>OX388311.1:31336264-31527959 GCA_947579605.1 Athripsodes cinereus | reverse complement strand
CTCGTGAAATGATCTACCAGCAGATGTAAATATTTTTTTGTTGATCGTGATCCTCCAAACCCTCCTATGGTATCAATAGATATAATTTCAAATGGGCGTGTAGCTGGTCCTAAATGTGACATTAAACCATATTTTGATTTCCTCCTTGATTTGTTTTTTATACAAATTTCACACTCATCGCAAATTTGTTTAATGTTTGTGATGATATTCTTTGCAGTATAGCATGGTGTTATTTTATTTATCATTTGTGTTCTTCCAATGTGGCAGTAGGTATCATGGACATCTTTTATTATTGTTTTACTATATTCTTCTGATAGTATGATTTTTTTCCTTTTTTTATACATTTTGTAGTAAATATCATTCTCCAATATAAATTTGCTATTTTGTAGTTCCATATTCATGTGTTGGTCATTTTTTATATCTTGCAGGTTTACTAAATTTACTACTTTTATAAAATCGTCATTATTTTCATTTGGTTCTAGAACTGGATTTCTGCTTAAACAGTCTGCTTCTTGATTTAATCTTCCTGGGTTATATTTTATCTTAAAATTATATTGAGATAAATAATACATCAAATCCCCTAATTCCTCGTCAGTTCTGGCCTTGATGTTCATATTTTCTAATGGTTTATGATCTGAGTACACTATAAATTCTTTTCCCATTAGCCAGTGTTGCCAATATTTCACAGCTTCTTTTATTGCCAGACATTCTAGATAAATTGCCTTCTTCTTTTTTTGTGCTTCAGTTAATTTTTTTGAAAAATAAGCAACCGGCTTACTGTTTTCGTTTTTATCTTCTTGTTTCAACACTGCTCCCACTCCTTTTATACTAGCATCCGTGTAAATGTATATTGGTAATTCAGGGTCAAAAATATTCAGGATTGGCTCTGAACACAGCAATTCTTTAATTTTTTCAAATGATTTCTGGCATTTGTCGGACCATATGAATTTCACATCTTTTCGTAATAAATTGTGTAACGGGTCCAGAATAATTGCGCTGTTTGGTAAAAATTTATGATGAAAATTTATTTTTCCTAAGAATTGACGTATATTTTTTCTTGTTTCTGGTATTGGAAAATTTTTCACAGCGGTTAAATAATCTTTCAGAGGTCTTACTGAATTATTTTGTATTATGTGACCTAAATATTTGGCATAATTATTTGCAAAAGTACATTTGGAAAATTTTAGTCTAAAACCTTCTGTTATTATTGCCTCCAGTAGTCTTGTTAGATGTAGTATATGTTCTTGAAAAGTTTTCGAAAAAATTAAAATATCGTCTATAAAATTTACTGCAAAATCAGAGAGTTTGTATTTCCTTATGATGTTACTCAATATTCTTTGGAAGATAGCTGGAGCAGTCTTTAATCCAAACGGAAGACACGTCCATTGGTAATGGCCTTCTTGTGTAACAAATGCAGTTTTGTGTCTATCTTCAATCTTCAAAGGTATCGACCAAAATGCTGAATTTACATCAAAAGTAGAAAAATATTTGCAGTTTACAGTTTTCACCATCAAATCCTCAATTAATGGAAATGGTTGTGATTGAGGTACGACAATTTTATTCAATTCTCTGAAATCTATACATAATCTTGTTTTCTTGTTATCTTCTTTTTTATAAGCCAGAGTTACTGGAGCAGCAAATGGGCTATAAGATTCCTCAATCAGATTCTTCTTTAATAGTTGTGATATTTGATCTTCTATTTCTTTTCTATCTTCAGCTGTGCATCTATATGGACGTTTGTAACAGTATTTATCCACCATTAAATCAATATGAGCCTCATAATCTCGCACAGTACCTATGTCATATTTATCTTTTGCAAAGACTGATTTGTATTTTTCTATCAACTTATCGATTTGTGATTTTTCATATAAATCTAGATGGTTTACAAACATTTCAAAACCATCTGAGTTAATATGTTCATTGAAATTTATTTTACATTGGTTTGATTGTTTGTTTTCTCGTTGTAATACCTCAGTGGGTAGAAAAACATCTTCTTTATTCTTGTCACCTAGTACATCAGGAATATCGACATTTTGAATATTTGAAGTTTCTCTTTCATTTAAACTTAATATGTAATTTTCTTTTTTATCATTACATTGCATTATCTTTAATTCTTCATTTTGTATTAATCTGAAGTTTTTGATGCAATCCAATCCAATTAGAAAATCATAATTAAAATTTTCATTATCTATTATGAAAATATCCATAATCTTTTCAATATTGAAAATCTTTATTTTAAGTGTTACCATACCTTTAGTTTTCTTCTCACCATTAATAGTTTTCAAGTTAACCATTTGTATATCTCTTGTATCTGGTTTTTGTTGTATTTTTAATAATTTAGCATTAATTAATGATACATTTGAACCCGAATCATAAATTCCAGAAACATTTAAAGCATCATTTATTATTAACTTTACTTTTATTAATGGTGGCATATCTAGTTTTTTGGATTCTTTTCATTCAATTCTATTTCCAATTCTGAGTTATTTACAGTTACAATAGAATTTTGACTTTTAAACCAGCAATTTTCTTCAGAATGGTAACGTTTTCCTTTTTTCTCATTAGCACAGATTTTGCATGGTTTTTTGTATTCATTTTTATTTAATTGAGTGTCAGGATATGAAACCCTTTTTTTAACATATTTATTCTTCCCAACAAGATATTCTAATTTTCCTAATGCATTGTATAGATCTTCCGTTCCTTGTAAAGCTTCTCTATCAATTTTATCAGCAACATAATTTGGTAGTCCAAATGCTATGAGGTCTACAAGTGTTCCAGTATCAATTGATTTTCTCACTCTCAACAATAGTTTTTCTTTTTTTAAAGCATACTCAATTAACGGGCCTGTTTGATAATTAAAAGCGAGAGCGTATCTAATAGGTGACCATCCTTTGTTTTCAAAAGTCACGCAGAAACTTTTTTCCCAGTCTTCCCATCTCGATTCCACTGTATGTTTAATCAACATACAGCTGTACCAATCTTGACTGGAGTATTCCAAAAAGGCTTTTAATATTTCAATTTTTTTTATATCATCCTCGATTTGAAATCGTTTACATTCTAAATTAAAATCTTTCATCCACTGGCATGCATTTGTATTTCTGCCTGTAAATTTTTCAATCATGAATTTCTCTGCAATTTTTCCCAAATTTGGATTTTCATATTTTGTTTGCTTATCTTCAACTAATTTTGTTAACAGTTTTTCCAACGTTTCATTTAGTTTATCCATGGTGTTAAATATTATCAATAAATGTTGTTTTATAATGGATGTTTATACTTGAAATAAAGCAATCAGTGTTTTTCTGAAATAATATCAAAAATTTATTAACTCTTTGGACGCGCCAAAATAAATTTTAAAATCTTTGAGCCACTGCGATAGGTTGGAAGCCTATTTTTGAAATTCATACCTCTCTATAAATATACAACCCACACTCACGTAGTCTCAGAATAATGTTACAAATAGATCAAAATTTTATGTAATATACTAAAATTAACAAAATAATGTACTTATTTGAAGCAATTCAATAAATAAATTATCTCATATTTTAGAGCATTTGACACGCCATGATGCACTAACACTATTACAAATTTTAGTTAATACGTACACTCACCCCATCATTTTGTCGCTATCAGAGATATGAAGCCATCAACGGCTTTGAATCGATTCTTCTACAGATACTTGCACAAATCGTTCACTCTATTTATAAGTTGCACAATTTTTACTTTAAGTGAAATATGCTTTTATATAGATAACTGATATTTGAAACTTCATAAAAAATCACTGTCATAACACACACTCACAATAGCGCGCATATAGAGAAATGTTAGAATAATATTTATAAAATTAATTATTTTTCAACTAATACAGTATAACACTACGGATGTACATAAAATAAAACAAAAGAAATATTTTTTCTATTATACACAATTCACAAAGATTCACTATTCGAAATTTCTTTACGAGATTAAAGTACGAAACGTCCCGTTTGAATATTAAAATGCAACTAAATAGATAATAATATTATTTACAAATATGTGTGATCCCATAGAACAAATTTTATTATTGATAAATATTGATTCCAGAAATTTTGCCATAAATGGTATTCCCGTGTAAAAGGTTTATTACCTTACGGTTGTAAACGTAAGGGACACAGTGCCTAATGGTTGTCTCCAATCTTTATCGCATTTATCCTAGAAAGCCGACGAAGACATATTGCATTGTCTTAATTTATGACGTAAAATAATTTTAAAGTAAGGTTTATCACAATAATAGTATGTTTTGGGTCCACAATATAGTAATTCATCCATTCATATCTTTACGGCGTTTAACATAAATGGTGAAGCCAACGGACCGGTTGTATGCAATAAAAAAATAAACATTTAGTATTGGGTAGTATACTTCAACGCGAATTTAAGACATGAAATGTATTCTTTTTCGAATATCCGCTTTTTGCAAGACACTCGAAAACTCACACCTATCATCTACCGAGTGCTTCACAGCTTAAGCAAATGTTTACTTTAATTAGGTTAAAATTATTCCATGGAGTCTCCTAGAATAGAATTGGTATCCCACTTTTTTATGCTAGCATTAAAGTGTTCGTAAAACCTTACATATTTACTTATTAATCTACATGCAATATTGGATATTTTGTTAGAGATAATCAGCCGTATGCTGAGTAAGAGAAATTGTCGTGGGTGTATGAGAAATTGTATGAATGTAGACGAGCGAAAGAAATATGTAATAATAGATCTAGGTATATGCCATTTTGTTCTCTCTGTTTACGTCACTTGGGATACAGCATGTTTACCACTAGATTAGTTCATCATTTTATTGTTGGCTTAATTAAAATGTTGAATACATTAAGCGAATTCCTCTGATTCCGTGGAGCACTCGACAAATAATAAGTCTTTCACTCCTTTCCGTAGATTTCGAGTGTCCCGTAAAAGGCAATGTTCAAAAAAATGCGTCTTAAATTCAGCGGTGGGGTACGCTACCTATCCTGAATTTCATGTTTTTTTGTTGACACCGAGAGAACAGTTTGTATGTTTATTGAACGAAAACGGTCTACTGGTTTTCCCATTTGAGGTAGGTATATACCATGATGGTGTAGTAGTAATTTCCTTAATTTTTACTGTCATCTTCTAACTAGTGTAGCGAAAATTATTATATTATGCTCATTTTTGCTCATTTAGTAAACATAGGCATATGTAGGTATCTATCTATCTATTTATCTATACCCTCACGTCGTGTCCCAAGTGGGCTAGGCAGAGAGAACGGAAAGCTAAACAGATCTATCTTTACACACTTCCTTCGTTTTCTCCACATTCATACAGTTTCTCATACACGTACGTCGGTTCCTCTTACTCAACACGCGGCCGTCCTTGAGAATTTGATCCACGTGATCAAGCCACGTGGTTCTCGGACGCCCGCGCTTTCTTACACCCTTTCTTTTAGACAAGTATATCCTCTTTGTCATTCTTACGTCGTTCATTCGTTCAACAAGGCCAAACCACCGTAGTTTACTCACGTGCATTCTGTCCACAACACTCATCTTGCATCCGCTCATTCTTCTAATATCATAATTCTTCACTCTATCACGCATCGTTTTACCTAGTATTCATAAGTGACGGTACCTTCTGGTACCGTCACTTATGTAAAATATGTAGGTTTGTTTATTTCAAAACTGAGATATGTATATCACATAATATAAAAATGCAAAACTAATACGGATGCAAGTTTATAATGAACATTTTCTTATATCAGTCAGAAATACTTTGTATGTTTTATTTTTAAGTACTATGCACCTAAAACCACAATCCTCATGTTTTGGATAAGGTTCCAAGACTTACATACACTTGCGCAAAATAATGGCGCGTATTTTAAATGACGAAAACGTACAAGATTTTTCATTATATTTATAAATCAAATTTCTTAGTTTTATAATAATAAAAATGTCTAGATATCCACAAGATATCATTAGATATATGTAAATATATTTTTACAAACAAATGTTGTCAATAAATGCCTCTTTATGAAAAGATATTCGACAAAATAGGCTAACACATCTATGTTTGTGGATAGCAGCAGTGGCACGGACAATAGCGCCCAAACATAGATGTGGCTCGCACTGAAAAAGTTAAAAACATTATTTAAACTAAAGAAACTAAATATTACTAAAAATAAAATAAACAATAATAAAACAATTACCTGAAATAATATCAAAAAAACAACATTTAAAGTCTTTACTTCAGGTCTTTCAAAACTAACACAAAATTACAAACAAAATTACTTTACCAACTGTCAAAACAAAAATTCTAAATTCAAATAAATAAACTAAAGGAAATCACTCCTATGAGTAGGTAGGTGGTTTTCTTTACATATATATTATAACAGAAATTAACATCGCTTACACAACATACATACAATGTATAAGTCAGTATTGATATGTTTGTCGACTACTTCCCGCGTGAATCAACCGCCATATTGGTACTTTAGTGTGAAAACAAAGGTATATCATGAAATTTCTTGTTTGTTCATTATTTATAAACTTAGTTGATGTCAGAGTATTTTTTGATGCTACAAATTACTATTAAAGATTTTTATAAGCTGTGGTAAGAAAAAAACTGACAATTATAAAAATTAGTGAATTTACATCAACTTTTAGTTTCGTAGAAATTAATTCAGCACAGGGTGTATGTCACTTATGCATAATATCTAGCAGCTAAGTGGTTAGTATACAATATAATGAATTCTTCCAATTTTCTATGTTTTTAATTAATTGTGTGCTATCCACGATGTATACAGTAAGATTTTACTGCTTATCTTGAGAGATTTTTGAATTTTTATTTCGTTTTTTGAGGTATTCACTATTGTGTAACAGTTATGGGTTGTATCGAAATGTTTTGTATTACTATGTAATTTGTTTTATAAAAATACGATTGCGATTTAGGTGCACTTGTACCATTGATGAGCAGCAGTTCAAGACTATAGTTTTATATAAGTTTTGTAAGTTTGTGTATGTGCACCATTGTGCACCAATATCGCAATATCATATTTTATGAAATTAATTGACAGACTTTCAGTGGAGAGGTCTCAGATTTAAATTATCTTGCTGGAACCTTCTTTGCCTTTACAACACAGGCATATTGCTCAGTATGCGAAGGTTTGCGTATGTGTATTTGGGTTTATTTCAAATTCACATAATAAAAAAAAAATTGGTAAAATTCTTCATTATTTGTATTATTATTTTATTGCGTTTTTTTATTTTGTTTTATGGATTTAAATTGTTGATTCTCTTGTAGCAGAATTTTCCAAGTTTCTAATATTTTAAATGATGTTGAAGCAATTTTAAATGGAGCAGAGATAAGCTGAGTCTTACTATATAATGTAAAGTAATAAAAATGGAATGGCATGTTTATTTTAAATGGAGCAGAGATAAGCTGAGTCTTACCATATAATGTAAAGTAATAAAAATGGAATGGCATGTTTATTTTTGTTCCGAGTCTCAATGAGGTTATTTGCATTTGTTGTTGGCTATTGAATTTTTTTAAATAAAAGAATATATTCTAAACAATGAATGTCTTTCACTTATCTCATAGTAAATATCTTATCCGGCAGTATGGTGAAATTGCGTATTGAAATGGGCAGCTGCATCCTATAGAACTTGGAGTAAATTTTTACCATAGTTTATTCAGTAGTACCCAGTATGAAGATATAAATTGATTGTTATAATTGTATAAGTTGCAAATTTAACCAGCAGAGCTGGGGCTTCTTGGATGGAGCTGCGACTGCGAGGAGGTGCAGAATGATTCTCACTTATTGCAATGCTCACTGATGCAGAATGCATGTAATGAGAATGACCCAAAGATGGTAAATGACAAATCAATAATGTCGCTGCATACTGGAATGGCGAGGTCTGATGTCCGTACCCGAAAATTAAATAAGTATCATGTTTATTAGTATTATCTTTCACTGAATACCATTACAAGATATCATAAAAGTGCTCAGATGGCAACATGGGGGAGGGGGTGCAGATCGTCCAGGTGAAAGAAAATAATAGGTAAATGCATAATTGTTTATTTTTTTAAATAAACTGCTAATCCCTTTTACAGACTGATAATAAAAGAAAATAATAATACATAGACTCAGAAAGTATACAAATAATAAACTTAGTTAACTTTATAAGGAATAGGGAACATGCATGTGTGAGGAATATGAATAAATAATATTATCAATTTATATTAATAAATATACGCTGATCATGAATATCCTAATAAGAAACGATAAAATAAAACTTTTCATTCATTATTTTCATTTTAAAAATGCATATTTTCTGTCAAAACTTTAAACGCCGTGTTATTGAATTAGCCTGCTGTGACGTCGGAAGGCGCTATGTTGTATTGGCACATATTTTACTCATAGTACTGTCTATAGCAGTTGATAACATCACACACTGTTTTCCGCCATGGGTGGACCTTTTTGCAGCAAAGTGTGAAAATGGCTTTTTCAAATGGTGATAAAAGCCTTAAAAATGTACATTTAAAAATATAAAAAGCACCTTAATTTTTCTAATTTTCTGTACTATATTTGAGCTGATTTTTTGTTGTTGTGAAAGTTCCTCATTATGATGCATGAGTACAATCAACACTCGTCCCTCAGATTATATCTGGGTGCTCCATAATATACTATAACAGTATACAGTGAAGGATAATAATAAGATGATACAATCATGATCATAAATATACATTTTCTCACTGGTTACTACTACTGGATAACTGGAGCCTCCAACATACAATGCATAAAATAAATATCAGAAATCTAGTAGTAGAGTAGCTAGGGTCATCTGCGCCCGGGGACAAAGTCTGCGCCCCTTCTCGGAGTCCCCAAGAAATTTTTGGAATTTTACAGTTTATATGGTTTATTATGAAGCATTATGAAGAATAATATTTGAACCCGAACTGATCTTTGTTAAAAAAAAACGCCATCAGCAATCCTGCATTGTGGATGTGTCATTTTGTTTATGAGTAGAATGGCGCCCCTTAATGCTCAATGGGGGCGCCAAAATCGTGTTTGCCAACTGGTTATAAATGAAGATATTTGTGGAGCTCCAAAATTTAATCTTGCAAACGTATTTGGGATACATTAGCTTACATCAAAATAAAATTAAAAAATAATTTTAATACTCATTTTGGCGCCCCCTAATGTCCCCCCCTGCCCCCCTAGCTACGCCACTGGTCTGAGGACAGCTTAACTACACCTCTCTGTAAAATATGTTCTAGGTACACCTTTGGGCTGGTAGCTATAATTGCATACAAACATTAATTCATCAATGCTAAAAATCCTCTGCAAAGCTCAATATTTTTTTTATGGAAAATGCAGGCGAAATGAATAGGTTCTTACAAAATATTTTTTTCGAACCTTCCTCTGGTAAGATACCCCACCTTCACGACATAAGCATAATGCTTACTGTTAGTTTGTGTTTGGGGTATATTTGGGTTAATAAAAGAACCTAGAACCATCTTATAAGATGAAAAAAGGCATTTACAATCCTTTTATTCAAACTATATTTTTTTTATAAAAGATATATCTGGGTTTTGTTTGTTATAAACCCAAATACAACCTTATACACCTTTTACAGTAAGCTACTAAAAGCTTGTGTCGTGAAAGGGGAGTTTGCCGGTACCTGGTATCGAACCACGGACCCCTTGTTCACAAGGCCGAGACTCTACCTCCAGGCTACCGGCGAGGGTTACAATTTGATCCAAGATTTTATTTTTAGTCTGATTGACATTATATCAGAAATTCCTCTACGCTACACGTTTTTAATAACCTTAAATCCATAGACTTATCCTAAATAGTTCCTCCGCGTGCCTTAATCCTTCATCTTGTAGTATTCATTACAGGAAACATGACACATATAATGTTCTACTTAGGACCAAGCGCAAGCATGTAATATTAGTTAAAATTAAGTTTAGTATTAACTGTTCACATTTAGTATAGACCATTAAAGGTCACGTGGTCTTGTCTATGGATTTGCTTTTGCTTGGGGGGCAAGCAATCAGATTGCGCAAATCATCCTTGTAGGATGTTATGCCGTAAGAGAAAAAAAAGAAAGTCAGACGACAAAATAATAACAAAATCGACACTGACAGTTTTTTTGATTATTAGGTATCTATTCTTTAGGCGTCCCACCTAATATTACACCGTAAACACTGTGAATGTGTTGTGTTGGGATGCCTGATGCCCCTCAATGATTTTTCTGTGACGTCATCCTTTAATGGTCTATTAATTACACATTGTCAACATAATATCACACATTATTTTGGTTACTGGAAGATATTGCCTCCAGGCAATAAGATGGCTCATGATTTTTTTTCTGATCAATAAAGTGTTATTATTATTATTATTATAAGTTAATAACTAGACACTATGTATGAGATAGAATACGTGAGGCTACCACTGAATCTTTTAAACTTTAATTTTTTAGCTTTTTTTTCTTTTCATTTTGAACCCTTTAACCTATTTCATTTTTAGTCTTTTTATTTTTATCTGTTATCTTCTTACCCTACATATTTTTTTTAATGTTTTATCTTTCTGTATGAATTGTCTATTTTATTTTTTTAATATATTAATGCAAGAAGAAAAATTAATTTGTATTTATTCATTTATTGTAGCCGGCTGTATGCCGTTTCTAACATCACATCCAAAATAATAATAAGAATTATTATATTATTTTAAAAATATATGACAGACATAAAAAAAACAACGGTACATAAAAATAGATGACAGACATAAGAAGAGAAAAAGAAATCATACATATTTAAAAATATATAACAGACAAGACCATTAAAGGATGACGTCACAGAAAAATCATTGAGGGGCATCAGGCATCCCAACACAACACACGATTACGGTGTAATATTAGGTGGAACGCCTAAAGAATACCTAATAAAAAAAAAACTGTCAGTGTCGATTTTGTTATTATATTGTCGTCTGACTTTCTTTTTTTTCTCTTATGGCATAACATCCTACAAGGATGATTTGCGCAATCTGACTGTTTGCCCCCCAAGCAAAAGCAAATCCATAGACAAGACCACGTGACCTTTAATGGTCTATTAGTGGGTCGCTAATTTTTTACTTTTTAGAGGACTAAATTTTCGAGGATATTTTACAGAATAGCCCAAATAATAATAGAAAAAGAAAACATGCAATAATAAAAAAACAAGACAATAATCATTTCAAAATTACAAACCGATTTATTTGAAAATTATCTAAATAGGGTGCCATAATTAAAAATGGATATTCATAAATAACTTTTCGATGGCTCTTGATCCAATTATATAAGAACTCTGTTGTCTAATGTAATGTAATGTAATGTGGTGAGTGGTTCATTGACCACTGGTGATCTTGGCAGTGACTGCATTAGCTGTATTTATCAGTCTACTTCAGGGGTGACCAAACAGTCGATTGAGATCATACTTATAAAATCCTCACTTTTGAAAAGTCAAATAACAATCTAAATACGATCTCAATCTTGTTTTGATCTCAATTTTACGATGCACGAAGGTACTACTATAGTGGGTATGATAAAAAATATCGCGCTATATCTACCGCGAGATTGGTATACAGTATACACGTATTTTTGACTATAGTCACTTCGTTCATCGCATGATTAAGATCGTATTTAGATTGTGTCAAGAGTAGTGTTGTGGAATTCTCAAGAAATAATTTTTCGAGAAATTTACCGAGAAAGTTCTCGGTTAATTTCTCGAAGTACAGAATTTTTGGAGATTTTTTTTTATTTTTTATTTAACAGTATAATAATAATATACTTTATTCAATCAATCAATAACAATGTACAAATGTTGAGACAATTTATCACCAATATGGCTACAATTAATTATGGAAACAAAAAAATGTTAGGTAGATGTAGAAAAAAGTGCTAATAACTGATGAAAAATCTTGATGTTTGACACCCCACATGCCCATATTTAAATTAAAAAAAATTGCAGGTATACGTACATGGAAAAAAGTGTTAATAACGTCTGATTTGGGCCTTAATCAGCCCCACAAATTTTTGGATCAATCAAGTTGGCTGCGAAGTGTACTGGGCGAAAGGTCATAATACCACTAAGAAAAATTATGGAGAGAAATTTCTCGTTCTCGAGAAATTTCTTTGGAGAATTTTCTCTTCTCACATCACTAGTCAAGAGTAACCCTGCAGATTCGAGATTCTGAAAAATATTCTTTAACAAAACTTTAAACATTTAAAATTCTTTTTTTCTTTATTATTCTATAGGCATTTCACCCAATACTGAGTATTTTGCTTTCAAACTTCTTAATCATTGTGAAAATGTAACGGCGAGGGGTGAGGAGAAATTTAGAATGCAAGGAAATTATACGATTTTGGAATCTGAGACTTACTAAAAAGGGTCGTTACTTTTGAAAAATCGGAAAAAGTGACAATAAATTGTCACCTAAACGGATAAATAGGAGTCCTTGGGCTCCTGAAATATCCGACAAATAAAGTTATTTCAACGAATCGAAAAAAAATGATAAAAGCGAGGTGAGTATATCATACTCTTTTCGAAAGTTTGGTGTCGGGGAGGGGAAATTTAATATAAAGTGTAAGAGAAAGAGAAATCGTAAAATTCTGGCAATCTGAAACCTTTTCCTTTTGCTCGCGAGGCGATCACTTGCCATATTATTTAATTGTCGTGAATCGCCGAAGGTTTAAGTCTGTCCACCTATTTTCTACCACTGTAATAGCTACGTACATAATAATAATACCTATTCACGATAGTTGTAATGTAATGTATTAGTTTATAATCAGTGGAGTGATAGTATTCAGTAATCGTTAATCATTATCTAATTTGTATTCAATCAATGAATTGGCCTGCAAATTCTTGTATATTTTATTTGTGCCAAATATTTCCCCATTTGCTACATTATACATTCTTGTATTTTCTGTGTTTTGTGTATTTTTTTTAAGATTAATCTGTATATAACATAAAATAAAATATTCAAATTTATATATTTTTTTATAAAATATTATCTATACACATGCAGTACACAATAAAATTATACATTTTTTATAATTATCAATTTTACCATATTTTCGATGTTTTTGGTATTAACTATGTGATAATTACGCGACATGATTAGATAATGAGTTTTATTCACTATGTATTTAAATTATCACTTATGATTTTTTAATAGGTCTGCCCTTCTTTTGTTTTGCACTCAGTTTTAAATCTGCTCGTGAACGTATCGAAACCGGTCGCAGACCTATTAAAAAATCACAAGTGATAATTTAAATACGTAGTGAATAAAACTCATTATCTAATCATATCAATTTTAGAATAGAGCTCGTGGTTTGAAGGATTGTAGTTATTTTTTATATTTAATATTCTCAATTAATCATTACAATGTTATATTTACATAATTATATATTTAATAATTTTCCATATTAAAAAAAATAACCCATTTACATGAAAATCATGTTTGCATTCGCGAGATGAATTATTTATATTAGTGTAAACCAGGTCTAGCAATTGAAAAATACATTGAAATCTCTCCATGTATTGTAGTTCGGTATAAACAGGGAAAAGGTAAATGAATAATATAATATTTAAGAACACTAAACCTACACAAATCTCTATCTAACACACGGAGCCTCTGTTATGCAAAAAATGTATCAAGCCACAAAAACTAAAAAGTTATCGTTAGTGTCCATCACGTTATCTGCAACCAACGATGGTCAAAACGTTTATAATAAACATGCAAGTCGTCCTCTTTGTGCCAACTAAAGTTAAGACATTCAGGATGGGTGGCTTTGCATACATCATTGCTGAACTGAAGGTGTAAAATGTCTTAAAACTTGATGTTTTACGAGGAGGTACCTGCCTTTTACAGGGACTTTCGAAAACATACAGAAGAGAGTGTGTGACTTTTTTCTACCGGGGACTCCACGGGATATGTTGGCTATTATAATTATAGATAATTACTAGCTGACCCGGCAAACTTTGTTTTGCCATATTAGTATATCGCTATTAAAAAATATTGGTAGAAGGGTGAAAATTTAGGGCTGTATGTATTTTTTAATGCCTCACCATAAAAAAATAAAAATTTTGTCCAAAAAAAAAATCGTGGTGGACCACCCTTAACTTTACGGATATGAAAAATAGATGTTGGCCGATTCTCAGACCAACCCGATAAACACTTTTATATGATAATAAATAATTAAAAATCTAACATAGGTACTCTGGATTATCATTCTTGTTATGTACATTCTTCTCTTTTTTTTCTATATATTTTACATTATGTTTTTTTTTTTTCCCTCTTCTAATAATCTGTATTTTTATATATATATTATAATATAACATATGTATTTGATATGGACTTGAGAGGTCTGCACATCCCACCTCCAAGTCTGGAATAAAGGCTTAAATAAATAAATAAATAAAATATGATAGATTATCTCTAATGGTACCTACTACTTTACGTTTATAGCATTACAGCATATCCCGTGGGGTAGTCAGCGGACTAACTGCCTACAAATTTTCCTTTCCGTGCCTGTAAAAAAATAAGACACGGGAATATAGGTAATAATATTCAGTCAATACGATTTGGGTTAGTTGGAAGAAATCTCACCTCTGCGATATACTCGTCCCCTTTACATTGAATATGTGTTTCTATATAAAATTGCTTGTAATCAATTTACAAAAAATAATGCATGAATAAATAAAATAATATCTTAGTTTGTGATTGGTGTGACTTAATACATTTTTGCACAACGAGCGTGTGTTAGAGAGGAAGATCTTTAATAAATACACGGGTCGGTTTCGCAGATCGAATAATAATTACATATAATATTATGTCTCTATAAATATTCCTAAAAGGTAACAACATATATTTTGTAGCTACATATTCATATAGATATCTCATAGCTCCAATCAGAACCGATTCAAGAATATTTAGCGCCCTCTCTAAATTTGAAACATGTGAAAGAATGAATGTATGCAAGTGAAACTTGAACGTGGTTGAAGAAGGACGAGAGTGGAATAAATGCCGTGGAGATGCGTTCGCTGAGAAGAATGGTTGATAAAACCTTGCGGGATATAGTGAAGAATGAGGATATCAGGAGAATGAGCAGATGCGAGAAGAGTGTTGTGGATAGAATGCGTGTAAATAAGCTACGAGGTTTGGACATGTTGAGCGAATGCAAGATGAAAGAATGACGAAGAGGATGTATTTATCTGAATAAGGAGGTCTGAGAAAGCGCGGATGGCCAAGAACCACGTGGCTTGATCACGTGGATCAAATGGATCAAACGGCTGCGTGTTGAGTAAGAGAAATCGGCGTGCATGTATGAGAAACTGGATGAATGTGGAGGAATCGATAGAAGTTTGTAAGGATAGATCCGAATACTAGTAAGCGAAGTTAATGAACTCACTTGGAAGATAATTAAATAGGTACTGTGTTTTTTTTCAATTTTTCCTGATAAACTCAAGCATTCCAAGGAGATCCAAGGACATTGTATGACAATAAATATAATCTTTATTGATTACGAAATCAAGTTTATCGTCAAAGTGGGCAGTAGCAGCCAAGGAGAGCCTAGAAAAAACTCATAGCGGTTGGTTTATTGATTAATCTTGAAGAAGCCTCTGTGTAGAGTGAGCATTACTAAATTCAATATATGTATCTACATCTAGTATTCTATTGAATAGTACCTATTGTAAAGGTAGGCTGATTGTATTAAAAACATCACCACACTGCGTAATATACATTGAGCTTAATAACTAGATGAAGTGCGTATAGAACAACATTGTAAAGTTGATTTGATCCTTTTTGAAAACAGGTGAGGGAAATGACGTAGGGTCATATATTTCTCGGTATGTCTCTCTAAGATAAGACAATTAACATCTACAATTCAGCGATGAGATATGCCACCCATCCTAAATGCTTTATTTTTATTATTGACACGGAGAGGATAATCTGCATACTTGTAGTTGCGCTGGCTACCCGAATTGTGGGATAGGCTATCACAGCATATATAGTATAGTCAATTTCTGAATTATATTAACTGTAAAGGAGTACCAACGCACCGGTGCGTGCAAGAAATATTATGGGATCTGGAGTACGCACGCACCGGTGCGTTTGATCCAGTAATATTTAGGTATTCCCGCCAAATTCGTCAATTTCATCATTGGTCCAATCTGTCGGATATACTTTACCAATCACAAGAAAAAAAATCAAAAATAGGCGTGTTTAGACCTTATTTATCGCCTTTAAAAAATGTCACGTGACCGCCGCTTGAAATACCTAGCCGTCACTCGCGGTTGCAAACCATTTTACTGCGTGCATTCGTGCGCTATGGGTGTTATTTTGTAGTGTTTTACGTTTTTTTTTTTACTTTTTGTGCTAATTCTGGACAATTTAATTAGTTTTTAGTACCTACATAAGTTTTTGTTAAAAACAAATAAAATAAATATTTTTAATAATAATAAATATTCCTATGTTGAACCCATTGTTGACAATACCGGAGCAGACATGACGTATCAAAATTGATTTTGTTATATAACTCCGTTATTATTAATTTTTGAGAGTTAGTTCCTTATAAACATTTATTCTAGGGATCATTTTCTATAACATGCGATAAAAAAATATTCAAAAAGTGAAAGTTGAATTAATTCACTCTGCCATACACTTTTATTTTTTCTTTATTCACTCACGGACAGGTTAAAATTGAAATTAAAATATTAACTGTGTTAATTAAGTGACTTAATTAATTAAGTAACTGTGGGCCTATTCAAATTACATTTAAGCGTTGCGTTTTCGTTCGAACGTAGACGACGTTGCAAGAACGTGTCAATTTTTGTAGCTACTTGTGTATTTTAGCTACGATAATTGACACGTTCTCGCAACGTCGTCTACATTCGAAAGAAAACGAAACGAAAACGTAACGCTTGTTTTGACTAGGCCCACTGCTGTTATATAATGGCAGTACATGTGGCATGACATACATAATTCAAAAAATAACCATAACAAAATAAATCCCATTATTATCATTAATTTCTAGTGAATAATCTGAAATAATAATTTAATAATGTATAAAAATAATAACAAACTACAGTATAATTATATAAACACATTTATTATAATTTCATACTAAATGGAATATGAGTAAACTTCATCATTCAATAGGTCGTATATTTTTAACGTAGTACAATAATAATATGCACTTCTAGTACGTAGTACATTTAGATATTAATTCAATGGTATTATGGAATATATAGTAAGCAGTAGTAGGTAATATTACATTTTAATGTATCTAGTATGTATATAGTACTGGAATATATAAATAGGTTGTAGCAATCTTGTCTCAGCAGTGACCAACAGCCTGTTAGCATGAAGAGTTGTGTTAGTTTGTTTTTGTGGTCTCTACTGATCGCCCTTGCGGCGTCAGGTAAGAATAATTTTAATCCTATTTATTAACATTACAATCATGAACATCGAATAACGTATCCCATGAGGTCCCCGACAAAAGATTTGTCTCCCAATCTTAGTTTCTATATCTATAAGATTATTGACGATGGCTTCCTAGGACATAAAAAAAATTGGACAATTTCTACTATAGGTTATCCAGTAGTACCTACCCATAACGAAAATAATTATAATTATATTGATGATCATAGTTGTACGTATTTTATTATCTTTCACTGTATACTGTGACAAGATATCACAGAAGCCATATGAGGGCGAGGGGTGCATCTTGTCTATAGTGATTGCAATATTATGTAAATGCATAATTTTATGCCATGAAATTGAACTATATATTATGTAGAGGAATAAATCATTATATAAATATAATTTGTCCCCCCCCCCCCAGCTCATATCTGGATGCCCCATGATATCTTGTAACAGTGTACAGTGAAAGATAATTAAAATAAATACAACTATGATCATCAATAGATATTTTCTAACTGGATACTATTGGATAACCTGTGGTATAAATTGACCAAAAATTACCGTTGATGGCAATATTGGTCGTAAAAAATCATGGACCGAAAAAATTTAAGAGGTTTATATTTAGATGTAGAAAAAAGTAGTTTTCGCAGATTTTTCATTAATTTTTCTATCTTTCTTTCATGAATATTTATGTTTTCTTTGTTCGTCAATTTATTTATATTTTTTTTAACTAATCATGAATCTAAGTTATAAGATTGCAAAATGGTTTATTTATCATAATCTATTACTACTACTACAATAATACCATCATGGTATATACCACAAACGAGGTAGCCAGCAAACCAGCTGCATGTAATAAACATGCAAGCTGTCCTCTTAGTGCCAACAAAAAATTTAGACATCCAGGATGATTGAAAACTTTAACGCTGAATTTAAGATGTAAAATGTCTTTGTTTTAACCTGCCATAATAACCTACATTGGAAATCCGGGTTAGTTGGAAGACATCGCATTCTAGCGAAAAATTCGCCCTCTGTACATTAAATATTGTACCTACTGATATTTTTATGATACTTTGTATTGATTTGAAATATTGCAACCAATAAGTGAAGAATTTTTTTTTTTAATTTATATATTTATGCATATACAATATAATAAGGAACATAATAGGAGAACCTATCTCCCACCGAAATGGTAAACAGTCGAAAAGGCATGATGGTTCAAAAGTACCTACCTTGAAAATCTCTATAGAACTATATAGAAGCGATGAGATCGATTTGTTGACATCATCATTTCATCATTAAAGTACCTATATACTGAATAAATAAATATTATATTATACTTTATCGACTATTATTATTATTATTGGATTCACCAGGAAATGAGGCTGTGTTTAGAACATGCTTACCTAATTAATTAGTCGAGCTTTATTTAACCATTAAAAATATTGATTACAACACTCAGCAGCCATAATGACTTGGATCATTGGTGATGATTTTACATTTCATATTTTCTCACGGTCTCTGCAAAGTACAGAGATGGTAAAATAATTTCTGAAAGGATAGTATGAACTCGGATTAAAATTAGTTAAAGTTTAATGATATTTTGTTATAATGTGTTCTGTCAAAGCTGTGGAGCACCCGGCAAAGAATATTGCTCTCCTTCTCTTTTTCGAGTGTATTGTGAAAGGTGGTTGTTCGAAAAAAAATATAAAAAACATTAATGTTGTTGACCGAAGGTACTTGTTGGAAGTCCATTTCAAGATAATTGAAAAAAACACAATATGTAGTTAACTTCCAAATGACTTTATTTACTTCGCGTACTAGTATTCGGAGACTCTCGTCTCCATCATCAGGCGATTAGTAAAAAAAATATTTTTTAAATGAATGTCCCATCCTGAATGTCTTGATTTTATATTGGCACGGAGAGGACAGTTTGCATGTTTCTTATATGCAGCTGATCTACTGGCTACCCCACTTGTGGGATATGCCGTGATGGTATAGTAGTAGTAGTAGTACTAAGATGACAGTTTGCATGTTTAATTCATGTAGCTGGTCTGCTGGCTATCCCGATTGTGGGATATGCCATGATAGTATAGTAGTAATGTTCTGGAACTGAACCCGGAACTTTGCGACTCAAAGGAAAAAAACGTTACTTTTGCGTCATATAATATTTGAGTAATTTACTTAATAAAATATTAATGAATTCTACTACTAACATCAACTTAAATCATAATAACAAAGAAAATAAGGCCAATGACGTGGTGGAAACCAACGAAACAAAGCTTCATTTATTCAGAGCCATCTTGTGCCAATTGTCAATATTTATCCACGACAATAATTCTAAAGTTCAGATAGATATATAAACACCTCCTTACTATATAGGTATGTAATTGTGATTTCATTACAACTCAATTGCATTTATTTACCTACTTATTATGCACAACGTTTTGTGACGAGTAACGGTAAAGACGATAATATTTGACCAAAACCCATGTCTACAACAAAATACATGTTATTCAAACTGCGGTCTAATTCCGGTGAATCGGTAATGATTAGAGATGCAACGAATAGTATATTTGACCGAATACCAAATATTAATAACCGAATAATCGGCAAAACAATGGTGAGAGGGTACGGTACTCCCGACCGCGCATCTTCGTGTAGGTTCATCATAGATATAATTATGTACCTACTAGACTTGCAGCGCGGTACATTTTGTCGTAATTTTTGTGTTCCAACATTAATAATAACAATATTTATATTATGTAGATATTTGAGGATTAATAAAATTATGCATCTGCAGCTGAAAATGAAATAGCAACAATCCATACAAGCTATGTGTTCCTTCTAGTTTTAAATTTAATCGGCAGAACACCGAATAATAGACTAATTATTCGGGATTCGACCGATTAGTAAAAATGTTGCCTAATAGGCAGAATACCGAATAGTTGCCTAGTATTCGTTGCATCTCTAGTACCTACTTAATAATAATTCTGTAATAATTGATTATGTTACATTACAAATACTATGTATGTATGTACTAGCAAACATAATATTGTTAATTTGTATTCAATTCGAAGTTCATGGCTAACTATAACGATGTTGTTGACGGAATTTTAATCAATTGAAATGAATATGAAAATATTTATACAATGATGTATCAAAGTGTGTTTTGTACGAGAAAAAAGTACGCAAAAACGCGAATGGAATTTATAAAATTCATCAAAGATATTTATATAATAGGTAAATACATACATACGTACCATCACGCCGCTTCCCTCGCGGGGTGGGCAGAAAGGATCGAGGGCCACTTCTTTCTTTCCTTGCATACATCTTTCGCTTCCGTCACTGTCATACAATTCCTGTTCAATGTGCTCAACACATGACCGTTCTGTAGGATTTGATTTAAATGATCTTGCCATTTAATTCTCGGACGTCCACGTCTCCGAGCACCATTCCTCTCAACCAAATATATCTTATTAGTCATTCTGTCCTCATTCATTCTTTCCACGTGCCGAAACCATCTTAACTTATTTACATTCATCCTTGTAATTACACCAACTTTCATTTAATTTCCTTTCGTATTTTTTTTTTTATTTATTTTTCATATCATCCGTAGGCCATATATTTAGCACTTGGAATCGTCAAATAATACAAATAATTTGCTATTCTATAACAATCAAAAACAATTTTCAATAGTTCGTTACTTCACCATAATATCAAACACTTCACAATGATCATAGACAAGAAAAGAAAATAAAAGAAAACAAAAAAAAATGACAAACTGATTAAGGAATTTCATTTCATCAAAGCTATTTTGAGTGTAAAAGGCCCAAAACAGCTTCACGTCAATGTAGGAATGTAAAAGATAGATAAACAAATCAAATACAATGACAAACAAATTAGCAAATGTTTATATTAAAACAAAGCGGTAAGCTAACAAGAACAAAGTCAAAGATACCATACTAAAACAAGCAAATTTATCAATATGTTTGAAGAGAGTGAGTTTATTAGTATGTTAAAATATTAATTGATATCACAGGTACGAGTTGGATCGATGTGTAACATTTCGTCAGTGGAATAAAATTGTTATGCACACGATCTCTCAGACTTTTACCACAAATCCTTCTCAACGATCTCATTTCTACTTCATTTATACCACTTTCATCCTTCTTTAATAGGTAAATAGAATTTATAATATACAAAGATGAGGCATGTAATCCATCCTGCATGGTTTATTTTTTTATTGGCATTGAGAGGAATATACCTATTTGCATGTTAGTTATTTATTAATTAATTTATATCTATTTTTGAAAGATTAACTTTGTAACAGTTTCGGGACATTTTGAATGTTTTTAAACGCGTATTTTACAATGCACTTTTGTTACTTAATTGTATACGTATAGATCGCGATTGATTTCAGTAAACCTTATTCTTTTTTGCACATCATCATTATATTTATAACAGTGTTAACAAAACAGTACAAAATTTAAAATACTAGGACGATATTATGTAGTGGCTGTTTCTTCCATCTAACCATGTTATTTACATGCAATTAGTCCACTGGCATCCCCACTTATGGGACATGCCTTGATGGTTTAGCAGTAGCAGTACCTAATAATAGAGATATAACCAATATATCTCGTGGATTCCTCGGTGTGCTTTGTAAAAGGCAGATGTACGTAAAACATCACGTTTAAGACATTTAATATCTTCAGTTCTGCGATGATGAGGTATGCTACCCATCCTAAATGTCTTTTTTTTTATTGTTACGGACAGATTGAATTGTATGTTTATTATATGCAGATAAATAAGTCCCATAAGATTGATAGTAAGATGTCAGTAAGATAGTATAATCTTTATTTTTATTTTATTTTATTTATTCTTAAGGGACACGAACAGTTCAACCTAACAAATATTAACATTCATATTTCTCCATCAAACAAACCAATCAAGGTCCCGCAAATTACCGAAGCGTATGACGAACACGTTGCCAGTAAACAGTAACAACACATACTTTACCCTACTCAAATCAAAAGCAAAAAACAAGACAAAAATCATGAGAATAAATAGTTAAAAATTACACTTCGATAGAATTTATATTAATTTAAAATTAAAATAATTAAATTAAAACAGATTAAATTAATAATTGATTGAATTTATAGCATGTAAATGACTTGTGCCGTGAATTATGTTGTATAAATATAAATAAATAAATTATGATATACTTATATGAATAAGAAATTGCCTCATAGCATTAAGTCTGCTAAAATTATTTACAACTGGGGTTAAGAAATAAATTATTAATAGTTATAAACAAATATAAGTTTTATTAGGTGTTAGGTGTTCTTCACTGTTTACTGCAGTATAATGCTATTGTGAATTCTAAATGAAAGATACATAAATGTAGGTATGTAATCTTTACCTGTTGTTTCTGGTCACGATTGATGATTTAGCCTTTGTGCTATTCTCACCTCGATCATCTGTAATACCTACGTCATCTTCAAATGATTACTCAGACACATCAAATATATTATATTATTAAATATTTATATGATGAAATAGACAAGTACCTACTTTAAAATGTTTTATTTTTTTAAATCCCTCCTGCCTTCATGTTTCTCAATCATGATTTTTTACGATACATTAATATAATATCATATTCTTTAATGACTTTTCTTCTGAAAGCGCATTTTATATTACCCCAAAGCTGTGTCAAAAAAATCTCACTCATTATAGTACAAAAACGTTAATTACTGTTTTTGTAGTTTCTAGACTAGACTACTGCAACATATTATATGTAGGACTGCCGCAGATCCAACTTAACCGCCTACAAATAATAATAATAACTAGACAACTTATTTATGATGCGCCGTTTTGTGGAAAACCACCAAATGTCATTCAATGGCGTTGAAAGCCTTATTTTTCGCGAGGATAAGGGTTGTCACATCACGCTTTTGCTGGAAAAGTTGCATTAGCTAAGAGTAGGTGAAAAAGTTCAATAGAAACTCTGTCTTATGGTCTACAAGGTTTTGAATAATATGGCACCTCTGGAATGAATAAAGTGATTTGCTAACCTAATATTGTATATAGATTTTGATAAGGTGCATAATTAAATAAATTAATGTTAATGATATCCTTCGTTTGTCAGGATTTTCCAAGTAGTAATGGTAGTCGAACAAGTTTTCAATGACCGTACCATGCGTTGATGTCTCTTTCATTATAATCTTTTCATCATAATAATGTTTATTACCATTTTAGTAATGACATTTTGGATGGCATCTTCGTATATATATTTGAGACTCATCAGACAAGTAATATAATGCATAGTTACTGTCGGTTTTCACGGTCTTAATTAATAAACAATATATTTCTTTTCAAAATGACCTTAGCAGAGAGGTTGAAATTAAAAAAAAACAAGAATTTTGACAGTTTTCTATTCAAACTTCGGATTTCATAAAAAAAAAGCATTTTTGCTTATGGAGGGAGTATTTTACTATGTGTAATATTGTTTTGTTATTGTAATATCAACGCATACTGTGTATTTATAATTGAAAAAAAAAACATATAAATTTCATAGAAAACGACTGTTTTTGAATATACCTACAGTTCATAGAATTCAAAACCAAGAATATTATTTTATACACACTTAATCAAGATAAAAAAAACAACTTTGGATATGTCTACTTTCGATCCCAAACCTCGTATAAGTGGTTCACTCTGTAGTGCAATATTAAGGCTAAAATTCTCTGTATATATTCGATATATTTTTTTTTTTTTTTTTTTTTTTTTTTTTCTTTTTTTTTTTAAAAGATATATCTGGGTTTTTGTTATAAACCCAAATACAACCTTATACACCTTTCACAGTAAGCTACTAAAAGCTTGTGTCGTGAAAGGGGAGTTTGCCGGCACCTGGTATCGAACCACGGACCCCATGTTCACGAGGCCGAGACTCTACCTCCAGGCTACCGACGAACTCACAATGAACTATATTTTATACCTATACTATACCATCACGGCATATCCCACAAGTGGGGTAGCCAGCAGACCAGCTGCATATAAAACATGCAAGCTGTCTTCTCTTCTCATCGCCGAATTTAAGATGTAAAATGTCTTTATTTTTCGAACACCTGCCTTACAGGACACTCGAAAACTTATGGAGAAGAGTGGGAGACCAATTCTTTACCGGGTGCTCATAGTTATTGTATATCTTCCTATGGTTTGCTTCTATAATACAATCAACTGAATTGGTCTACAACAAGTGTGATTTTTCTTTATCATTCTTCCCTGACTTCAGTTTCTTTTCAGTTCTACGTAGGGTTCTATATCGCACGTTCTCCAGCACTTGATCCGTATAGATGTTTCTTAAACAACCTCTGCAAATCCTGTCTTCAGTCACATCACCATGACTTAATTATTATCTAATTTAATAACTAAGTCTATGAATGATGAGTAGGTTTTGTGAAAACTAGAATCGTCAGTCGATGATTTGAAACTTATCTTATTACTACTACTTAATAGCATATAATCATAGTATATCCCACAAGAGGGATAGATAGCAGACTAACTGCAAGTAATAAACATGCAGATTGTCATCCCCGTGCCAATAAAAAATAAAACATGCAGGATTGGTGCGTGCATAAAACATGCTTGAATTGTAGACGTTAATAAATTGTCTTATACGTGAAGTTTTACAAACACCTGCTTATTACAGGATACTCGAAGCGGGAGATTTTTTCTTGACCAGGGACCTCACGAAGTACCTATTCATTTTATTTATTCATATAATAATTCTTTATACACATAATCAAAACCTAATACAAAACACTTGTCATATGAACAATAAAGCAAATGATCTGTTTTCAATAACGAGATTAAGATTATAATTACATATAATGTGATATCTTTAATATAAGTGTGTTATCTTAATAGTTTGCCTTGTTCATCAAGTTCTCGTGGGTGTCCTGTTTTCTGGAAATACCCAAGTAAACAAAATAAAGACGTTTTACCTACATGCTGACATCTTAGTAAACAACATCATAATAATAACTTACCAACATGGAAAACTAGTTATTTTACGTTCTTATTCTACAATATTATTACCTACAGACCCAACGTCAATGATATAAATTATTGATATTGTTTTTGAAACACGTACACGTACTGGTATTGAAGCACTCCAATTTTATTGCGAAGTGCTACCAAAGTTATCTTTATGAGAAAAAAGTGCGTTTTTCGTAATCCTAAATACAAACTCTGATTATGAATTTATTTTTGCGAGACTTTCTATTGCTCCCAAAGTTTATGATTTGGTGTAAAAATTTACCCAAATACAAATATAGAAGTATAAAGTTTAAATATCTTGTAATAAACAACCACAACGCCAGAGGATGATCACCGATCGGAATTGCAAATCTGCTTAGGAGTTGCCGGCGTGGTTATTCAATTACATGGACAGAATTTGGAGGGCGTCTGGACTGAGTAGTAGGGCAAAGTTTCGCCTATTTAATGTCTATACATATTATCAGCTCAATACTTCTATATGGATGTGAGTCTCGGCATCTGACCAAGTCTCAAAAGCGGAAGATATTAAGTAAGCTTTGCAAATAAGTATATTAGAAGTATTTTGAATGTAAGGTGGTATGAGCAAGTCACAAATGGTATTATGCGCCAGCGTACTCAGCAAAGATCTATAGTTTCTGTTATACAGTAAAGATGATGGTTCTGGTTGAGAATGTCCAGTGATAGTTGGCCAAAAAGGGCACTGTTGTTTTGTCCACAAGGTGTCTGACGGCACGGACGTTTCTCTTTCACAATTCACCGTTCCTATGTTAACGACATCAGAGCGTTAGTGAAGAGGTGACTATAAATAAAAAGGAAACTGGTTTCTGCCCTATGCTCCTGAGATGAGCGATGAAGGGCTAGATGATGGTAGAAATTTGAGCAAATAATGACTTTTCAGTTTATGACTTTCAGTATCAGGCATTAAACAAAGTACCTACCCAAAATTTTAAAAATCTTTCTTGGGTATGTTGAAGTACATATAAATCTATGTGTTGAACACCATTGGTATCCTTTAGCAGACCATTGGTTAGGAACCATTGGAGTACCTATAAGAAAGTACTACTTTAATTCTATGTAAATTATTATTTATAATAAGTGTATAATCATACTATAATTTGAGGCTTAATTTTTAGCTTCATTAGTTCCACGTGTATGTAGATTAACCATCAATAATATATGTAGGCATCGATCTACCAAGTTGTAAAGATGTATTGATAAGTAGGTAATTTAATTTTATAGGTATAGCTACTAATATTGGTATTTACCTACTATGAATATAATGATGTACAAAGGTACTTTAATTTCGTTGCTGTATATAATAATATTGTAGGTACCATCTGATCTACATACCAACACGTATAATAATATCGCAAGTATGAATAGATATATTTTTTATGTCAAGTTCTATAAAACAGTATTTCCCAAAACAGTCGAATCCTATCAATTTATACGAAAAATAGGAGAGAAATTCGAAGTTCGTATTGAAAACAGTCAAAATTCAAATTAGGGGAATTGAAAAAAAAAACTTTATTTAGTTTACTTCCACATTTGCTACTTTTCTTCTGATCGCCTGAAGATGGAGTCAAGAGTCTCCGAATACTAGTAAGGTAGATTTCGGTCCCAAGTTACTCAAATGAAAAAGTACGTGTTTCATGATACTGTGGTAATAATGAAATATATCAACGCACGGTTATCCACGAAACCTTTAGTCTTCATTATATTATTATTATTATTATTTGGATGATTTGTAAAGCGCCGTTTTGTGAAAAAAAATCCACCTCAAGGGCGCTCTTTGCTAACTAAGGTTGTGTCTGGATTATTCCGTGAGATTTCTTGAATATATAAGTTTTCAGTTGGTTCTTGAAACGAGATATGTCCTGGGTTTCTCTGATTATTTGTGGAAGCCTGTTCCAGACTACAGGTGGAGATATTGCAAAAGCATGCTCCACGTACACTGGTTTCGATACAGTACGGTTTAGATATTATACTAATGTATGTTAATACTTTTAAGGCTATTTTATATATTGAATTAAATATTAAAGTCATTATGGTAGATTAGTTGTTAGTCCTTAAAGAAAAAAGAAATCGTTAATAATAAATATATAATAAATAAACAAAACAAAACTTGATTGACACATCAGTTCAGTATCCAAACATTTTTTTAAATTTATTTAATAAAAATGTTACAAAAAAATACATATTACATATAAAATATAAAAAAAGTTCACAAAAAAAAAATTACTCATCTGGCGAAGTTAATATAGCTTGTGTCCAGACGGTAATATATAATTATATATACTTATATTTACAATATTTACAAATTAACACAGTGAGTACAAAAACCATAACAACCATAAAAAAACAATACAATAATTTCAAACCCTTTTACAAATCATGTCCATTCTCTCTTCAGCATTGAATGTATATGAATAATATTTATAACAAAACTCAGATATATCTTTAAAAAAAAAAATATCAGGTATTTTCTTTTGCCATAATATGTTTCTTTAGCTTGGTTTTAAATATGTTGTATTCCTTAATATTTCTAATACATGTTACATAACTATGTAAATACAAGAAACATCAAAAGACAGGCAAATCGCTCATAAGTTTCTTCCAGCCAATCCCGAAGTAATACAAATTCGAAGTAAGTACAAATAGAAAATGTGATAACTTAATAAATGTTTTTATTACTATTTCAGAGACAGCCTTCTACGTCCCAAAGGCATTTTACCTCATCGATCAGAATGGTGCTGCCTCCGAGCCTGTTCTGCTGCTAGGCTCTCCTAGCCTCTTGAGAGCTAGGCGCTCCGCTTATCCCAGCTCAGTGTCCTCTAGTAGTTCTAGTTCCAGCTCATCCAGTTCTGGAGGTTATGGAGGATTTGGTGGACAAAACTTCGCTGTTAGCAGCAGCAGCAGTGAGTATTACTAAGCTTTTCTTTATTGATTTTCTTTAATTTTCCCCTAACAAAATTAATTTTCGTATTAATAGTTGGAATTTTATCGTCATTATTTGATGCATCCATTGTTATTTTATTATTATTAAATGAATAGGTAGAAGTGCATATAGATATACCTACATACAATTGATTGCTTTGTGGAATTTCTAATTAATATTAATGTTGCTTTCTGTATTGTATAAGCTGTATGGAGAATTGTGACTGATGATGTACAAGAGATATGAGATAGGTAAGTATGGACGAATGATTGTTATTTTTTTTTAAAGTTTTATGTAAAAGGCATTAGCCATTTATGTGATTAAATAAATAAATAAATTCGTAACTTATGTCAAATATTATACGGACAATCTTTCGTGAATAAATTTTACTTAGCATTAATCCATCATTTCGACTTTCTATATACATACATATGTCTCAGGTGAGAAGGTTAAATTGGTAGGTTAGTACACTGAAAAATAAAATAGAAATATAATTACTCAGATTCTCACATTTTCTATATCAAAGTGTTAGGAATGTCACGGGAAATGGTACAATAGAAGCAGAATGGTTCTGAATGGATAAGGTATGCATTGCAGAATGCAAGTGTATAGTAATTACTGGATAAACTCAACTCGAGAGAATACATCTTAATATTGTTAAAACTGAGAATATCTACTTATTATTATTATAAATAATAATAATTATATGTACTCGATTTACTAGAACATTTTGCAGTCTTACAATAGTTTAACCATTTGTATAACAGGTTTAGATAGACGCTGTGTCCATTTATCTAGTCTTTGTGAATTTCCTTGCCGCTTTGCCAAGCTTCACGGCGCCAATGAACTTACATGGATGTAAACATGGTTATATCTTTCCTATTTATAACAAGAATACCTACTATACCTACCAGTACTTACACAGTCCAGAACAGGCCAAAGTATATATACATACCATCATGACACTTCCCTCGAGGTGTAGGCAGAAAGAATCGAGCAGCATTTACTCCTGTTTGCAAACGTTTTTTGTAACTGTTTTCTGTCACATCCATGCAATTCTCATTAATGTTCTCCCGTTCATTTTATTTAGATCATGTCCGTCATTTCAGAGCTGATCTAAAGGTCTATTCTATTAATCCTCGGTCAGCTACCAACCTTTTTCTCAGACATGTGCCTATCTCTAGGTCAAAGCATACAATATGGAGTAGCAGTTACTAATAAGCTGGTTTTGTGAAATACTGTAGAGTGTAGAGGGTTTTTAAGACATTTCAAAAGTAAAATTGATGTTAAAATCAGTTAAATAGAGGTTGCTTTCGACGTCAAATTAGTGCTTTTGAAAATAGGCTGATATCCCTTAGCTTAGAAATATTCAATATCATTCAAAAGTTTCCAATAATTCATTTCATTAGTATCCACTTGTACATTTTCATATACGAATTACATTTTCGATATGAACGAAGCAAAGTAAATTCATTGTTTGACATTCTGGATAAAGGAGGCTTATGTCTCTGCCCTGTGCTCTCAAGAGGAGCCTTACGGGATGATTAGATTGGATTGGATAGATAAACTTGTAATTGTATACGTATTATGTTTGTTTTTAGGTAACACAGGCTTCAACGCACCTCATGGAGGCTACAATGGAGGTTACAATCCAGGCTATAATCCTGAACCTCATTACTCTGGAGTTAAGTAAGTATCTTTCTATTTATCTATATGTATATTTAATATTTATTATTCTATTTTCAATGTAATCCGTTACTTTTTGTGTATCCATATTAAACGAATTATATATAATGAGTTACAATCCATTGGATTGGTCTGCAACGAGTTTGGATTTTCTTCTCCATTCCTCTCTATTCTCAGCCAGTCTTTTCAGCTCTACGTATGAGCCACAGTTCATGTCCCTCTTCAGTTGGTCTATATACGCATCTCTTGGTAGGCCTCTGCTATTTGTGCCCTCGATCTTACCCTCCGCGATGATGATGAGTAGTCGTGGATGCCTGATGTTGTGGCCAATGCAGTTAGCTCGTTGTTGGCTGATTCTGTTAAGAAGTTGCCTTTTTTCGCCTACCCTGGTTAACACTTGTTCGTTTTCGACGTGTTCCGACCAATGGATCTTCAGCATTAAAAAAACTTTAATTTATTTCTGTAGACAATATTATTTCGTCTCTTAACGAGACATTATCAATACTAGTTAAAAAAAAAATTATAAGTAAAAAATACTTTAGAGTTTTAAATTTCTTTATTCACCAGTTACATATGTTTCGGGTTACAGGCCCATATTCATACTACAGTAAGTACTACAAAAGAAATTTAAAACTTGAATAAAGAAATTTAAAACTCTAAAGTATTTTTTACTTATAAATTTTTTTAAATTTAATTATCGAGTTTTACTCATTTAGTGAAAACAAAATCAATCAATACTAGTATTCATTACGAGACACATTAAGAGAAGAAATAATATGTCTACAGAAATAAAAATAAATAGTGTGTAAAAAAAAGTTAAAGTTTTTTAATTAATTTATTATTCTACCCATTGATCAGAAATTACCCAATATAAGAAATGTCTAATAGGTATAAGAATGTTTGCTTATATGTTATTTTTTTTTAAATAAAAAATTGAATAAATTGAAGTCTCTTCCTATAAACTGAGTCAATAAATAAATAATAAAGTATAATCATCAATACAAATACCTTCGTATCACGTTTGAAACCAACTGCATAAGAATATATAATAAAGTAAAATAAAAAATTGCGTAATATATTATTACCTTACTATTAAGTGGGTTAATACGAAATTTAAATATGTAATTCCTTACTTAGCAATCATATTTGTAAGACTACCTAACCTAACCAAACATTTGAACTAAATATTTTTTAAATATCGAAAATGGTCGATAAAACATAATAATATGAAGGAAGGTAATATCTAATAATAACACCACCGCATTGAAATATAGAATAGTCATTATTATCTATAGCAATTTATATGTAATGATGATGATCTACTATCTTTAATACCGTTAGATCAATAAAAAAATATTGTAAAAATAATACACCAAGCTCATTGCTCAACAACTTTCGGTATTCGAGTGCACTGTTGTATTGGTAAACATAAAATATTTGCGATTGCATTTAAAAAATGTTTCATAAATGGTACCTATAGACGATTAATGTAGTATTTACCAATTTTATCAGAAAACTTGCTCCAAAATATGCTGTTTCATTCCATAATGCTAATGGTGTATTTCCTAAATATATTGCACATACCTATACACCCTGTATATCTGAAAAAGCCGTAAAAGGACTATTAAAATAAAAATCAATGTACCACCATAAAATAGCACCACACAACCTATCATCATTGCGACAGTAATCTTCAAAAATTATTTTCACTATATTCCTCGCAGCAAAATAAAACTAAAATGATAAAATCGCATTTGAATCGCATTCACAAAATGAAAAAATTACATGCATGTGATTCAGAATTTAAAATATTTTAAAAATAAAATGGTTGTAATTTTGCTAATTCGTTTGCATGAAATCACAAAGAAGGGGTGTAGAGCCGTCTTTAGTAGTGCCTACGTTATAGTGATGTAACGAATGTCTGATTTTGGATATTCGCGAATGCGAATGCGAATATTTCATGCCGACATTCGCGAATGCGAATGCGAATGCGAATATTGACTTGAAAATGGTATAGGAATTTGAAATATTCGAAAACTCCTCGGTTTTCTTAAAGAATATTTTCTTGCAGTACCTTTTTCCACAATGTACCGGGTAAGTATCCGGTACTTTCACCGAATTACTGATTTGTTTCTTCATTTACATGGTACACAACAGATGAAAGACATATAAATATAAACATGTAAGCGACAAAAACATTCCAATAGTCTTACATCGAAACAGTGCATACTTCAGCAATAACACACAAAACAATTATAGAAAATCTTACACATAATATAGGTATTAATTCACAATACATCCAATCACCCATTCCTATTACAAATCGCTGCTCACCCAATTTCGCACACATACCTAATACATTCATTCGCACAAACACATTCACACTTCACTAATGTATGCAATAACAATACAAAAAAACTCTTAAAAAAGAAAAATCAAAAATTTAAAAATCAGTCTAAAAATTAATACTATCCCAAACACTTCACATTTTATCAAACATATACATTTTTTTTATATTTATTTCATCTTATTCTACCCTCAACTCTCCTTTCTCACAAACCTGACATAATTGGCACTTTAAAATTCTATAAACAGGGTTTCTTGAGTCTGCAATCGTTTTTGTTTTTTTTTTTAATGTAGAACGGAAAACAAGATCTTGTTAAAGGAAGCATTCTAAAGTTAATCCTATCTAAAATATTAGGCACATCGTATTCGGACAAGCATATTTTTCTCAGGTTGCATGCATCCAGCAAAACTCTTCACAATTCCAATTTAGGCAAATCTTTAATAAATACAGGATAATGCAATCTCTTCCTAACCAAACGAATGAATTTAGACTGAGTTCTCTCAACTTGATCGACATATTTTTTAAAATGTGGATTCCATACAGAGGAACAGTCCTCCAGCTTGGAGCGAAACAACGATAAGTACAAGTACAAATACGATTCATATAAATAACCTAAATGACTTTGTAGATCTCAGAATAAATCCCAGTATTTTATTGCTCTCTTCGATAATTTTGTTCACGTGATCATCAAAGTGAAGCTCAGAGTCAAACACCACACCTAAATCTCTAATCTTATTTACTTCTTTTAAATCATGATTATGGATATTGTAAATTTATCGAATTTTGTTTCTATTTTTGGTAAAAGAGATCAGATTACACTTCTCCAGATTCAAGTGCAAGTTATTTCTTTTACAGTACTCGTGTAGTCTTTCCAAGTCCTCGTTAAACATTTCATAGTCAAACAATAATTTAATTTGACAGTAGGTATATTTTTAAATCGTCCGCAAATAATAGAAGCTCTGAGTGGTCAAAGCACTTTTTTATGTTGTTTATGAATATCGTGAAAAGTAAAGGACCCAAAGAAGACCCCTGAGGGACACCAGATGTAACACTGACACTGCCAGATGAGTAACCGTTAAGTTTAACTGTCATCAATCTATCAGAAATATATGAGTCAATCCACCTTAGTTGAAAAAAGTCGATGTTCTACTTTATCAAATGCCTTTTGAAAGCCGATATAAATGGCATCCAACTGTATACGATTGTCCATAGCTGAGAAAAAAAATCAGATTTGTTACTGTCGATCTTCCACTCATGAATCCATGCTGCTCTACAAGAAGATACGGCTTCAGGAAAAAAGTAATTTGTTCACGAACCATACCCTCAAATATTTTTGAAATAGGTGATAGAATTAAAATTGGTCTGTAGTTACGAACGTCCGATTTGCTGCCAGATTTATGCAAAGGAATAATACTAGCCATCTTCCATTTGCATGGAAAGCATCCTTCTTGTAAACTCCTAATTTATTTATCGTGTCGAAACCCAGAGAAAAAACCCATCAAACTGATTTCCAGAACTGCGCAAAACGCGCAGCAGGTGGAGATGCGTCAAAAGTATCCTCCATAGTGCAAGTGACAGGGCACAATGGACACTCCAACAAGTGTGGCATAATCTGTGCTGCACCACAGTCACACGCTCCGGATTCGTCCTGTAGGAAGCCCAATCGTTCTCTATTGTCGCGGCAGTTTCCTACACCAGATCTCAGTCGATTTAGGGTTTTGCATGTCCCATAGTCTAGATTGCCTCCTGCAGCAAGGTGTTCTAATAAATGTCAGATACAATGGTTTGGTTAAATGACTTACACATCTCTTTAATATATTGGTGCTAGACCATCAGGGCCAACTCCTTTTGTCTCATCTATACCTAATAAACGTTTATGAATATCAGATTTCAAGATATTAACCATGGATAAACATGAGTTAGTTAAAATATTTTCCAATTCTTTAGTATTAGAATCATGCAAATTATTCAGTGAAAATACAGAACCAAAAAACGTCGAAAACAAGTTTGCAATTCCCTCTGGATCGCTCGAAGTCTGGTCACCGTCACCCATTACCCTTGGATAGCCTCTAGATTCTATAAGGGAATTCACGAATGAAAAGAAAGACTTGACATTGCCCTTAAGTGACTTCTCAGTGTTATTAATAAAAGACCTATAATCGTGATTCTGCGACAACTTCAACTGAGCTCTTAGTTGAAAAAATAAATTGTAGTCAGAATCATTACGGATCATCTTCCACTTACGCCAAGCCTTGGACTTTCTCTTAAACAACAACACAGTTTTATTAGAGAACCATTTGGGAAAATTATTAGGTGACACCCTCTTCATATGTAGGTGTATGCTTCTCAATTATTGGTAAAACATAACCATAAAAAGATTCAATCATCTTATTCACCGGTCCGTTTCCCAAAACACTGACCCAATCAACACTTTGTAGTTCAAAATTTATTTCCGAAAAGTTTGACTTAAAGTATATTAATTTCTGGATCATATTTTGAGACAAATCCTCAGCAATTTCAAACTCATAATCTATCAACAGTGAAGGATAGTGTGAATCCTTACCAACCAGTGGAGAGTCACATCTGGTAACAGAACACGGAATAGTTGAAAGAACTAAATCCAAGATAACTTGATTGCTGTTATAAACTCCGTTAGACTGAAACATATTGAGAAAAGATATAGATTCTATCAAATACTGCGCAACAGGACACGAATAAGAATACGGAACAAAGATTGAATCAACATCGGGGTCTTTTTTCCATTGGATTGTTGGGATATTGGAATCTCCAATAAGACAAATATCCGTTTTGCCGTAATAGCTGATTAAACGTTCAGATATACTTTAAAAAAAGATGTTTTAAGTATCTAAGGATGTGGAAGGCGGTATATACATATACTACACCCAGTAGCGGTGAGCATTTTTTCATGCGTTACCGATGAAAAACGAATACTGGTAAAAAAACTTTCACCAGTATCATCCCAAACAAGAGTGGATGAATATCCTAGTGTCCGATCCACAGCAATTAAGACCCCACCTCCATCCCTTTTACCACTCAACATGAAATCCCTATCCTTGCGGTAAACTGTATATTCGTTTTGAAAAAGTTCGCTGTTAAATATGCCACAATTTAGCCAAGCTTCCGTCAGAACAATTATATCATAACTATTTGCAAATAAGTTTGCTCTAAACTCCTCGATCTTAGGTCTTCAAGCCCCGAAAATTCTGAGAGAATACTTTAGTGTGGTTCACCTTGTAGTATGATATAAATATTCCTTAAATAGAATATAAAATTATTGTAGGGCCCTATACTCATAGCAGTTGTAATACTTAAAACAAACATATAAATTAAATCTCCACAAATGCATATTTCGAGGGTATACAACCAAAATGCACTAAGTCAGTCTAGCGCTACAAAAGTTTTCAAAAACTATTCAAGTAATTAACATATTTCCTATGTTTAAATTTGTTTGCAAAGCCTAAAAGTCACTTACCAATATCATCTTAATTAAAGTTCAAATAATACATGACGAATTTGTATTGATCTAAACACTTTTTTATTCATTTAATTGCCACCATGTCATCTCAAAACTGAAATGACTTAGTGCATTTTGGTTGTATACCCTCGATTTCTCCTAATAATAATAACATCATCAAGCAAACGAACACAGGAAACAATACAACAAATGTGGCCAACACGGAACAGACCAGATACTTTATTACTAAAATAATATTCGCAAAACATTCGCATATTTTTTTGCGAATGCGAATGCGAATGCGAATACTTTGAAATATGCGAATATTCGCGAATGCGAATGCGAATATTCGTTACATCACTACTACGTTACACGCACAATATAATCCAATAATACTAATTACTAAACAACTACAAAAAATACGTATCTTATCAACTCGCATGCCAAAGTTTAGGCAGACCTATTCCAAACGTTTATTTTAACTGTAATTCAATACGTTTTTGTTATTTACCTATTTTTATAAATCAGTTCCATATATTTATTTGTTTTTTTTTTATTAACAATTTAGCCACGCATACGAATTCAGATTATTGGTTTCAAAGAACTTGATAGTCTAATTATAAACTCTAAATTTTTTTTTTATAATGTTGCAATATTCGATGCGATTGATTCTAAAATTATTTATTTATTTCATTCACATTCATATAAATACAGTTCAAAATAGTTATATGGGAATAAAATTATATTTTTTTTTGCTACCCCACTGGGTGTGTTGAGGTAGATAGTATGTTATGGTTTGTTCACACTAGGTATTATTTTAACCATTTTTCCCTCGAAAGAAATCCAACGAAGACGCACATAGATAATAATTATTATAGTCTAATAGATTCCCACGAGGCGCTTTTGGCCGGCTAGCTGGTTGCCTATTTTGACTCGCCCGTGATGACAAAGTACTTGCTTAGTAAGTGTGGATAGAAGTCCCTCGACTTCTGAAATATCTGGGCGTGAGGTGGAAGTCTTTAATGTATCACGTACCAACTATATTATGTATTAATTGAGGTATTATTTTTATTTGAAAATTGAATTTATCGACATAGTTCCACAACTACTAGGTACTATACAATCATGGCATATCTTACATTTAGGGGGATCTGCCTACATTAACATGCAAATTGTCCTATCCAACAAAAAAAAAACAACAAAAAACATCCAAACATAAAAAAACAATAAAAAATAAAGACACTCAGCCTTATCGCTGAATTGTAAATGTTAATCGTCTTATACGTGACTCCTCTGATCAAAAATATATGAAATAAACAATAAATTTTCGTATATAATAAAACTCGAAAGAAATATTAACATTCTTATCTTTAATTGTGAAGACATCGCAAGGACATAACTACACACGTCATAAAAATTAACGATAATTGCCGACATTGTATACTTATTTACATTTAAATAATTAAATAAATAATTCAATACATATACAAACTGGTTTTCGTATAAACATGTTCATTAAATTGTCTATAAACTGATGAGATTTGAGATGGATCTACAATGATCTCGCAACAATATTAAAAATTAACAAAAAAAAACTTGAGTATTATACAATTGATTAAATACACTGTGGCGGTGTTTAGGTAGTAGAATTCTAAAGCGAAATAAATTTTGGATTTACAATATCCTAACAAGACGGAGTTCTCGATAATGAATTGATTTGCCACTTTTTTCTGTAAGTTTTAGGAATATCCCGTTAATGGTTTTCGTAAAATATTCACCATCTGCAATTTAGAAATGATGACGTTTGCCACTTATCCTGAATGTCTTATTTTTTATTGCAATGGAGAGATCGACTTGCATTTTATTACATGCAGTTAGATCTCTGGTTACACCACCTGTGAAAGATGCCGTGTGGTACACAAAGATCTCTCTCTATCTCTTTCCCCTGTTCTTTTCCTAATGACTGAAGATAGCAGGAGCAGTAGATCTAGGTAATGTTCCTAGGTAATTAATTCCTAGGTAAACAAATCCCAAGTAATTTATTAATCTAATCTAGGTAAACTTTCTCCACATACTTAGCTATACGAAAAGCATCCGAAACATGATGGCTAGAATTGTCTATCAAATTTAAAAGTCATTTCAATTACATTTTACGTATTATTTGTACTACAATTATTTTTGTTTTTCTTTCAGCTTGCACAATCGCTTTGCTGATGATGGCTCATTGTCTGGAGTAGGACTGTCTGGATCATCACATGGAGGTGGTGGCGTCTACTCAGGATCTTCATCCACCGTGGGCTCTGATGGCAAAATACATTTTTCGACACACACTGGCAAATTTAGGAAATAACTCTAGAACTCGAAAATTACGTCAAAATAGTTGAAATGATTATGATTTTGTTTCCCATCTTGCCGTGCCAATATGGTAATCATGTCTCGAGACTTTTACTACATCAATATTCCTATAGTTTTTTTGTTAGATTTTATATTTTTTTAGTAATCAAGGCATTTATTACATAACATAATATTATAGTAGTGATCAAATTTACAACTATAAATAGGCTTTGTTTTTTTTCTTAGAACACAGAATACGAAATTACAGATGATTTGAATGTGTCTTTTAATCAAACGATTTTGTTGGTAAAATAAAATTGGAAAATTTTAAATTTTTATTTTTAAGTTCTTTTTTTTTAAGTTTTATATTCTTATATTAGGTTACACGCATTCTAAAAATAAAATACATGAACAATTGACTAGCTCATGCCTGGACTTTCAGGCAACCAAATAACCTACGATATCCTTTGATATCCATTGGTAGAATTTACAGATGAATCGAAGATTTATAATATTGAAAGCTAATATATACGATCTTCGTTTATTTACTATACATTTTGTTTAGTATTTTCTTTCCATCTTGTTTTCTATTTATACAACAAACAAGACTATCGAGTTTGTGAATTGTTATTAGCAATATATTTATTCCATCTTGTTTTTGAGTACATCTTGTAGTATTATTAGTACATATCCTTATTACCGAGCGCACTTATGTAACAAGAGCCGTTATGGTAAAAGCTTCCTTTGCATCAGTATCCGGTACATGATTGACTGGAAGAAAAAACGAGAATCTTTGTAGTAGTACTTGTAATTTCCCATGTCACCTGTCATCTTTGAGTGACATGTGCAGCTAGAATCTAGTTTGTGACATTTACCATAAATAGAGTTGATACTACCTTCCAGCGATCTTCTTTACATCATCACAATGAAGATATTACTTTTTTTATCTAGCTTTTACTAAATGGGATAACCAACTTAATGATATATTATGTAACAAAAGTGTAAGAAGAAGAAGTTACTTTTGAAAGTAAACGTTGTATATGTAGCTCCAAAAATATATCGGATGGTTTTAATATGTTGAAGCAGTGACCATCACTACTGGCAATTTAGGTTCATAACTAAACAAAATGTATATTTTTTTTAAATATACTTTTAACTGCAAATATATCATAAACCTAGCTAATAAAGGAAGTTTTGTGTACCTTGTGTACATACTTACCTTGTTATTTCCTATTCAAATATGGTGGACTTTAAATTATACACTCGCCTTGTAAGAGGGGTTCGTAAGTTCGATTTTCGTTCATGTTCGTTTTTTGAAATTGAATCGATAAAAATGATTCATCTAGAATGGTTTAAATTTTATTTTATTTAGAACTGTATTTTACAGTTACGCTAAGATAAAAACTAAATTGTTTCGTTTGATACTAAATATAGTTCTCAGATATAACAAAAAGTGAAGAAATAAGATGAAATGAACTACTAAATCTTTTAAAGTCATGACACCTTCAATCATTTGTTTTTTCGTGTCACGGTCGATCGTTACATAAGTTCCGCTTTTGGCCACCGGATGGAGCAATGAACTTGCACATTTTTTTTTGTTTTATTTGATTTAGATATTTTTAACACTTGCTTCGTAACAAATTAAATAAAAAGATAATATATAAGTACTAAATCATGCTTTTTAGTTTTTATTATGTTGTTGCTGTGTTTTTTTTTTGTTGTTATTGTTATTGAAATGCATAAAAGAAAGATGCTCTTAAAAATAACAAATATTTTTAATTTTGTTGCGATTTGTGTTTTAGTTTTTTTTTATGTTGGCTCAAATAACCTAAAACCACAAAATAATCTTTAAAATAATTGTTTTTTTTACAAGTAGCTTTTTTGTTTTTGTGCTCTTTTAGCATTTAGCAAAATGAAAATAAAAAACGTGATAAATATTTTAACTATTGTAGCAAACCAAATGTAGGTAGGGTAAATTTTATGTTTTTTTTTTGTTTTTCAACTACATTATTATATTGTATGTAGGTATGTTTTATTTCTTAAAATACTTATTTTAAAGGTTTAGAAAATTACATCAAATGTGTTTTATTTCTTAAAATAACGTTTAAGTATCTACATATATTTTTTTATTATTGCAATAAGTCGTAGGATATAAATGAATTATTGTATTTTTGTTCTATTTTTACTGTTTCATATTTAAGAATTACAGCGATTTTTTGATATGAGTTTGTTTCAATGCATACCTATTATATTCTTATCAAGGCTATTCGCTCATTTGTGAATGATTTAGGCCAATATTGGCCTTTCCTTTCTTCAGGCCAGACCTTTCATATGAAACAATAGGTTTTTAAGTACTCAAATGTTTCATATCAAAATAAACCTGTGTGTGTGTGTGAAAGGTGTGAAAGGTGAAAAACAAAAAAAAAAACTGTGAAACTGTGACGGTGTATAAGGTTGTATTTGGGTTTATAACAAACAAAACCCAGATATATCTTTAAAAAAAAAACCTTAATACCAAGACGGGGTAGTACATTAATAGTTAAAATTGTGACAATACTTTATTCGATGCATCGCGCGCCTGTTGTTTACTATGAAATACAGCTACCTACCTATTATAACTAATTATACCTATTATATTTCAATGAGTGACTCAAAAGGTTAATTATTTTTATTATATGCTTGGAGGAACTTTGTCATAGATTTATAAATATTTACTGAATTTAATGCAATTATGAATTGTACATTAAGGGGATATATGATGCACTCCCTCACGAGATTATCCAGAAATTCCGATCATTCATATTTGGGGCACTCGAAAAATATATGATTCAGAGATTCTTCATTAGTTCCACATTCGCACTCAGGGTAGGATGAAACTCAAATTCTTGTCTGGTGACAACCAAGAAAATAATAAAAAATATACATTATAATACAATTTTGCTCGATCTTAAAAGGGTAATATTTTTTTGTATATTTTGTGAGTGTTTAGAGATAGTAAGTGAGTCATATTAAAAGGTCGTTCAACGTCATTCATGATATCATGAATGACAATGATGTGACCATGGCCCGAACTAATTGGACATTCAAAGGAAACGTGATCCAGAATCTCTACATTTTATTGACACTCACAGTATTGTTAATACCAAACTCGTGAAGGTGAGAAATCATAATACAGTGACATAGACGCATTCTACGAACTACATTTATTTAAATACCAGTATTTGGGTATTTACATTTATTTAATCATGGCATTGATAGGATTTTAGGTTGTAGAGATCTATAAAATAAACCTTTTTGAACCTTTGGGAATTTTTGTTGCTCCTGTTAATGATTAATTTACTGATTTGGCTGAAATAACTCCGTTTTTGAGCAAATAGCATTATTAAAAAATGTATTGTTCAGTATATTCTATAAACAGTTATCAAGAGTCCACAACGGAAAAGACAACCTCAGCCTTCTCTCTCTATGGTTTCAATCCTGTGAATTAGTTTACAACATAGTTCAACATTTGAACTTCCATTCTGTTTCATCCTGAGCCACTGATTATATAGATTTATTCATAGCAATGTCTTCTTTTTATAAAGAAAATTTAAAACCAAAGCACTCAGCATATGGTAGGTACCCACACTATATTATTAACAGAGTAATAGCCACATACGAAGCTATCATTGGAGTTTGTGAGAGTTTTGGAGCCTTCAGTATGCAGCCTGATAGTTCAACTGGACAAAACAAACTACGCGAAAAGGATGGGTGGCGGGTTCAAATCCCATTGGGAAACTACCAAGTAAGGTGACGTTGTCTTTTCTAAGTCTTTTTAGTTTCATTTGTCAAATTTACCAAAAAGCAAACATTATAATTATTATCTTAAATAAGATATGAATCTTTCACGACACAAGCTTATAGCTTACTGTGAAAGGTATATAAAGTTGTATTTGAGTTTATAACAAAAACCCAGATATATTATCTTTTTTTTTTTAAAGAAATGTGTCGGGACGGCATAGCCTATCATTTAGTTAAGTGTCGGGACGGCATAGCCTATCATTTAGTTAAATAATACTAAGTATATAATCATCAAACTAATTTTGTTCATGGAATTCTGTAAAATTGTTATAGAAATACAAAATATTTTAAGGAATACGAATTATGTGTCATTTGCTGCATTCGGTGTCACTTGTAATTTGCTGCATTCAGTGTCACTTGTAATTTGCTGCATTCAAGGATATTATGGATGGATTTTCAGAATAATTTTAAACTCAAATAGAATCAATTTATTTATATTTTGATTTACTTTCATCACATTTTATTGAAATCAAAGATCAAGCACTAATGATGAAGACATAAACACGTTCCATTTTTTTTGTATTTATAGTTTTGAAATGAAACTAGCTTTATTGTCATACCGCCATATTGACATTCGCAGTTGGCAAACTGTGGCATTCTTCACAGCTGGGAATTAAAACTGAAAAAAAATACCTCTGCATAAAAAGGATTGCATTCCATCTTACTTTCTCTTTGACTGAAATACTGTACATATCTTCGCATATATTTACAACTTTGCGTACAACACACCAGTATTTTTAAATTACCTTTACAATATATTGATGCATAATTGAAGTCGAAGATAATATACACCTCATGAAAGCAAGATAATTATATGTAATTTTATAATCCGCCTACTATTATCGTTTTAAAATAAATAGCATATTAAAAATAATTAACTTTATTAGTTGATGTCTTCATCCTTCTTTGGCTCAGCTCTGAACTGAATACTGTTTGGCAAATCAAGGGGTGGAAGTTGTTCATTTGGCTTGGGATAATCATACCCATCTGAAGAAATAGCTGCATCTACTGTAACAGAATCTCCAATTGTATTAACTCCTGGTTGATAAACAGGGTACACTGCTGGATTCTGAATAACACCCGTGTTTCCAGGGTTTGCAATTACAACTGGTCTTTGAGCGAATTCTGTATTGGTTGTACTTGTAATAACAGGTCTTGGTGCGGGATATTCCATTCTTTGGAAATTATTTGTCGGATATCCACCATATGGTTTGGAGAATCCTGGGAATAGGTTACCAAGGAACGAGAATTTGTTTGGAAAACTTGGGAAGTTTCCTGGGTTACTTGGAAAATTTGGACCGTTTGGATTTGTTGGGAAACCGATTGAATTAGTTCCTCCTGGATAGTAATTAGGATTGAATGCGGTAGCAACTTTCTGGATTAGTGGCCAGAATAATTTCTCTGATGGTTGGTTGACTCCTTGTTGCGGTCTATAAATTGGTCTAGTGATGGTTGATGTTTCTGGATATATCGGTCTTACAATATAAGAAGGTCCAACAATTTGGGGTCTAGTCTGCACCCATGACTGTTCCACGGGTCTTGTCTGTACCCAATTTGGTTCTACAGGTCTTGGCCGTACCCATACAGGTTCTTGATCTCTGTAAATGGGTCTTGTTTCAATATACGTCGGTTCTGGATCTCTAAATAAAGGTCCTTGGTCGTTTCCTGGTCTGGGATAATCATATCCTGGGTTGGTGTTGTAATTTGGAAAGTTAAATAGGTTTTGTTTTTTCTGTAAAAGCTCTGAGATGTCCCTCTTCTGTTTGGAGGTACTCGCCTGAACTGGAAATAAATAATAAAAAAATAAATGAGATAATTTTAAATTATATTGTAACTTAATACTTAAGATACAATTTACACGATTCATAAAAGTATTTTACGTGTTTTTTCCAAAATTGGATATTATTGAAAATCGTTGAATTAAGACTATGTTATGCGCATGTAAAACATATTGATAACAATAAGTATAAACTTCGGTGAGGTAAAAATTAAAGATCTTAGTAAAAGGTATTTAGGTTTTCTTTGATTCAATACCATTGCACCAAAGAAATTGGAAATATGTGGGTAGATACGAAAGAATATACTCTACAAAGCCCAGTGGTAGAAACAGTGCCGGGAGGTCAAAGTTCAGATGGATGGACGGAGTGGAAAAGGACCTGCGAGCTTTTGCTTGACCAATTGACGTCGAGGGGTGATGGATAGGAGGGAGTGGAGGCGACTTCTTGAGGAGGCCGATACCCACATCAGATTAATGATGGTAAGTACGTAAAAAATATCTATAAAACTGTTAAACTTTTCACAATGATAAAATAATTTATTATTAAAACATAATTTCTTGTGAAACATCACCACTTCTAAAACAACAATGTATCTCTTGACACAGTCTAAAAACGATCTGATTTCATCAAAAGAAAATATCAGACATCTGAAAATCACAATTGTAATGAATACAGCAATGTCTGGTAAATAATTGGGGTTATGTCACAAAATATGTACAATCATATTACTCATGTAAATGTTGTAAACGACTAACCTCAGCTACCACGGGATTGCATGCACGTATTTTTTACTATATAGTCACTTTGCACAACGTAGGTCTTATCAAGACTGTTATTTCAATTGTGTCAAGAATAACCCTGCAGAATTGTGATTCGAATCCAGTTGACGATTTTGTTATTTCCGCTGCCATAGCATAACTAGTGGTCAATAGGATATTTCAATAGGGTATAATGATATTATTAATATGATACATATATTATATGTAGGTATGTATTAATACAAAGTATATTTTACTCCGATAAAATGTTGCTTGTTAGTCGATATTATTGATATAGCAAAATACACAACATGTATAAGACATATTCTGATTGTGCTAAATGTTTAACCAAATATATAAATAAGATTTTAAGTACAGTTGGACCTCGATTGTAGTATTGTGATATTATGAAGAAAGCTTCTATTTACAAATTTATTTTTTCATAATCAAATTCAAATTCAAATTCAAATATTTTTATTAATCAAAAAAAAAATACATGCAATAAAACAAAACAATAACATATGACAAAGTAATAAATTCAAGTACTCCCCAATTTGAGCATAGCTCGTGTTTTGGGGAGGAGTAAACTACATACATATAAACATATTATGTTTTATCTCAACCCTATATCTTAGGGTAGAAACAATTCATATATACCCAATCAGTCACACCTATAAGATATGCGACAAGATAAATAAAAAAAAAACACACATAAATACACACAAAAAATAAAAATAAAATAATAATATGATCAATATTTAACCCGAACCAGCCCAATGATGGCCCTAAGAGGTATCAGGCAATCAAGATAAGGCGCTCACACACAATGCAAGCATACTACTCTCCATACACACCATTGCATTCACACACACATATACACCCTCACGCACACATCTTATATACATAGTAAAAATAAAAAATACTCATATCTCTTTTAGGTATTTTTTAATAAGGTTTTTGACAGTAATTGGTTCAGCATGGATGTCATGTTTATACCTAGAGTATAGAGAATTATACCACCCAACACCCAAGAATTCGTAGTGATGCTGACCGGTAGTCGTACCTTTTCTGGGGACCCTAATCAATGTTGTCTCTCTTCGTGATCTCTCACTCGGAATCACGACATCTTCAGGGTTATATCCGTGGATAAAATAGTCCTTATGAATCTGATAAAGTGCTGCTCTCCTAAACAGTTTGTCAATCGTATGCACCGGGAAGTCGTTGAATACATCGATTGTGGGATAGTCAAAGGGCTTTTTCAGTATAATTTTAATTATCATGCGCTGTACTACGTTTACTGATTTGAGTGTCGTTTTATAAGTACCTCCCCAGCCAACTATCCCATACTGCAGTATTGACTGAACCAGTGCAAAATAGGTCGATCTGAGTAATTTCATTTCAAGCACATCCCTGATTCTATAGAAAATATAAAAGATTTTCCTCAATCTTTCTACTGTTGTAGTTATATGATTTTTCCATCTTACCCCAGAGTCAATCGTAATCCCCAAATATCTAACACTATCCACCCGAGAAATCAAAGGACAGGCACAAGCCACTATGTCACCCAAAGATCCCGAACAATTCTTATCGTGCACTGCTATATCATGCAACACTGGAAGTCCTCTATTATAAAGTGAGAAAACAATATAATTTGTCTTTTCAGCATTCAAAGACAGCAGGTTTTTATCAAACCAATCCTTAAGAATGGCTATTTCTATATTCGTCCTTTTAAACACCTCCTCCCATGTTTCTCCCCTCACGATCATAGCCGTGTCGTCGGCAAAGGAGAGTATTGTAGACATAATCGGCAGGGAAAATATTTCGTTCACGTAAATAATGAACAAGATAGGTCCAAGTACCGTGCCCTGAGGTATTCCGAATTGTGTAACCCTTTTGGGACCAATTGTTGTATTTATCCGCACATGCTGTGTTCTATTTTGGACAAAACTTCGGAACCATCTCCTAACACTACCACATATGCCAATCCCATTCAATTTGTTTAAGAGGACGACATGACTGACGCTGTCGAATGCCTTTCTTAGGTCTATAAAGACACCCAAACACTTCTCACCGGTATCCAGTGCTCTGTACACTACAGAAGTTAGCCTAGATATAGCATCATCCGTACCAACACCCTCCCTAAAGCCAAATTGATTTGAGGCTAACAATCCCTCCATTTTAATAAAATCTATGAGTTGTTTCTTCACTATCTTTTCAAAAATTTTTGAGACATTTGATGTCAGGGTTATAGGCCTATAATTAGACATATTGGATGCATCTCCGGATTTATGTATTGGTGTTACCAATCCTACTTTATATACCTCCGGAAAAACACCATTATTCAAGCTGACATTGACTATGTGCGCTATTGGCCCCGACAAAGACGAAGAATTATGCTTTAGTATATTCACAGATATTCTATCATAGCCCGGAGTAGACCCACCCCTCATATTTTTAATGATCCCTGATACTATCTCGGAGTTTATCGGCTGAAACATACTAAACCCAGGCTCATTAAGAGAGTCAGGTTCCATCTCTTCACAAGTATAATTTGGATCTATCTGTAGAGCCAGATTTTTACCCACATCTGCAAAAAAATCATTGAAACACTTGGCCATCTCAACTGGATTTTCTCTATATTCTATTGTCCTTCCATTCACATTAATCTTTTTGATCTCAGTTTTTTCCTTTTTTCCATTAATGATTTCATTTATAGATTTCCAAACCTGCTTGACGTTACCCTCAGCATGGGCCACCCTACCAGAATAATATTCAATCTTAGCCTTTCTTATTAACTGCGTTAGCATATTACGATATTTTCTGTACCTATCTCTAAGATTCACATCATAAGGATGTCTCCTTACAATTTTATGCAGTTTTTCTCTATATCTTATTGAAACCACCAGACCATGAGTGATCCAAGGTTTCAGTCTATTATACTTTGACGGTCTGTCATTTTTTGTCCGTTCCACCCGCTCTACACTAAGCAAATGACCCTGTAAAATATCATGGAAATTTTTCGCGCATACATTAGCATCAAACGAATCATATACACTCGTCCAACTCTCATTGTTCAATCTCACTTTCAACACCTCAAAGTCAATCCTTTGTTTCGATTCATAGAGACTTACTCTGTCGTTCTGCACAGCACTCATAGATTTCTGTAAGAATATAGATGTGTGATGGTCCGTGATACCGCTCTTCCAAACTACAGTACATACATCATTCAGTCTATTTATCGGTACATTACACCAAAAATGATCCAAGCAAGATGGTGTCTGCCCCTCCACTTCCCTACTATATAAGTCTGTGCACAATTTAAAATTAAACTCGATTAGCGCATTCATATATTCATTCTTAATTGGACTAATGCATGCTTTTGCCACATTCACATTAAAATCACCGACAATTATAACATTCATCCCTGGAATACAATTAATCGTTTTTTCTTAAAAACAGAAACTTTTTAAGTAGGTATGTATTCTGTAAGATGTCTGGTTATTTTACACAAAGCAAATGTGTTTTTTCGTAAAACCGGTCGGGATCAATACGAGCGGGTATTGACCGGCGGCGATCAATACAATATTAAATGTAAAGAAACTTAGAAAGCCATGGGTTTAGAAGTGTTAATATTTTGATAAAACATATGGAAAAGGCCCTCATCCATTCATACTATCATGGCAAGTAGGGTAGATAGATGACCAATGCATGTTATAAACATGGCTAGTAGAGTAGATAGATGACCAATGCATGTTATAAACAAGCAATTGTCGTCCTCTCCATGCCAATGAAAGATAAGAGATTCAGGAAAGGTGGCATAACTCATCACTGAACTGTCTTAAACGTGACATTTTACGAACACAATACGTTCTTATTTAATTTTTGTCCATCCTTAGCCGCAATAGGAGCTATTTGGACGGTAAAGAGTTGTTCTTTATCTTCTTTATTTTGGAACAAATGTTTCAATGCTCTTGAGATGGATGCTCCATTTTAATGTTTACAGCGCCAAATAAATTATCCGAGATATATTTACAACGGAAAAGACTGCTTAAAAAACTGTATTGTATTGTTTAAAATGAGAAGTATAGAGTCACATTATTCGTATGCTTTGTTAACCCATTACAAATTTTCACTTTCATTCCAGATCACAAACAAACACTCATCAGTAAGTTGAGGGTACCTATCCTTTGAACTTTAAGCTCAAAAACATATTTACACTTTATTCACAAAAAATCCAACTTAGCCACAATAATTATTATTAAAATTCACGGTACCTTCAACGAAATATAGAACTGATAATATTATTGCCACACACGCCCTCATTGCACTTGGTATGATTGAAGACACTAAAAAGCAAATAGAACCAAAATGGAAATGTGCGTTAGACTGAGGAGTTGTCCCGACGTGTGAGTTATATATAGACATTTCATTATTTACACTTTGCGACGAAATCCTTGAATACCTTATTAGATAAGTATTATATTGGTGGGCACTAGATGTCATACCCTTTGAATACTGAAAAAAGCCAAATATTATGAAAAATCATAATATTTTTGAAAATAAATATATCCAGCATGAGATACCCGTGCTGGGTATGCCAGTTTTGAATGAAATTGGTACCAGAACATGAACCTTTTGGAACACCCGGTAGAAGGCTTTCAATACATCTATATTTCTTCAGTAATGATGTTTATTGAACTGTTTAAGTATTGATCAATGCTTTAATTTGTGTATTTTTAATATTGAAAAATAGTACCCTGGAAAGATTTGGTTTGGTACCAGGGTTCGTACCTTTTGGAACTCCCGTTTTTAAGATTTTTTTGGTCTTTACGTTTTCTCAGTAATATCATATAAAAGTATTTCATATTCGTAGAAATTCCAATCTATTTTTTTCTACACCATCATGACATCTTTCACAAGTGGGGTAGCCAGTGGACTAAATGCATATAATAAACATACAAGTTATCCTCTTCGTGCCAATAAAAATAAGACATCTAAAATATGTTAAATGTTTTATTGGATTTTTTGATGATATTTAATGAATACCTATTTATTATAAGACAACTTATCAAAAAATGAAACTGCTAAAAAAATTGACCCATTTATTTCTGGGAATTCCACAGGGCAGTTTATTGTCGAAAAAATAAAGACATTTTACGCCTTAAATTCGCTGATGAGATCTGCCACCCATCCTGAACGTAATTTTTTGGTTTGAACGGAGAGGACAACTTGCATGTTTATTACATGTTTCTGGTCTGCTGGCTACTCCACTTGTGGGATATGTAGTAATGCAAATGCGTTTCTCTGAAACACGACACACAAATATCTATTAATATTTGACCATATGACATTATTATGAAAGAGTGCGTGCACTATGGATTGATGTATTCTATGGTGAAGCCATTATATCATTATCCAATATTTGTATAGTTAGGGATTGACTAATCATTTTTCACTTTCAACCGACAAACCGCCGCGTTCTTTGGTCAATGTTTGCTTTGTTTTAACATACCTATAAACCTTAAATGTTTCAAACGAGGCTTTGTAATAATAATATTATTTAACCATTTGACATGAATTTGACCAAAATATTGACTTGAATCGCCTCTTTGATCTAGTTTGATGGGAAGCTAAAGGTAAAAATCACAAAAAGGTTTGGCCTATTAATTGCTTTTTGAGATCGTCTTTTCTATTCCTCCGCATTTTCAGTTCCATTTCTAGATCTTTATCTCGAATCGCCTCTTTGATGGGAAGCTAAAAATAAAAATCACAAAAAGCTTTTTGAGATCGTCTTTTTTATTCCTCCGCATTTTCAGTTCCATTTCTAGATCTTTATCATGTTATTATGTTATTATATTAGACAGTTTGTCGATTTAATTCTGATAAATATCACCCATAGGTTGTTTACAGGCTTTCACCAACAGTTCACATCGCCTGATGTGATCCTTTTTTTTTTCTTTTTTCGGTGACTTATTTGAGGGATACATTCTTTCTTTCTTCTGGTCATGCATTCTGAGATCGGCCCTCTTGACCCTCATCATACTGTGTTGGATCTATTTTTTTTTAAAGATACAACTATTTGAAATAAGGCTGCTTAGAATTTCCTTTTAGTCTTGTGTCAGTAGGTTATTTGAACAGAGTTAGCAAAATAGGTGACTGAGTTTAAAAAAACTTGACTTGAATGACTATGTATATTCTAGAAAACCCTTTGAGGACCAAGGTGTTGATTTTTTGGAAATAAAACAACAAGTACATAAAACATACAGCTTTATTGTCTCATAAAACGAAATTAATTACAAAAACTAAAAGAAAATGTTATTGAACCATTTTGACGCAGGTGGTTACACATACAAACCACTGGTCCGATAAGAAAAGTATGTAATGTAGGGTAGCAAAAAGAAGAAAATGTGAAAATTATGAAAATATGAATATTGAGTAAAAAATAACTATATAATATTTTAGTGCTACGTTTTACTATGCTGTGCGATGCTGTGCGCCGGCGCACCCAGCAGAGACCTGTAATCTCCGTAATACAAGAGAGACGATGGTCCTGGTTGGGACATGTTTTGAGAATGCCCAATGATAGTTGGCCAAAAAGAGCACTGTTCTTCCGTCCGCAGGGGTTCCGTAGGCCCGGGCGTCCCTCTTTCACGATACACCGTTCCTATGACAACGATATCAGAGCGCAAGGAATGTCGTGGGAAGAGGTGACGCAATTGGCACAGAGACGCTCTGAATGGAGGGGGCTGGTTTCTGCCCTGTGCTCCCGAGAGGAGCGTTGAGGGCGATGATGATGATGATGATTTACTATGATAATTAGCAAAACAATTTTTATTTTTGTTAAGGCATAATCCTACACCACACGTTTGACAACACATTTTACGAGTAGTACGACATGGAATTTTGGTCGTACTACAAAAGGCACATCTGCGTGATGTACCTTTTTGCGGCATGTGAGCCGCCTTATCAAACCTTATTGCAGGGGCAACATAAGGTTTGAATTTATTTATAGCTCTTTTTTTCTGCCGTCCTAATGCAGGCGAGGAGACAGAAGGCGCAGGTACTCCAATCATGCCCGCAACAATAGAGAGTCGGAATAATTTTAATGTTGTTCTTTCTTCAGCTGTAGTCTCTTTGTGAATTATAAATGAATTCACAATAGTGACATCTATAAAGTGCCAGAAGATCCTGTGCAGAGATGTGCAAAATACTTTCAAAAAAGTATTTAAATACAAAATACAAATACTTTTGAATTTTTGTATTTCAAATACAAAATACTAAATACATTTTCAAAATGGTATTTAAGTACAAAATACAAAATACGTATTTTCAAAATACTTTTTAAAATACTTTTTTCAAATACTTTTATCAGATAGTCGAACAAGGTGTTAGACAGGGGTATTTAATATTTCTAGCACTCTTTAACTGTTATATACAGCGAGCCATTGATGAATTGATAGAAGAAATGAAGAACTGGACAAGAGTTTAGATAAATGGAGAAAGAGTGGACATGATTCGATATAGCATTGCTTGCAGATAATGACGATGAGTTGAACAAAGCCTTAGGAAGAACTGTCAAAATACAACATAAAAATAAATAAAGACAAAGCAAAATGGATGGTTGTTCGAAGAGATGAGGCGACTGCGAAAATTGTTATAAATGGAGTGAGATCAAGCAGGTTAGAGAATTCCTGAACTTGGGCTGCAGAATAAATCAGTGAATACTCCGATTCTGAAATCGTATGGACTACTGTAACATCATATTAAAATCATCATCATCATTAGCTCGACAGCCCTGGGTGGGCCTTGGCTGAATCCAGTAGTCTCTTCCACTCTCGTCTATCCTTTGCTTTTGTCTTCCAGTTAGTTATTTGCAGTGTGGATGCATCGGCGCTGACAGAGTCCATCCATCGCAGTTTGGGTCTTCCTGGTCTTCTTTGTCCTTGTGGTGTGAGGAGTGTGAGGCGTTTTACAGGGCTATCGTCGTTCATTCTGATTATGTGACCAGCCCATTTTAAGCGCCCCACCTTGATGGAGCTGATGACATCGGGCTCTCCATACATGTCATAAAGCTCTTTGTTGTATCGACGACGCCAGCCATTATGATCTCTCACAGGACCGTAGATTGTTCAGAGGATCCTTCTCTCAAATGCTGCAATAGATCTCTCTAGAGCTTTTGTTAGTACCCAGGTTTCAGAAGCATATATCAGGACTGGCTTTATCAGGGTTTTGTACAATACAATTTTGGTATTTATTTTGACTAGCTTTAACCGTAATTGTCTTTGGTGACCGTAGTAACAACATAGATTTATGCATTTCATTGTAATAAAGTGAGGCACCATTTTTCGGCACTTTTGACAGATCGGTTGGCGAAAAGAAGTGTGGTAAATCGCTTAAAACGTCGACAAGAACTTAAAAAAATGTCCAATTACGTTTTTATAAATGTAAAAATGGTATATTGGTGTATTAGACGACCGGTGTGGCGTGGAGGCTAACGCACTTGCCTTTGAGTCACTAGGTCCCGGGTTCGATTCCCGGCCAGGGCAAAATGAAGAATGACCTATTTCAGATTGTCCTGGGTGTGGGTGTTACATGTATATGTGTAGTGCATTGTATATATGTGTATCGTCGCGTTAGTACCCATAATACAAGATTCACATCTTAGTTTGGGACTAGCTCGGTCTGTGTGAATTGTCTATACATGTTATGTTATGTTATGTTATATTTTTATAAAAATGCGAGAAATACTTCATGAAATGTAGGAAACACCACACGCTTTCGCCAACCGTTCTGTCAAAAATTCATAGATTTTTTGCCTCACTTTTGTAAATGAGTCAGGGTTCTAGGTTTTGTATGGAATTCTGTGAGTAACAACGATTTGCAGCCATTATCCTCCTCCTAATCATATTAAAATAAATAAATAAAAATATACAGGATTGCTCCAGACCCTTCTTGATCGTCTTCAGATGGTTTTTTAATGTTGCCTCCGAATCATTTGCAGAGAGAATCAGAGCTGCCACATCACATCACTACTAAGAAGTCTACACTAGCTGAGAGTCTCAGAGAGAGTGGTGTTTAAACTGTGTCTCACTGTCCACAAGGTAACACACCACCTGCTGTTCCGCTGACAAAAATTTGAGGCGAAGACTGTGCTCAGCTTCTAATGCCATGAATTCAATATTGCAAATACCTCTAAATTTACAGAAAAGAGAACCAGAGTCGCAGCGCCAACTGCCTGGATCAGATTGCCTGCAGATAAAGTTGAAAACGCTATCGTTCAGGAGAAATCACAGCGCCGTTGATGAAAATTTCATCATGGATCATTAAACGGCGTCATGTATAATTTGTTCAATCATCATTATTATGTGTGTATATCTCAAATATGGAGTACTCTAATGGAAACGTTCTATTCGTAATTCAACAAATTGACATAAAAAAGCTTGCGAACGCGCATATCAATTAATGGCAGAATTTTATTTCAAACAAATAAAAAGGTATTTTGTAAAAGTATTTTGTGTAAAATACAAAATACTCAAAAAAAGTATTTCAAATAAAATACAAAATACTTTTTACGAAAAGGTATTTGAAATACAAAATGAAAATACGTATTTTGTATTTGTATTTTAAATACTTTTATTTCAAATACGTCACATCTCTGATCCTGTGCCACCATTTTTTGCTCTTCCTGTCGATTTCGTAACAAGCTTTTAGCTGGTCAGCCTTGTCCACGTATCTCATGTTAGTATTATAATCTTTCACAATAGCAGGGCACGAAATAGTGGATTTGGTCCCATCTTTATTTTTTCTTGTTGTTGTGGAAATATCCGCTGCGTTATGAAAATTTGAAAGAAATGATATTCCTTTTCTATCCATCCAAACTGTTGACAAAAGTCCTTGTTCGCTGCACCGAAATTGGAATTCTCCGCGTGACATACTTTTGTCTCCTTCAAAATCCTTTAGTAATCCGACTCTTCCCTTTCTAACAGTCCCACAAGCGTAAATTGATTTTTGTCTTAGTTCTGCCATAAGAGGCACTGATGTGAAGTAATTGTCAAAATAAACTTGGTGATTTTTTCCAGCTAAACCTGCCGTTAGAGTTTTTACGACCCTGGCACCTAGATTCTTTTCAACAGATGTACCAATTTTTCCAGTATATATTTCGAACCTTGTGATATACCCATTATCACACGCAGAAGCCCATACTTTATATCCGCGCTTTGTGGGTTTGTTTTGTTTGTTTGTTTTCCTTTAAATTTGATCATCGACTCATCCACTGCTATCTTTTCTGTGGGTTTATAGAATTCTTGAAAGGTATTGCTCAAACGGGTCAATAATGGACGTACTTTATATAATTTATCATAATTATTTTCTCCACTCTTGGGCATTTGACTGTTGTCGTTTAGATGTACGTTTCCCAGAAGCCACGAAAATCGGTTCCTTGACATGACTGAGGATATATATGTATCTCGGAGCACAGGATTAGAAGACCAATAGTCTTTATATGACGGTAGTCTTTTTATTCCCATCAATATATTTATAGCCAGAAATTTTTTAATTTCACCTTCATTAGTGAGTTAAAATAGTGTAGAGCCTCCATGCTTTTGAGCGGCGTACAGATTAGTTTGGAAAGCAATGTGCTGGAAAAAATTCTCTCCAAACAAACACTCAAATATCTCCGTCGGACTCTGAACACCATCTGGGATATTTGGACCAAATTGTTCCTGAAAGTTAGTTTTTTCTTGGAAAAGCGTTTCCTGTACCCACAAAATGATTTGTCCACTCTCTTCTGGCTCTTCTTGAATTCCATTTCCATTTTGCTCACCTTCAGTTTCATTCCTATTTTGTACACCTTCAATTTCGACATATTGAGGTTGGTTCTCAGATTCGTCGTCGTCACTTTCGTAGTCGGACACTTCTGATTCAGGATCACTTGGTATTTATTCAAATATCTCCTGAATCATCTCGGATGTTAACTCGTCACACCTGAGTCGTTTGCGTCTACATGGACCACTTTTATCAGGCATTCTTACCCTAAGGACAAAAAATAAAATAACATTACAAAACATTCAATATATGCAAGGCGCCCCAGTGGTTGACAGTTGAAACCACACACATTTAGGTAAAAATCATAATGTAAAATCTAAAATTATTAACAGGTAGTTATAAAATCTATTTACAATAATGATAACACACAATAACGTACCTGAAAGTAGTCGAACTACGATAAAACTTATTTTTTATTGATGAATGAACTGCACACTACGTGTTTCACAACGTCACACAACGCAGTACCAACTGCAACATACAGATGAAGCGTAAAAACTGCACAGTCCGTGATGGTAGTACCATGAACTGATACTAGATGTCACTACTAATCACTTATAAAGATGGTTTTAATATCAAACCAGTGAATCGCCTGAATCAAACGTTTCAATCTGTGGTTTCACTTTGAAACCAGTTGACCGGAAAGGGTTAATTAAAAAATACGGTATCTGCTAATTATAAGCTAACTGAAAAGCTCGTCAATAGCGTATTTTTAAATTAATGTCATAATATACATTGTCATTCAAGTCAAATGTCTAGAAACTGTAACATAGTTAGTGCCTCTAAAATAAATGAGAGAGAATTTTAAATCCAGAAATGGCATGATTTCAGTGATGCTCGTAAAATTTAAAACACGTTTATTTTTAATATTATTAATTGACTTGATTTGTTCACAAGCATCGTTTAGGTTCCATACATTAATACCTTAAAACAGGGCTGTATGGAAGGTGCCTTATTCGATGCTATTTTCAATATCAATGATATTTGGTTTGTGAACTTATTCTATCTACCTATACCCAGAACTAAACCTACATACATATGTAGGTTTTGTTTGAGCTTGCTGCTTACACATGCTTACATAAGCATGCGAACAGACCTTATGATCTTCTTAAGAATTAAGAACGAAAAATAAGAAATTGCTTAGATTGTTCAAAAACTAGAAAAGAGATTTTCTAAATATTCTCAGATGGCTCTCTCAAAGAAGTTGTCAAAATAACGTGAAGATGTCTTAATTTTAAGGTCACCGTAAAAAATGCATTTTCCCATTGCTTTCTACACTTGAATCTTAAACTAGCACTGTCATTATATGGGCGCCACATTATCCTAAGGTTACACCTAATTGTATTGATATTATTTATGTCATTACAGAGTACAATACAATACACATTATTGTATGTACTCAATAACTACTGAACACTAAAGCCTTAAGCCTAAGGTACTTAGACTATTACTAGTAAGTAGTACATATTATTAGGTATGTACATATGTATTTACATTAATTTATTAATTAAATACATAAATGACAGATGCCATTCATTCATTAGGTTTTTACATTAAATATCTTGACAATATAATAATAATAAATAGTCGATTTCCTGTTTCATTATCAAGGTCTCTAAAAGTACTCATACTTATTAGATACTAGGTCTTGACAAATCTCTTCCACGTTTTTCGATCTTGAGCATCACGAACCCTTTTGATTGTATTTAATTTGAATGTATGTACCTTCTATGGAATTGTTTGTAATCAATTCACTTATAGTAAAGAATGAATAATCAGCATCCGTCCCCTAACCCCTTCCCGATCCCTTTGGAGTGTTAGGTGTGTGAATTGTAGTTTTTTTCATTTTTTTTTCTAACTAATTTGTGTGGCTATTTTTTATAATGTTTGTGTTTTTGTTATTATTATTTCTATTTCTGTTTAGTGTTAATGTGACGTGGTTAGATGGAAGAAATCACTATATAGTGATAATCTCGCCACTGCACATCATCACATTTTTTCCTGTGTATATTGCTTTATTTTATTTGCTATATGAATGATGATGTGCAAGAAGAATAAAATAAATAAATAAATAAACAAAACCCACTAGTGTTTCGCCATCATCTGACCGATTTGATAAACCCATTTTTTAGGTCTACTTACACGTCTTCTCATGTTCTCCCATGGAAATTACCCTCAATATACTAGTTATGCCCAATTTGATGGAATAAGTTACATCTACAATATTTTGTGATATTTTTGTTACAAATTGTGTACAATATCTACTACTACTACTACTACTACTACGGCATATCCCACAAGTGGGGCAACCAGCAAACCAGCTGTATGTAATTAACATACAAACCGTCTTTACAGAAATTTACAAAAAAAACCGCCAATAAAAAATTAAGACATTCAGGATGGGTGGCAAACCTCATCGTTGTATTTGGGTTAGTTGGAAGATCGAATCGCGCCTTTGCGATAAACTCGCTCTCTGTATACGGGCCAATATTATAAAAGTCCGTTAGCTCAAGTAATTTTAATATGGTCCAAAATTTGATATAACTTCTCGTTTTTCAGCATTATAAACATCCGTTGATATTATTTCAGTAAAATGTTACCATCGGCTTTAACTGGCCGACCGACCAGGGATTAGTTTTGACGACTAGCATTGCTGTCTCACTATTTGCCTGAAGAGAGAAAGAAATAACAATAGATGAATCTACGCACATGTTTTGTTAGGATATATTCTCATAGTTTTGTGTAAATTATGAGATTGTTGGGTGAAGTTTTTATGAATGGAGAGCAGGTAGATAAAAGAGACAGGCAAGATCTTATGTGACCACCGGTTGAAAACAATGGGTACAGTAGGCAAAAATATTTCTTTTTGACGAATTGTCAAAATAGTTTTATAATGCAGTATCTAGTAGAATGTACGAACAGATCGCCATCCGTTCGTAAAGTGTCGACATACTTACGAATATTGGGTTCCTCGTTTATAATTTTGGCGGTAAAATTTAAAACGGTAAAATTTTGGCCCTAACTGTATTTAATTTGAATGTACATATAAGTACCTTCTATGGAATTGTACATATGTAATCAATGAAAAGTAAAGAATTAATAAAAAAATAAATAGATGTAAAGTGTCTTTATTTTTTCAAACACCTGACTTTTACAGGAGACTTGAGGGGCCGTGGTTGGGTGGTCAGGTCGCCTTCACCGTGCACTGTGCAGCATTAAGTTTCTGATCACCTACTGTGAGATGAGTATTTGATATCTGCAAACCCAAACAAAATACTCGAAAACTTAAGGGCCCCGTTTAGCAAAAACGGTAAAATTTTCTATTTATAACAAATTTGATAGAAAAACTACCAACACTTGTTGACCCTTGCGAACATATTGATTTGATAAAATAAAAAATCAAATATTTATTACCAATATTAGTTTTTTACTAAAAAATAAATAAATCGTAGACTGACGAGATCTATTTAGGTACTCTTTGTTATATCAAAATACAAATTATTTGTAAAATATATACATTTTTTATTCATCCTATCAAGAATATAAATACTATAGATTTTAGCAAACTTTTTTTAGTATACAAAAAATTGAGTTCATGTGGTGATTTTTGGTTTCAAAATATGAGAAATTTTATCAAAAAAAATATTTTTTAAGTCGGTCAATATCCAAGAAAAAAACAAAAAAAAATAGTTTTTTTTGTTCTATAATGCATTTATGTACCAAACACACCCCCGAATTCGATTTTTAGAAATATGCTTTTTTATAAACGAATACTATGAAGCTAAAATCAAGTTTTTTTTTGTAAAGTTAAAGTTTGATATTGGTAATTAATATTTGTTTTCATATTTTATCAAATCAAAATGTTCGTAGGGTCAACAAGTTTTGAGAGTTTGTGTACCAAACTTGTTGAAAATGTTTTATCGTTTTTGCTAAAGGGGCCCCTTAAGAAAAAGAGTGAGTGACCAATTCTTTGTCGGGCGCTCTCCACGGTGTAGGTTCAACGTTATTGTTACAAATTGCGTAAATTATTATATTCTGTTGATAAATCTATTTGAATTTGAAAAAGAAGTTGATTAGTAAAGCAAATACTTACGTAGGTACGTGTTTAGAGGTAGACAATATTCATTATCAGTGTAAACTTTTGCCCGTTATGTGGAAATTCATACACATGAAACGTATGTTATGTACATAGGAAGTAACATTACACTGTGAACTGATTTTTCGTCACCAATCTGATAAAAAATATAATATAAAATTAGTTTGAAGGACACACCATTGACAGTTTTATGATTAGAGATGTATAACGGATAGTAGTGATTATGACAGATATCAGATAAAATAAAAATGATATTCGGAGACATAAACAAAAGAACATTGATTGTCAAATAGACCATTAGGAGTCACGTGATCTTTTCAAAAGATCTGTCAAATATTTGAGGGGCATACAATATTTTAAATGTGTTTTTATGGTTTTTTATGGAATTCTGTGGTTACGACAACACATAGTAAGAGTAGTTTGACAGTGATTAGCGTCGTTTTTGGCAATAGATCAATGATTCTCATAAATGGATTTTAATAAAATAATAGGTCAAAGCTTTGAATTCGTCAAAAGTGACAGATAACTGACATTTATAAAGACGTTGTGAGTAGTAGGGTCACTATGCACTTTCTTGACAGAAGGTACCACGTGAGAGAGAAAGTGTTCATATTGACGGGGAAGATGGGAGGATCAAGTTATCCCGGTAGAAGGAAACCTCATGGTTATGGTTATAAGAGACAGGGCAGTGAGGTCTCTTCTCAGGTCTAAGTAAGAATGACAGGCAATCTTACACAAAAAACTGACAAAGAAAACTGAACACCAGATATTTGCCGAATATCTGTTGCATGTCTAATCGTTTTTGTTTATTTTGTGTTTTGCAATATTTTGACAATAATTATGAAGAACATTAATTTGTAATAATATAGTAATGTAAGTAAAGGAAATGAAGAGGTGGTTATTTGAATAGATAACTTTAAACAAATAAGTTGTTGATATCCTTGAGCCAAATTAAAAATTATCAATCAGTGTGAATATATAAAAGAGTGACCTATTTCCACAGCATGGATATGTGGAGAGAATGAATAATGAAAGAATCACGAGGGGAATTTATTTATCTGAAATAATGGACTAAAGAAAACGCGGAAAACCACCCGGCAAAGACTCCCACTATTTTCCGTGAGTTTTTGAGGGACCCGAAAAAAGCAGGCGTCCGAAAAATAAATATATTATGCATCTTAAATTCAGCGATGAGGTTTGTCACCCATCCTGAATGTTGACACTGAGAGGACAGCTTGCATGTTTATTATATGCAGTTGGCCTGTTGGTAATCCCACTTGTGAGGTATGCCGTGATGGTATGGTATAAGTGGATAAGAAAAATCATCAATCATCAACAACGAAGAAGTCTACAACTTGTACGGTGAGCCCAACATAGTAAAATGTATCAAAGTTGGAAGACTGAGATGGGCTGGGCACGTGGAGAGAATGAGTGAGGAAAGAGTGCCAAAGAAAATCCTTCATACAAGACCACAAGGTAGACGTAGCGTTGGTAGACCCAAACTCCGTTGGATGGATGGTGTACAGAGAGATGTGGACGTCATTGGCATCAGGGATTCTAAGAGTACATGTCAAGATAGGGGAAGATGGAGGCGAATGTTGGAGGAGGCCAAGGCTCACAACGAGCTGTAGAGCAATTGATGATGATGATATTTTTGCACAAGTTTACTTCAACTGGAGGAACATCGAAGAAATGTAGAAAATACATTCTGTCGGCTAGGCTGGCTATTCCTTTAGGTTGCTCACTATGTATGACTCCTCGTTGAGGGCGATGATGATGATGATGAGATGGAAGTCCCGAGACTTCGTCACTTTCCGGGTCGGTGGGTCCTTCAATGTATAATCTTTGTTTGTCAGTACATAGCATGTATTCGGATAAATGGAAGTCCCCAGACTTCTGCGCTGTCCGGGTGGTCGGTGGGTCTCCTTCAATGTAGTACATAGCATGTCACAATACACATAATAGGTGGAATATCAGTTATACCACGATTGTTAGTACGGGTACATAATCGTTTTGTTTCATGAATATTAATGCAATATTCTCAACTTGACAATACCTACTATTAAACCATACCAGTGGCGTGTCTAAGGTTTTTATACTGGGTAGGCTCACCCTAAATAGTTTTTTTAAAAGATATATCTGGGTTTTGTTATAAACCCAAATACAACCTTATACACCTTTCACAGTAAGCTAAAAGTTTGTGCCGTAAAAAGGGAGTATGTCGAAATAAAAAAAAACAAAACTTGACACATTAATATACCTAATTAACCATTAGGTCACCTATCCAAGAAGTGATAACTTTCAAAGTTACCTTAACTGTAGTACCTAATCGAATAAAAGGCAGTGCATTCAACACACTGATCATTGGTACAAACCCAGATTATAGCTTTATTATTTTTCGTTACTACCGCGTTCTACCTATAACTTGAGTAACGAATGTTTAAACCTTAAGAGCGCCGTCAAATACTGAACATTATAAGCGACGAACGAGATGAAAAATGAACATTGTTTCATATTGTATGAAATTGTATTATATTATTGTAAGCGTTATGGAAAAATGATATAGAACAGTTCTAATGATTGTATTCAACTTGGAATAACTTTGAGAAAGTTCATTCTAATAGAATTAAAACAGATTTAAAGTAAAACACTGAATTCAGTAATATTAGTTTCACTATGAATAATATTTGTCGGGTAGACACCCACTATCAGTGAGTTTTTATAAGGAGTTTTATTCAAGTTCGTTTGACACTTCGGACGACATCGCGTACATCATGTTCGTCGAAATCAAACATGGTAAACGACTGCGCGCACAATTGATCGAACTGTCAATTTGGATTTTATCAGTTGGATTTTTTTATTTTTGTCAAAAACTTCATTTTAAGCCCGACTTTTCGGCTGGTATAGAAAAGACGCTACTGTCACATCCTGATGTGAATCCCATTGAACCTATATGTAATATTTTCTGATTATTCTCTGAATGATCTTATTGTATGTAGATTATATTGTCTCTGCCCACTAGACTTCTAATAATACGGGTATAACAATAAAAATACCTATTAAATATTTCATTGTGTATAACAATTTTTATTTTATTTGTATTTGAACTAGCATATTAATTAATATTTTAAAGTTTTCATTATTCATTGCCACAAGTGGGTACATTTATTTTAACAATGATTTAAAACTTAATTTTTATTGTAAGTTATCGAAATAATGCCAATAATTTTATAATATTCTTTACAATTATATAAAATTCTATACTATATCCTTACGCCGCTTCGCATACCAAGTGGGTAGGCGGAGAGGAAGGACCGCCAGTTTGATATAACCTAACGATCAACCTATTAGTAACTAGACTAGAAATTTAAAGGAAAAATTGATAATGCGAGCAAACACATTGGTGCTGCAAGGCTTGAAAAACATAGATTTTATTATTTTTATTGTAGAGGTCCTTTTATGACTTTATTTAATACTTAAGTATGCTTATAATTTGCAAAGAGACCATTAAAATCTTAATGTTATGGAGTTTTCTATACTGTATCCCAAATGGGGTAGGCAGAAAGAACTGAATGCCATATGTGGAGTATACTATGTTATTACATATACCTACTATGTAAAAGTAATTATTATTATTAATTTAGAACATGTTTTCTGAGAATATTAGTACTGCGTTTTATTAATGCTGTAAACTATTACACGAGTTGTTATTTGAACATTATATTACATGAACAATATATGAAATATTACAAAGAAATATTATATGAGTCAATTATTTATTTATTTATTTATTTATTCTTCTTGCACATCATCATTACATAACAGTGTTAACAAAATAATATGAAATTTTAAAAACTAGGACGATGTGCAGTGGCGAGATTATCACTATAAAGTGATTTCTTCCATCTAACCACGGATTACTGAATGCCATGACGCCTATATTTGTTCAGAGTTCAGAGTGCTCTTCTATGATTTTCCATTCATTTTTGTCTTGGACTTGCTACATCCATTTCTTTGAGATTTCAAAAATGAGACCACCATTTTTTCTGCCTGTTCTCCATAGTCAATTTTGTCCAATTAAATAAATTTAAACACCAGTAGACAAAAGCGTTATATCGCTCTTTTCTAATATTTTTGTATGGATGAAGGTGCAAATGTTGGATAATCTGTTTTTAAAAGTTGTCGAAATTGCTATATAATGGGTAAGTTGGAAGACATCGCGCTTCTGCGATTAACTTGCCCATTTCACAAAGTTATTTGTTCAGTTATAATGTTATAATGTGTTTTTTTTCTACTATTGCTTTTTTGTGCAATAAAGATTTTTGTTATTATGTTATTATTTATTAATTCTTTTTGGAGTCATCATCAAACAACAGAGCAACAAAGACAATATAAAATATGCAGTGGCGATAAATCATCACTACACATGGAGTAATTTCTGCAATCTATAATTACAATACTTTTACATTTTATTCTTGTAACAATAACTTTAACTCCAGATGTCTGGTATTCATTTATGTCTCAAATAATAAATCTTTTGGTTTTTATTTAATTTTTTTTAATTAAAATATAAAATATCACATTATTATTAAAAATAATACTTGTAAATTAATCACTAGCATAAACATCCTTCCTGAAAAGATTAATTATTGGTTGACAAATGTATTTTATTCTTGATCATATTTGCACTTCCTTCTCTCCTTATAATTATGTATTTTTTACTGTTTTTATCATGCTTTTAAATTATTGCTACGTTGAGTAATCTTGAAAGTTATAAAAGTATAAATGGCGACGTGTTGGGAGTCATTGAATTGGAAGAGATTTATCCACAGCAACCTGAAACAATAAAAAAATCCAATATTGTAATGATTGAAAATTAGTGTGGGATGATAAATAAATTGCCAACGGAATGTCCTTGGACTTCTGGTAATTTTAAGTGGAATGACTGATGTTTGTAAAATGAAAATAAAAAAAGAAATAATAATTATAACAGTTGGTGTAAAAGGAAAAATTGATATCGACGTATTTGGTAAGGGTGTCCAAAATATTTTAGGATGTGGGATGGGGCAGCTGCTCTAGAATGTTTTTTTTTATCAGGAAGTAATCGATTTGAGAATAATTAATATCTTAATATGTGCTTACCAGATGTAGCCCCAGAACTGGCTCCCGCGCTGGCATATGAAGAAGAAACTCCCCCAGATATTCCCAGTCCTCCTAATCCAAGAGAGCCTGAATGACTAGCTGAAAGTGCTTGGCTACCAGCTACAGCAGCTGATCCCAACGCGTTCAACATTCCACCAACTAATCCCCCCACAAGGCTTCCTTGTTTCTTTATTCCTATTCCAATACCTCCAGATCCACTGTAAGCTCCTGAATTAGCTGCTCCTAAGCCATATGATCCACCATGGTTTCCATTATAATTTGATGTTTTGTGTAAATCTGTATTATAATGTCCTCTTTGATCTACTAGTCCATGTGGATTTTGTCCATATGCTCCCGTTCCGGCTCCAGCTACTGCTCCAGCATTCGCGGATGCACCAGCATATGCACCTGCATCAGAAAATGATCCAGCTGCAGGGAATCCACTGTTTCCACTAAAACCGTTATTACTAACAGGTTTGTTAGTTTCTACTAAAGTAATTGTACCTTTGATACCTCCTACATTAGTATTGCCATGACTAACACCAACGTTTTGTTGTCCAGATATTCCTCCACTTCCTGGATAACTTTGAATTCCTGTGTTTGGATTCTTGTTTACTCCAGTTCCTATAAATGCACCAGCACCAGCCGAAGCACCAGCGTGTGCCTGTGCAGTACTTGCATCTATTGACCCTGTATTATGAGGTCCTTTTATTGCATAGCCTGGTACTTTTTGGTCTCCCAAAACTCCTGGTCCACCACCAAAACTTCCGGTATACTTTCCTGGGCCAACATTATTATTTGTGTTTGTATGAGTACCCGAAAAAGCTCCTGTATTGGCTTGTGTGTGACTTGTGCTAGCTGTGGTTCCTATTGTAGGGTTATTAATTACTGCATATCCTGGTGGATGCTGATCGCCTAATACACCAGGACCTCCTCCAAAGCTTCCGGTGTATTTCCCTGCATTAGTATTAGAACTTGGTTTTGGTGTTTCTTTATGAACAGGATTTGCTCCAATGTTTGAGAAAGAAGTTGACCCTGCACCAGCTTGACCTTGTGAATGACTTACTCCAATAGATACACCATGTGAAACTCCTTTATTCACAGCATATCCAGGTGGCTTCTGATCACCAAGGATGCCTGGACCACCTCCAAAACTTCCAGTATATTTTCCTGCGTCAGGGGTATTGTAACTGGAGCCTGTATGTGGTGTGTTTGTTGGATGTCCTACTGCACCTGAAATAGACATCGATCCTGCACCAGCATGACCTTGAGCATGGGTTACTCCAAATGTAGCACCATGTGAGACACCTTTATTTACGGCATATCCTGATGGGTTTTGATCGCCAAGGACTCCCGGACCACCTCCAAAGCTTCCTGAGTATTTTCCTGGAGTATTGTAATTGGAACCTGTATGTGGTGTATTAGTTGGATGTGCTACTGTCCCTGAAAAAGTCATCGACCCTGCACCGGCATGACCTTGCGAATGAGCTACTCCGACAGTAGCACCATGGGAAACATCTTTATTTACAGCATATCCAGGTGGTTTCTGATCCCCCAAAACACCTGGACCTCCTCCAAAGCCACCACTATATTTTCCTGTATCAGGACTATTAAAACCAGAGCCAATATGTGGAGCATCTTTAGGTCCTGGATAAACACCACTTGTAGGTGTTCCAGAAGTTGATGGTGTACCAGATTGGCCGTGTAAATGAGTTGTTCCAACAGTAATGCCTTTGTTAACTGCATAACCTGGTGTTTTTTGTTCATTCAAAATACCTGGACTACCTCCGAAATTTCCAGAGTATTTTCCAGTATCTGGAGTAACTGGTCCGGTAAAGATGTGAGTTGTTTGTGTCTTTGTGGGATATTGAGAACCACTTCCTACATGTCCTGCAAATGATCCTGCTCCAGCTTGTGAATTTGCTTGAACATTACTTGTTCCAAATGTTGTGCCTTGAATTGGTTTTTTGTCACTGGTCACAATTACTTTCATTTCATGATAGGTTGTAGTAGGCTTATTGATGTCATTATTTACATATCCATATGTAGGAGATGTAGAACCAGGATTGTAGATAGAATTATTGGGAACTTTGTTAACAGTTTTGTGATTATTTTTAACAATAGAACCATCAACATAAACATCAGTGCCTCCTTCTGGGACATATCCGTAACTTGTTTGAGGATATTTCATATCAGGTTTCATAATAATCATAGTTGTCACTGTGGGCTTACTTGGTTGCACCATGGTGAGGAAACCTCGATCATAATCATCATCAAGTGTAGTGAATCCTGCTCCTATAGTACCAGATCCTGTTACGGTTCCACCGTACGAATTACTGGGAACTTTCTGAACATCTGTTATTACCACTGAACCTTCAGTTTTCTGTGGACCTCCATTATACATGTTTGGTTGTTGTGAGAAAATGTTCCCCCCATTTGGATTTTGATTTCCAGTACCTCCATTCAATGTTGCGGCATGTGCTCCAGCATTAGCATTAGCGGATGAACCAGCGAATCCTAAAGATCCTGTATTTGTTGGAATGTTTCCAGAGGATTCAAACCCATGATTTCCATTTTGCTGACCTTTGTAATCATTATAACCAACTTGCTTATTTACTTCAATGCCAGCATTAAAACTGCCAGAAGAAGGGACATTATTATAATTTTGATCACTTGGTCTATGTATTCCAACACCTCCATGAAGATCAGCTCCACTGATTGCACCACTTGCAGCATGACTTCCTGCGAATGATCCAGAATTATAAGATCCGCTTCCACTGGGTGAATTATATGACGAAGATGGAGATATGTAAGGTGATGCTTGAGAATGAACTCCTCCTTGATTTCCAGCGAATGCTCCAGAACCTGCTGTTGCACCAGCTAATGAACCACTATGTGCACCAGATACTCCCATGTTAATTCCAAGTCCAAATGGAGCGACTCCTGCAATGTTAAAGCTGCCTGATTTGGATGATGAGAAGCTAGCTGCATTGGATTCGGCATAGCTGCCAGCACCAGAATATGATCCAGCTCCATTGAATGGGACGATAGCTTGACCTTCTATTGCAGTTGGGGACACACCGCCACCACCTGAAATAAAAACATTGAAATAAATATTTTTCCATTATAATTCCAAACTATCATCGAGGAAAAGACAACCTGTAATGAACATATGAGTAGTCCTCTCTATAATTAACATAAAAAATAAGACAGGCAGAATGGGTGGCATACCTCATCACTGAATCGAAAACTTGCAAACCTAATTCATTGCTGAGGACTTCTCTAAAAACTATTTTTATAATTGTATGCCAATTATTATTTTTATAATTGATATGCCAAAAGTTGATATGTCCAATGTCCAATGTCTTATTATTGTAACCTATTTCTTTATTAAAATAGGAAAATAGTGAAATAATATCATTATTAGCGAAAAACGATAAATATTAATTCGAAGAGCCAATGATGCTAACGATGGATTATGCTCATTGAAATGTGCTCCTGTAATGTTTGTATCTTCGGAGATATAAACTATTGCCCCATGGCATATCCAGAGATAATATAATCTGAGGTGTAAAAATAATTGTTACTGATTTACCAATCAGTAACAAATATTTTTAGCTTGTACATATAACTTCTTCGAGTTGTCGGTAGCCAGGAGGTAGAGTCTCGGCCTTGTGAACAAGGGCTCCGAGGTTCGATCCCAGGTGCCGGCAAACTCCCCTTTCACGACACAAGCTTTTAGCTTACTGTGAAAGGTGTATAAGGTTGTATTTGGGTTTATAACAAAACCCAGATATATAATTAAAAAAAAAACTACTACATATGTAGAGAAGTAAGTACATAATACAACAAAGTACCTGCGACATGGTCCATCTGAATGTCATGGCCATTGCTGGATTTAAATAACTTACTATTGCACATACATACTGTTATGCAAATACCATTGTAAGCATATGTACACTCCCACTAGGAACAACCAGTTTAAAACAATGTAATCATCTATTTTAAAAATATCTGTTCTTGACCTGTCTGCATAAATAATGTGAATCGTTGCAAAAGTACCCATAATACAAGGTTTTGGGACTAGCTCGAACTGTCCATATATATCTACTACTATTACAAACCATTACAACAGATATCCCACAAGTGGGGTAGCCAGCGGACTGCAAATAATAAACATGCCGATTTTCTTCTCCGTGTCAATAAAACAACTGATTTTTTTTAGCACGGAGAAGACAGCATGCATGTTTATGTGATGACTTAGTTGTAGGAGTAATACCACCCTAACTCAAAATTTAATTATTGACAAAGCTGTGTCCTATACGTGTTGACAATTGACATTGACACAGCAGATATCAAATTTTATTGTCACCTTTTCGTCACATCTCGTATTCGCCACAATGTTTATATGCATTTGGTGTATCGGTGTATACTAAGGTTAATTCTTTTCATATAATATTTTATTTTCTTTCGCAAACAAACAGTTTAAACATAATTAATAATATACAACTAAATCTGTTACTATTGTTGAAAAAAAAAAAGTTCAAATTACTACTATTTTTGTTGCATCTTAATGTTTATTTTTATATATTTGTACCAATTCATTTTTTATCATTTTTTATTATTATTAGACAATAATAATAAAAAAAAAAAAAAACAATTTGACAGACGTCAAATTGTTTTTTTTTTTTTTTTTTATTTGTTATATGTTTAACGTGGGCTCACGCCGTGTACAAGTGATAAATAAATAAATTAATTAAAAACTAGAAAACCAGCAAAGTTTGCAAACATTGTTTGGTATTATATAATGCAACAATACATGTAGGTACTAGATACGAAGAAAAAAAAGAAAGATTTAAAGCACACGTAATCAATCATCTCCAATCAAGAGGGAAATAAGGGAATGGGACAAGAAATTTCAAACGGCTGTATTGAAAAATGACATTTCTTACATATTTGTAGTTACATATCTACCGACGAACCGACGCGACATCGACGTCTATTATTATGAAAAGAATTTTTTCACGTGTCGTCCCATGCACAACACATTATGTATGTAGGTAGATGTATAAATGTTATTTTAAAGTTATTGTCATTTATTAATTATAAACAGATTAGGTAGGTACGTGTTAGCAGACACTGACTCCAACAACAGCAGCATATTGTGAGATGGTCTTGACATTGTTTCATCGATGTTTATCTTTTACACAATATAATTATGTCATAATCACTATAATTAAACTTTGTTTATTATCAAACTGTGTTTCTGATGACATTAGAAGAATCGTTGCTGGCGATTGGTTGCATTTTTGCAGGGTTTTCCCTAGGACATAGATGCCTGGATATCTCTATAGGAGCCTATAGGCTCACTGGATAGGAATAAGTAAGTGAATAAGTAAGCTGGAAGTATTTAAATAAGATTATCGTTTCTTACAAGTTTATTCTTTGTCTGGTGAAGACACCACACTCTGTGTTAATATATCTCGCAATTTGGTCCTCTCAATTCTTTCAAATTGTTGAGTACTTAAATCTGTCCAGGTTATACGAATCATAATGCTATGTAATCACATCTCAAGTGTTTTCTTCTTTCGGCTAGCAGGATGTAGAAGGAGTGTAGTCAAAAAATTCCACACGTGGAAGTTATGGTGGTTTTTGGCTGACCGACCCTTCAGGCTGCCCATTATGGCGTTTCCGGTGTGGACAAGATTTGCTTAGTGTAAAATTCGGATAAATGGAAGTCCCCAGACTTCTGCGCTATCAGGGTGGTCGGTGGGTCTCCTTCAATGTAGTAGCTATGAAAGTGCACTTAAGTACAATGCATAATAAAATGTTCAACTCTTAAGTTCCCGTATATTTACTACCAAGTCATGTAGCATGTACTGCATATTACTTATGTATAAGATTGCATTTATCTGTTTAATAAGAATAACACGCGATTTCGCAATTATACATTACACTACTCTCTACGTAACAATGAATTTGCGTTTCATGGTTATTGAGAATTTCAGATCTCATGGAATTCCCCACACCTTTCATATCATTAGCCTAACATAATAAATTATGTGAAGAAACACAAACCCACTTCATTATTAAAGTTGATTATCAATACAGCAATATGAAAATAAAAAGTTTGTAACACCGAGAATGAAATCGAGAAAATATACAATGCGCTTCAGCTTATATTGAACGGTTAGAGTGAAGGAGTGATGTCGGCAGAAGACGAGGTTCGAAAACCTTCAAAACTGAACACGTTATTGTGTCCAAGGAGTTACAGAGGGGCATTTGGCTTCGTGGTCACCGATTTAGAGGGATCTCGCATGGTACAGGAAGAAGAGGAGAAAAATGAATAACATGCCGTGGGTATCATTTGATAGAGTTGAAAAATATAATGACTCGATTTTGACTCATTGTAAAGAGAGATTGCGGCTTGTTTATGGTTTGTTTTACTTTTCAGTATATTGTTATTTTTGTTTTATTACTTTATAGTAAATTATGAATGTTTCGTTAACAATAACATATAACAAACAATAAGAGAGTATTCTAATTAATTCTAACTAAGAAAGTATTCTGTTCAATTGAGTTCATTCAGGATTTGATATATTTTCATGAATTTATAAGTTGTAAGTAAATGACATTTATGAGCCAGCCTAAGGGTTGTAAAAATCAAAAGTAGAAATCAAAATCATAGTATCTCACTTGCAAGTGTGCCCAAAACGCTAGCAAGCGTAGCACTTGAATAAGATTATCGATTTTATATTAAACCATATAATAAGTAATTAGTGCTAATCAGTAATATATTTTCTCACATAATAAATTATAATATAACAATTACTGTTTAACATAATCTAATAACTGTTTACATGGTTTATTATCACAAACAGCACTCTTAGTATTTATTACCTATGTATAAATTATCATAACTAGGAATTAACGAATTAATTAACATCCAAATGTAGTTGTGATTAATTAAAATTAAATCCGTAGAGCCTCCGGCAAAGATTTGATTTCCCACTCTCTTCCTAAGTTTTCTAGTGCCCTGTATCCTTACAGGTTTGTATCTGAAGGTATTCGTGAAACATCATCAATAAAAAAAAAATTTGGTTCAACGGTTGAGCGATGGGATGTGCCACTCATTCTAAATGTCCTTAAAGTTTATCGGAATGAAGAGGATGAAATAGATGGATAGTTGGTCTATTGGCTACACCGTTTGTCGCAAATGCCGTGATGGTATGAATGAAATTTGAGTTTAGTCTCAAAAAAAATATTGTGGCATTAGTGCCAATTATTAGTAATTTGATTAAATTACAATCTTTGTTGATTAATTATTTATCACATTTCTCTTTTTATTAATTTCCTTTTGTCTTTTATACCATTTTCATGTTTGCACTTATTTGTATTCTTAAAATTATTTTATATCTATACGTACCTACATATTTTGTGTTATCATTACTTTGTTTTCTTTTTCCTTTCTTTTTGTCTTTTATTTTACAATTCTTGATGTTGTTGTTTCTAAATTTCAGTATGTTACTTGTGGTAGTGTCAATGTATTTAAACTATTGAGAACACAATGTGGTATGATGCCGATACTTGATACAACTATTGGTACTATAGACCATTAAAGGTCACGTGGTCTTGTCTATGGATTTGCTTTTGCTTGGGGGGCAAACAGTCAGATTGCGCAAATCATCCTTGTAGGATGTTATGCCATAAGAGAAAAAAAAGAAAGTCAGACGACAAAATAATAACAAAATCGACACTGGCAGTTTTTTTTTTATTATTAGGTATTCTTTAGGCGTTCCACCTAATATTACACCGTAATCGTCTGTTGTGTTGGGATGCCTGATGCCCCTCAATGATTTTTCTGTGACGTCATCCTTTAATGGCGTTTTATTTTACAAATTCTTTATATATATTTTCTTGCAATTCTTTATACTTCCTGATTTTTTCTGTGATAGTCGTATAAGGTTGTATTTGGGTTTATAACAAACAAAACCCAGATATACCTATTTAAAAAAAAAGTAGATTGTTGGTGTTCGGAATGTGTATTGTAATTATTATGAACAAAATTAATTTATTATTAACTGGTTAAGGATTAACGGTGTTAACTTTTAATTGTCTTATTTTGCATAGTATTATAAACATCCGTATTATTCATTACAATGAATAGGTAGACACATCAATCCTTGTAAGTAAGTAAATACATAAATAAATAACTAATGTTCTATTATTACTCCTTGCAAATCATTCTATTTATGTATCTGTTTACTATTATTATCATTAAATTATTTAAATTTTACACTATCTATTTATTCCTCTCGAGAGAATGTATAAATCATTTTGTTCATAATGTTGCTGTCAATTAACAGTCAAATCAATCAATCAACTGATTATTATGATTAAATTAATAATAAATACTTAAATAAATGACATGGATTCTGTTCCCAACAAATGTAATCTATTATATGATGAACTTTATCCCGTTTATCATTGTTTTTGAAGTGGTCATGGGTGAGGCAATGTGTTGGAAGGTTTAAAGATCAGAGATGATAATAAAGGGATAAATAATTTGGAGGAGTTACGATTCCTGGAGGAGGGTTATGTACAGTAGTGGATAGGAATAAGAAAAGAAGTAAAAAATAAAATGAAATATTTAGTAATTCCACTATTGACTTTATTAGATTGCGAGTTGGCTTTCGAAAGCTTCCGCTCTCATCGTCAGCCAAATCTAAAGTTACTTAAAGGTGCCTACTATAAATTTGAATGACGATGAGGATGGAAACTATAGAAAGCCGGCTCATTAATTAATAAAGCTCATACAAACGTCCATTCCATTTCCATCACAGCATGAGAGATAAGTAAGGTATTATGAGAGCATAAGTAAGGTAGCCAGCGGACCAAATTGCTCGTAATAGATCTGCAAATAGTCCTCTCCGTGCCAGGAGTATAAGACTTTCAGAATGGGTGGCATACCTCATCGCTGAACCCAAGATGAAACTGAAAACTTACAGGACAGAATAAGAGCCTATTCTTTACAGGCGATTTCAAGGGATGCCAATTTACATTGTTTACTAATTTTTGCAGTTCATTTAAAGAATTTTTGAAATTAAATAAATTCAGCAGTGTAACAATATTTATATTTAATTTCACTTTAATTCTTATAATACTGAAATTCCACCAAAAACCATCAGTCGATAATTTAAGCTTTATAAGTAAGTGTTTATTTGTATTGTATATCTACATAATAGTATTTATTTACTTAACCGAATAACCAACTTTGGTGTCGCACCGCCATCACTAGGACGTATTGACATACCATTGACCAACTGAAAGCTGTAAGTATTCATCAATGTATGTAGATTTGTGATTATGCAATCTTGAGTTAAAATATAAACATATTATGTGCACTAATTACAATTCCAAGTATTACAAAGAGGAGAGGAGGATTCTAAAAATTTAACTCAGACACCGAAAAAACGAATGTTTTCATACGGCAAAATACTGATGTAACAATAGATGCTATGTGTGGTCAGTTATACTTTATGGTGTCGAGGCATGGACCCTCAAGGTTAACACCATCAACCGCTTGGAGGCGTGTGAAATACGGATCCACCGAATATTGTTGAGAATATCTTGGACTGACATGACAAATAACGTTGAAGTATTGCGGAAAACAAATGCTCATAGAGAATAATTGTGCACAACAATCAAGCTACGTAAAACTTCATACCTACTTAGGTCACAAAATGAGAGGAGAAAAATATGCTATCCTATATACAACTGGTTATAGAAGGGAAGATTGAGGGCCGCAAAGGGGTTGGAAGAAGATAGGTATTGAATACCAAACGCCTAACGTTTTTCATATTTATTTATTTATTTTATTTATTTTATTTATTTTATTTATTTTATTTATTTTATTTATTTTATTTATTTTATTTATTTTATTTATTTTATTTATTTTATTTATTTTATTTATTTTATTTATTTTATTTATTTTATTTATTTTATTTATTTTATTTATTTTATTTATTTTATTTATTTTATTTATTTTATTTATTTTATTTATTTTATTTATTTTATTTATTTTATTTATTTTATTTATTTTATTTATTTTATTTATTTTATTTATTTTATTTATTTTATTCTTCACTGTCTATTTCTATACACATGCAGCTGATCTGCTGGCTACCCCAGTTGTGGGATATGCCGTGATGGTATAGCATAGCATATTCTTCACTGTACATTGTTTACAATAATACAAATTTAATACAATAATAAAAAAACATAGAAAATATCATTTATACAATTCAATGTACAGAGGGCGAGTAAAGGGCGATAAATCGCTAAATAGCGATGTCTTCCAACTAACCCAATATAATATTTATTTAATACTTAAGTTTTCGTATCATTGTTTTATTTTTACAGTTTTCAAATAAATTTCAACTAAATAAACATCCTTTGCAATATTATTACTCCTTATCACTTCCGGATAACATCACTCACAACTCACAACGTTGTTGTTTACACACATTAAAATTATATATACATATTTTATTGTTTAATTTGATTATTTAATTTATTTTTTATTAACCTAATTCCTAAAAATACATACTTACAATATTTATTATCTTTATCTCATATTGATTTATTTTTATCAGCACGAAAACAAATAAGGTTTAAAATAATTGATTCCGTTCCTAAAAATGTTAGTATGCTAATAATGTGTAGGATATGGACACTGTAAGACGCTGTAATAGAGTATTTAAATGCACCAATATTTTAAATGTTTCATTGATAAATTTAGATTCCGTTCATGTTGTTTGTTTTTATTTAAATTTTTATTTAAATAAGGCCCACAAAAAAATAATTCATTCAGGATAGGTTTTTACCTCATCGCTGAATTTTAGAAATAAAATATCTTTATTTCTTGAACACTGGATTTTCTAGATTATTCATTGTTACTTTTATGTATTCTGTTTTCGTTTGATATTTTAATATGTATGACAACCGAATGGGCTTTGATAGAAGTAATTTAACTCAATACTTGGATATTTGTAAATAGGACATTGCATTGTGAACCTACTCCTTGTTATTGTATAGTATTTAATTGTGCTAGATATTATAATTACCCTAAATCGACTGAGATCTGGTGTAGGAAACTGCCGCGACAATAGAGAACGATGGGGCTTCCTACAGGACGAATCCGGAGCATGTGACTGTGGTGCAGCACAGACTATGCCACACTTGTTGGAATGTCCATTGTGCCCTGTCACTTGCACTATGGAGGATATTATTGACGCATCTCCACCTGCTGTGCGTTTTGCGCAGTACTGGAGATCAGTTTGATGGGTTTTTTTCTCTGGGTTTCGACACGATAAATAAATAATAATTATAATTATTACCTTAAAAATGTCACCCTGTCTGAGACCATAAGGCCAAGGAGATCTCAGCAGAGAAAAAAAATCAAAGCAAAATTAAAAAAAAAAACGAGACAGAAAAAAATCACAAAGAGATTTCTTCAAAAGGAAACAACAGAATCAAAGGATAGTCCCTATATGTATGTCAATTCTGTTTGTCTGTTAAGTCTCTCTGTCTGTTTGTCAAGACAATTCTGTAGTGTTCTGTTGATTGAATAAATAAGTAAATAAAGACCTGCCAAAAGGCAGGTCTTTATTTACTTATGTTGTGTGTAATGTGTGTTCTGTAATGTAAAAAACTTATATTGTGTGAAATGTGTGTTCTGTAATGTAAAAAAAACAAATGTAATGTAAAAACAGGGTTCTGGTAAACTTCAATTGCAATTGTTGTTTTGTCAATTTGATATTTATTTCCCGACTGAAGCCAGATAAAGCTACAGTGTTATATTATATTAATATTATTGTTTACTGAACTTTATATGACTAGTTTATCATGAATGATAACGGTTCTTGTATTTGTTTTTACATTTTGAATTTAAATCATCGCAAAAATATTCACCAGAATATATTATATTGTATTCAGTATATTGTTACTATTGCTCATTCCCTTTTAATGTTATTCTTAGGAACATGGAGAGGAAATGATTGTCTTATTTTCTCATTTTATTTATTTATCAACAGCATACTACAGATAAATTAATAATAAAACTTTGTATTTATGACTTTCACATTGACTCTTATCAACCACGAGCCGGCTTTCAATTTATGGGATATGCCGCGATAGTAAATAAATGTAGCTTTATGAACCTAGTTGATATTGTGAATAATATGATTATAAACCTCATAGGATTTATAATAATGGTTCTAACTCAATTAACCATTAGGGTTTATTGGAAGATGCTGCTCAGCAACAAGTGAGCCTTTTGGTCTATTTTTGTTTATTCTCATGTTGTGTATCATAGTATGAGTATATTAGTGTTGAATTTTTGCTAATAAAGATTAAGTATTTATTTATTTTAAACTCATCACTGCGAAATTGAAGATGTAAAAGAGGGGGGTCCTCACAGCCATGTAGATCGAATTATCAAGGACGGCCGTGTTTTGAGTGTTTTTTGAAATTTTGTGAAATGAGAATGAAAACAAAAACAAAAAAAATTAACATGAAAAAAAATACAATTTTGAAACCGACGTACGTGCATGAGAAATTGTATGATTGGAGAAGAAGCGAAAGAAGTATGTAAGGACAGATCTATATCTATATATGGCGTTCCGTTTACTCTGCCTACCCCACTTGGGATACGGCGTGAGGGAATAGATAGATAGAGGGAGATAAATCTAATATATGCAATGTTTTACGAATAACTGGACGCTGGAAAACTTGCAAAAAAGAGTGGGAGACCTTTCGGGATCTCCACGGGGAGAATAAACTCCCATATTTTGAATAAATAAATAAAAAATAAAAAATAGTTGATTATAATAATATACATACCTCCATATTTTAAAGAATGGAGTATTCCATGTAGATGCCCATGGGGTACAGCACTAACACTATTGATTGTACCACTAAACAGCACTAGACACACCATAAAAACACTATGGACATAATTATTATAATTATTAAAAGCAGTCTTTATATTAAATGAGACACCCATCTTGATCTACAACAAGTCTAGATCTCTACTATAACAATGATCCATGGATCCCTGTTGCAACATCTTATATACATATTATCATCTCCATATGGCTTGAGACTAGCTTTTAATCCGGCATTGTACAGGATTAATCATCAAATAAAAAAAAGAAGCATTAAAATGTTTTTAGAATATTAACTATATTGTTTAACTATACGCACGTAAAAATATGCCCAACACCCCTCTCAACTTGGAGTACCATGGTTACGACACTCGCTCAAAAAGAAGTATCCGACCTATAGAGCACAGGTTGGCAAAATTGTCCAAAAGCTTTGTCTGTCTCAGTGTGCGCCTGTTCAACAAGCTGCCTGAAGAAATAAAGTCCGTGAAGGATGAGAAAAAATTTCGAGGAATAGTGAAGTTGTACCTCGTTGAAAAAGCTTTTTATTGTGTCGACGAAATGCTGAATTGAACCATATACATTCATTTCAGCATGGAAATAATTTCCTGATGTTTTTTGTTTTTATTTGATCTATGATGATTGATGATGGAATCTGTATTGAATACTGTTTGACGAAATGCTAACAGAGCCCTTTACACTCTGCTTAGCAATGATATTGTGTTTTGATCTATGATTCTGTATTTTTTTGTTTTTTTTTGTTTATATATATAATCTATTGTATTATCCTGTCTTCTGTAAATTGACGAGTCCAAGTACCAAAAACTTTGGTCTAAGGACGATAAACAACAATAAACAATAACTAGATTTGGGCACAATACGCAGAATTCACACATCAAGGATAAAAAATATTCTATATTGGATGAATGACATGAGAATTGATATTTTCAAAACATCTGGCAGTAGGTATATATTTTTTTAGTAGTTTTGTAAACATGCAAATAAAAGGTGGATATTGTTTGAAATTGATAGACATAAACAATGAGATTGTGATACAATTTATATACGTGTAAATTAAATTTGAGATAAAGGTACACGTGTATCATAGTTGGTGGGGAGGGGGGGGCGGAGGGTGGTTACAATTTTGAAAAGTCAAAACAATGCATATCAGATAAGAAAAAGAATATAAAAATAACATATATTATTTATTTTATATATAGCAAATAAAATAGAGGTAAACTTGAAAGATTGAATTTTGTATCGGGGGTAGTTTTATTTCATGAAATGCTAACATGTAAAATGTCATTCTGAAATTTGGCCCGGCTGCTGAAAAGGCTGGCCACCCATGATGTAAAATATATTACATAATGTTTATTTGGTGAATAAATAAATAAACATACGGACGGACTTCAATCTTATATTTATTATGAAGATTGTTGTTGTGCTAGGTTCTGTACTTCTCTACTCTTGTACAGTATTATGTGTGTGTGTGTGAGTGGTAATATAGTTGCTTATTGCTTTGCGATCTTGTTGTGTATGTAAATCCGTTGCGGATCTTGTTTCTCCAGGGTCGTCTTAGTAATAGTATGTAGATATACCTAACTGTAATGTATTTTAATATTTTCTATATCACTCGTTATTTTGAAAAGTATGAGCATACTAAGAGCATCTAGAGATAAAGTTTGAAGATAGAATCTCATTCGTCTACTAGTAGTCTACCCAATTGACATGGATCGGAAGAATGAGATGGCTGAGAAATAAAACATGAGTACAGGTTTAACAAAAAAATAAATATATTCTAAAGACAAAACAAAAAAAAGGCATAAGCATGAATTTGTATGGTTTCAAAATTAATCGGAAATCTATTACGGAATCTGTTGGTGGTTGCTTCAGACCCTGCCTCGGCTGAGGATGGTATAGCAGAGAGTGTCTATATTGTGTATTTCCAGAAGTCGCCTCTCGTTGTTATTGTTGGGGGGACAGTACTGCTTAGTGGTCCACCAGAGTCGATGTTGTTCCGATGAAGTTCAGATGATGAAGACCAGAAGCACTGACTTGGTAGATGGTAGTAAGGGGCGCTCGCGCAGGGGTCGCTACTGCGCATGTCCTCCCCGCTCTGTAACCACCCCTCCACAAGGTTTTGGTGCTGCCCCAGAGAATGCCCACGTGATCCACGTTCTCTTTTTGATTTCACCATACGTCGAAATGTGTACATGTATAATAGTCTACTACGTCTCTAGAGACGTAAGCAAATTATAGTTTCGTGGACATGTCCTCATCTTTTGAGTTACAATCAGTTGGGTCAGTCTATGCAACTAGCCCGGTTTTAATTTTCCACTTCTCGTTGTCTCCTGCCTGTCTTTCCAATTTTATGTATGTGCTTGGAACAACGCAGGTTCCCCATCGCTTGCTCCACATAGGTATTTCTTGGTTGGCCTCTGCAAATCCAATTTCATAAGACGGGAGAAGAGCATGGAAAGGTTGATAATCAGTGGTGGAGAAGAGGATAAGCACGATTCCTTGCGATTTGGCAGATCATGACCTTAGGATTGAGGAAATCGATGCCGAAGAGAATATAATAGCATATCCCGAATATAATATATAATAGCATTCAGAAAGAATATAATAGCAACCAGAAGATCGCAAGAATACGTGTGCAAATTGGTCTAAAATTCCGAGAAGCAGATTCCAAACGCAAGTGATTGGAGGTGGACTCTCCAATTCTCTGTTGGACACAACTCTCTCCAATGTGAACCCACCATTCTCCATCTGTTTTGTCAAAGGTCTGTCCATATCCAGCACGTTCTTCGCCCATTTACCATCTCACATATTGCGTTCTACGTGACTTTTGGTTATTTTACTATTGGTTTGAGATTCACCGAGTCCACCTGTTACTTTGGTTTCCTCGTAATAATTCATTTCCCTGTTTTTTTTTTGTCCCTGAGTGAGATGTTTAGAATTCTTTGCATTGTCTTACTTTATCATAGTAAAAAACGTTATAAGAAATAATTGTTGACCAAGTAGCTATTCTAGGATTCTATGAATCTGAACATCATTAAATTTATTGCTTAGCATAATAAATTATGTAATCGTGATAAAATTATTACGTTATTCTACGCAATGTGTAGCATGTGTAATAGCAATTACAACATTTTTAATTATGACTGAAAAAAAAGATAAAAGGTGTTTGCTGAATACACTACATACAACCTGGACAACCTGTATGTCTTTGTATTTCGAAGCTATAACTTCACCAATGTAGGAATTTCTGTTTTATTTGTCTCATCATGACATCTCCTAGAAAAATTGAAATAAATATACCGAGCAAAAGTTGGAAAATGTTGGAAGTAATAAATGTACATAAATTATACTTTTTATTTCCCCTTAATGTAATTTTTTTACTACTTTTAATGTTTTTACGTTCTCATTTTCACGTTACGTTTTCGTTCCGTTAGCTTTCAAATGTAGACGATGTTGCGCCAAAGTGTTAATTTTCGTAACTATTGTTTCTATAATATTATAATAAATTTATAACTATCGTACCTAATTTCGTAACAATTTTAGCAAGATACTCAAGCCTCTGGTCTCTCACTCTTCTTCGTAAGTTTTCGAGTGTCCTGTAAAAGGCAGGTGTTCGAAAAAATAAGGATATTTTTCATCTTAAATTCAGCGATGAGGTTTGCCACCCATCCTGAATATCTTGCTTGACTGAGAGGACAGCTTGCATGCAGACCACCTGCATATAATGATATGCAGGTGGTCTGCTGGCTACCCCACTTGTGAGATATGGCGTGACGGTATAGTAGTAGTAGTAAATATTTATAATTCTATGACAATTAATAAAAGTATTTAGCTTTCCGAGACACCTTATTATTGAAATATAATAGGTATAAGTAATTAGTTCAAATAGGTAGATGTATTTCATAGTAATGGTTAAAGACATGGTTAAAGAAGGATGAAAGTGGCATAAATGCAGTTGAAATGAGATCGTTGAGAAGGATGTGTGATAAAAGTCTGAGAGATCGTGTGCGTAACAGTGATATACGAAAGGAATGTGGAATGAAAGTTGGTGTAATAACAAGGATGAATGTAAATAAGTTAAGATGGTTTGGGCACGTCGAAAGAATGAATGAGGACAGAATGACTAAGAAGATATATTTGGGTGAGAGGAATGGTGCTCGGAGACGTGGACGTCCTAGGATTAAATGGCAAGATCATTTAAATCAAATCCTACAGGACGGTCACGTGTTGAGCACATTGAACAAGAGAGCATGCATGAGGAATTGTATGACAGTGACGGAAGCGAAAGATGTATGCAAGGATAGAAGGAAGTGACGCTCGATCCTTTCTGCCTACCCCGCGAGGGAAGCGGCGTGATGGTATGTATGTATGTATGTATTTCATAGTAAACAACAGCTGTACGGATGCATCGAATAAAGTATTGTCACAAATTCAACTATTGATATATTACCCCGTCTTGGTATAAAGGTTTATTTTGATATGAAACATTTGATTATTTCTTATCATTAAATATTGAAATACCATACATATGAAATTACGCATTAAATAATTAAAAACCTGTTGTTTCATATCACTGTTGCCTAAATCACTCGCAAACGAGTAACGGCCTTGATAAGAATAGAACAAAATACTTTATAGAAAGTATCATAAAATGGATGAAGTTGATTTTGGAGTTTTATGACAAATTTGGGTTTCTGATAAACTCAAACTTACCCTAAAATCCCTCTTTCGTCTATCGACATGTATTATAATAAGCATATTAATTCTTCTTCACTTATGGGGTGTTCACATTTGGCGAATATCGCCAGGCGAATTTCAAAATATAACGCCAGGCGAAAAAACAAAATTCGCCGTACGTCCATTGATCGTCACACCTGTTCACACAGTCCACCGATTTAGAAACGATCTGTCAGATGCGCTTTGATTTTGACACTGTTTTCAAAATGGCGTCGAGATGGAGATCGCGAAGAGCTTATTTTTAGTCGAAAATGTTATAGTAGATGTTATAAGGTGCCTTTTAATTAAGGAAACAAACGCCACAAACCAACAACAAAGTTGCGTCAAAGCTGTCACGAAGCGGGAAACATTATAAAATTTATAGGTTATAAAGTTTTTACCATAGATACGAACGCCGCGCACATCTGCGCATGCGCGAATCGTTCAATCGGCCGAAAATGTTGAAGGTGGTCAACTCGAGACGATATCGTTTCTACTGGTTTTTATCGTTTCAGACTAGCTGTCATTTTGTTCACACGGTTCAAATGGCTGACGATATTTTGGTGCCTGGCGATATTCGCCAAAGTGAGAACACCACATTAATGTGAAGAATGTTGGAGTAGTGAGATGAAGTTGAGTTAAAAACTGCCTCTGTCTACTTTGGTACGGGCTCATGCCCAATTAGGTAGATTTTGCAACATGTGTTAAAAAATTGTTAATAAAGTTAATAAATAAATGTCAAAACAACTGAAATCATGTGTCTAAACGACCTCAAACAGAACAATATTCTTCTTGAAATCAAAGATCAGTTGAAGTTTGTTTCAGCATTCCTATAAAAGAGAAAGTCAATGAAGGATTTCGTTATGAAAATAAAGTTTTATTTTTATAACAGATTCTCATACTTTGGTATGAGAACGATTTTTTTCAGTATTTATTTTATGAAATTTGATATTCTTGTTTTATAATTTATTGATCTCTGTGTCATAATTGAAAAGAATCTCCTTGTCATAATTAAAAAGATTTATCGTGTTTTTTTTCTAACCACAATAATGATTAATTATCCTGTCTAGTTTGTGGATATACACAATATCAATATAATTTGAATATTATATATTATACACCGTAATTAATAACTTTACCCTTACCCACAGTAGATGGTGTTAACAAAACCTGCTTAACGATAAAATTATCTATTGAATATTGGAATAATTTATGGGCTTGGATAATCAGATAGATACTCCTGTGTATATACAATTCTCAAATATTACTAATAACCATATTATTTATAATATTTAATTTGGCAAAGTAATATTTATATCCTGGTGTTTTATTGTGTCCCAAAAGACTCTTGACATGATCTAAATACGATCTCAACATTGTCTTGATCTTTGTCGTTGCGCAAAGTGACTATAGTCGTTTTCTATTGAAATTAATTTGAAATTGAAAAAAATTAATTCTATTTTAATTAATATAACATGAGAATTAGAGAGTTATTATTATGACATATCTCCAAGAATGTACCAGGTGTATAATAATATCTTCTAATTTCGTCAAAAAAATAATTTATCAAATAATGTCTGATAACAAAGATTTATTACGTTTAAGATCTTTTATTCATGCCAAATATTTAGAATGTTCTGTATATACAGGGAAGATTAAAATAAATAGATAAATATACGAGTATGTTGTACATAACTTCATGGCCAGCTGGCTACTCTATTTGTGGGAGATGCTGTGATGGTATCAAGGGGAGTCCTTCAGGAGAATCTTGAGCCCTTCCTTAGAAAGAATTTGCGTGATGAGTATGGATGACATTGACACATGACCTGTAACATTCATGGGTTACGGAGGGAGCAACCTAAGGGTGTGTGATGGTATAGCCAAAAATCATAATTATCTATGATTTACATCAAAAAAGATTTGTACCTACTGACATCACGATTTACATCGTTATATTTTTCTTCATATTTCTCGTAATCAATAATTCGATTTTTGAGGATAACTGGTTTAAGGATAATAATAAAATGTAAAGTTTATTTTATATTTTAGTAACACTTAACATGACAACAATAACAAAAGTTGACTCCATTGTTTACTGGTAAAAATGTCGTAACCTCTGGTCGTACCCATACTATTGTCAGGTATCGGCAAACCTCGATTTGCGAGTCACTTCTTCAATTTTTATTTTAATCCCCGCACTCGATTTAGACTGGATAAAACGAGAGGTAGCACTCAAATTATACTATGTGTGATATTTTAACACCCAAAAATCTCCATCATCTCGTTTCAAAAATCCCATATTTTTTTTCCATAAACATAACAACAAAAAACAACTTACTACTACAAAATTTTACTATACAGCATGTATAGTTAACTTCCAAATGACTTCGCTTACTAATATTTGGACTCTCGACTGATGGATCATCAGGTGATTATTGAAAAGTGAAACAAGATACAGAGATAAGCAGTATATTCTATAATTTGAACAAAAGAATACTGGGAGAAGCCCGTGTTGATAATCTGATGAATTTCAATTCGTTGATAAAAAAAAAAAATATTCAACAGGATCCTGTATTTTTTTACATTTTAGACGCAACCATTTCTGACATTATTGACGATAAGTGATATAAATAACTATCAATGACATTAAGATGAAAAACTTTAATTTCTCTCATTAGCTAAAAAATCATCAACAATTTATACGTAGCCTAATTTTATCGATTACTTTCGAAAATTAAAACTAATATCTTATTTCTTACTTATTTCGGTATTTGAGTTTTAGAGCCGTTTTTACCCTAAGTAACTCTATCTCAATTTTTTTCCCACTCTGGATTGTGTCCAGTTTACTTTAGTTTACTATAAATAATAAATTTTAAAATAATTTTCAATTGGTTCTTTTGACTTTTGTTTGCTTTTTGAATTTGCTGGTACTGGCATCAAACAAAAGTTTGCTGATCACTGGTATTGATATGTGATGTGGTGTGGGTATTTCGGAATTAATTTATGTATCATATTGAGTATCGAGTTTACTGACGATCAAGGTTACCTGCTAGATGACTCACACCACACCTCAAACGCTCTGACTCTTCGAAGAATAAGGATTGAAAACTGTACGACGCTGTTCACACAGTGGGGTATTGCATAATACATAATGCAATATGGATATTATTCCGATGAATCGCCAAACCATTCCTATCGGATAAAAATTATCGAGAAATGTAAAAGATTTATTTAAAACATTGTAAATTTGGAAGTTGTTGACATTGTAGAAAGAGTGTCAAAGTTTAAATAGTCATGGGTGGACATGCTGCTAGACTTAAAGAAGATAGATAGAAAAAAGAGTTAAGATGAATCGTTGATTACTTTGCAGAAAGCCCAGCATTATAAATCATGACACAATCTAAATAATATGATCTTAAAATTGTCTTGATCACTCAACGATGGGCGAATTGACTATAGTCAAAAATACGTGCACATTGGTATTGGTCCCGTGATAGATGAGGATAGTCGTTTTCAACATTTACATGATTATTTTGGTTGTATTATGTGACATAGCCCCAAGAATGTACCAGACATTGATGTATGTCGCAGTCATTTTGAAGGACCCGTCCGTTTACAAACGGCCGGCATATTATAAAATGACGAAAGCGTATCTGAAAATTAATTAGAATAAATGCCTGAGCATTATTCTAACAATTTGTAATCAACATGACTATGTAGTCAAATTGTAAAAAAAATATTTCCATTTCTCATAGTCTCATGGTGTTGCGTATCAAAACAATATCTTAAGCGGATTCGTGAATTGTATTGCGCGGGAGATAGTCGTAAAATAATGGTTCTATTTAGATCATCATCATCATCCAAATAGAAAAATTTCTGTGTGTCATAAAAATTAAATTGTGAGTAGAAATCATCACATCATGGTCAGACACGTCATGACTATTCATATAAACATTATGATAAAAATCAGCTGAAAAACCCATATAATCGTCATATCACTCTCAAGTATACTCACAAAATCATCACATCTTGGAAACTATACTATACTATACTATACTAGTGTCTCACGCCGTGAGACACTAGTATAGTATATACTATACTAGTGTCCTAGTGTCCCATACTGTACTAGTGTCCCAAGTGGGGTAGGCAGAGAGAACGGAACGCCAAACCGATCTATCTTTACACACTTCCTTCGCTTCCTCCACATTCATACAGTTCCTCATACACGCACGTCGGTTCCTCTTACTCAACACGCGGCCGTCCTTGAGAATTTGATCCACGTGATCAAGCCACGTGGTTCTCGGACACCTGTCACAAATATAAACTAATATAAACCTGTCACAATATGATAAAAATCAGTCGAAAAACCCATACAGTCGTCAGATCGCGATTGAACTGTCAAAACATTTTCATAAAATCATCACACCATAGTAGACCTGTCAAATATATACATCGAAAAAATTTAATCAAAATCGGTTTAAAACCCATCAATTCGTCATTTCATGATTGAACTGTCAAAACAAATTCATAAAATCATCAAATCACGGTAGACCTTAAAAAAAAGGAAAAGCATTTTGTTCAAAATCAGTGAAAAACCTCATAATTTTATGATTGAACTTTCAAAAATTGTTTATAAAACTATCACATATGATGTGATCACCTATGGGTGACTTGTCAAATATAATCATGTAAAAAATTTAATTTAAACAGGTTAAACCTATAAATTCGTCATTTCTTGATTGAACTGTCAAAATATATGCATAAAATCATCCCATAAAGATACACCTACCAAATATAAGAATCTATAAAATTTGATCACAATCGGTTTAAAACCCATAAATTCGTCATTTCTTGATTGAACTGTCAAAACATATTCATAAAATCATCAAATCACGGTAAACCTGTCAAAAATACTAAATAACATTTGGATCAAAATTGGTGATTAAACCCATAAATTAATGATTGAACTGTCAAAACATATTCATAAAATCATCAAATCACGGAAGGCCTGTCAAAAAAACTAAATAACACTTTTGCTGAATTCGGTGAACAAACCCATAATTTTATGATTGAACTGTCAAAACATGTTCAAACACCATCACACGATGGGTGACATGTCAAATATATTCAACTAAAAGATTTAATCAAAATCGGTTAGAAACCCATAAATTCGTCATTTCATGATTGAACTATCAAATCACGGTAAACCTGTCAAAAACACCAAAAAAACATTTTGATCAAAATCGGTAAGAAACCCATAAATTCGTTATTTCTTGATTGAACTGTCAAAACATATAAATAAAATCATCAAATCACGGAAGACCTGTCAAAAATACTAAATCACATTTTGATCGAAATCGTTGAAATATACTCTTGAAATCGTAAAATCGTGATTGAACTGTCAAAATATATTCATTAAATTATCAAATCACGGTAAACTTGACTATAATACTAAATCACATTTTAATCGAAATCGGTGAAAAAACCTATGAAATCCAAAGATCGTAATTGAACTGTCAAAAAATATTCATAAAACCATCACAACAGAGACTTGTCAAATATCACCATCTAAAATATTTTATCAAAATCGGATTAAAACCCATGAATTCATAATTTCATGGTGGAACTGTCAAAACATGTTCATAAAATCATCAAATCATGTAAGACCTGTAAAAATACTAAATAACACTTTTAGTAAATTCGGTGAAAAATTCAATAATTTTATGATTGAACTGTCAAAACATGTTCAAAAACCATCACTTCAAATCACATGTCAAATATGCATCTATAATATTTTAACAAAATCGGTTGAAAACCCATGAATTGGATGGAACTGTCAATTCATATTCATAAAATCATCAATTCACGGTAAACCTGTCAAAAACAGTAAGTTACATTTTGATCGAAATCGGTGAAAAAATCCATGAAATCGTAAGATCGTGATTGAACTGTCAAAACATATCCATAAAACCATCACACCATGATAGACTTGTCAAATATCACCATCTAAAATATTTTATCAAAATCGGATTAAAACCCATGAATTCATAATTTCATGGTGGAACTGTCAAAACATGTTCATAAAATCATCAAATCATGTAAGACCTGTCAAAAATACTGAATAACACTTTTATTATTATCGGTTAAAAATCCATAATTTTATGATAGAACTGTCAAAATATGTTCAAAAACCATCACATCATGGGTGACATGTCAAATATTCATCTAAAATATTTAATTGTAACAGGTTAAAAACCTATAAATTCATCATTCCATGATTAAACTGTCAAAATAAATTCATTGAATCATCAATTCACGTTAAACCTTTCAAAAACAGTAAAGTACATTTTGTACGAAATAGGTGAAAAAACCCATGAAATCGTAATATCGTGAATGAACTTCCAAAACATATTCATATATAATCATCAAATCATGTAAAACCTGTCATAAATATTAATAAACATTTTTATTGAATTCGGTGAAAAAATCCATAATTTTATGATTGATCTGTCATGGGTGACATGTCAAATATATTCATCAATTTTTTTTAACCAAAATCCAATAATCAAATTTAAGAAACCCATGATTCGTCGATTCATGATTGAATTGTCAAAACATATTCACAAAATCATCAAACAACGGTTAACCTAACAAAAATACTAAATCACATTTTGATCGAAATCGGTGAAAAAACCCATGAAATCGTAGGATCGTGATTGCATTGTCAAAAAATAATTATAAAACCATCACATCATGAGACACCTGTCAAATATAACCATCTAAAATATTTGATAAAAAACGGTTTGAAACTCATGAATTCATAATTTCATGGTGGAACTGTCAAAACATATTCATAAAATCATCAATTCACGGTAAACCTAAACACTAAATCACATTTTGATCGAAATCGGTGAAATAACCCATGAAATCGTTAGATCGTGATTGAACTGTCTAAACATATTCATAAAATCATCAAATCATGGAAGACCTGTCAAAAATTACTTAATTATACTTTTACTAAATTCGGTGAAAAAAAACATAATTTTATGATAGAATTGTCAAAATATGTTCAAAAACCATCACATCATGGGTGACATGTCAAATATTTATCTTCAATATTTAATTGAAACAGGTTAAAAACCCATAAATTCATCATTCCATAATTAAACTGTCAAAATAAATTCATTAAATCATCAATTCACGTTAAACCTTTCAAAAACAGTAAAGTACATTTAGTACGATATTGGTGAAAAAACCCATAAAATCGTAAGATTGTGAATGAATTGTTAAAACATATTCATATTATAATCATCACATACCTCTACCGGTGTTATTTTTGGATGCGTATATATACCTCCTGATGCCGATACTGAGAAATATAAGCAGCATGCTAGGGACGTAGAACTGCTCCGTAATAGATATCCTAAATCCAAAATTGTTATAGTGGGAGACTACAATTTACCTAATATCAAGTGGTCAGTAGGCGAGGGTGATGGTGGTGAGAGATTCTTTGAGGTTGGATATGATACTGAGAGCCGTAATGCAAATGACGTTACTGTCTGTTTGAATGAGTGTCCTAAATCTAGAGAAATATTAGACATGATGCATTTTGATGCATTCAGATGAATAATGTTTAAAATATTGATTGATCAAAGAGTATTGGACTTGGTTTTGATTAGTTGTATTAAGGTGAAGGTTGCACTGTCAGACGAGATGCTGTTACCAGCGGATAAACATCACCCTCCATTAAATAGATGTCATTCCTAATGTTCATTTAAAAAAATCCACCCGTGTTACCAAATCATTTAATTTTCATAAGGCTGACTATGACTCAATTAATCAATTTTTACATGCATCTCACTGGTCTTTTCTATTTGATAATGTGGGCTTGGATCGTAAGTTGGATATTTTTTATGAGTATTTATAGAATTATTTGTTCCTTCCGTAGCTTTTAAAACTAATAATTTTCCCGTGTGGTTCAATATTGAGTTGAAAACTAAGATTTTCGAGAAAAAAAATTGTCACGCTCAGTACAAGAAAACGAGATGAATACATCTCAATAGAAGATTACCAAAAATTTTCCGAGCTTAGAAGTGCATGTAAGTATGTATCAAGGTGTTGCTATCAGGAATATATTGCTAAGATTGAGGGTGAGATCAGTGATGATGCTAAGGCCTTTTGGAGGTTTACTAAGTCTCAAAGAAAGGAAGATGATCGTATTCCGGATACATTGGTATATAATGGAATGTGTAGTACTGATGATTCGAAAACAGTAAAATTTTTTGAACAATTTTTTAAAAGTGTTTATGTGACGGATGATGAAACAACTCTTGTTCCTGATGTACCACTGTCGGAATCGGTTAATGTAAATGACTGCGTAATAGAATATTCTTTGGTGAGAGATGGACTGGAAAAACTTAATGTTAAAAAGCCTACAGGACCAGACGGAATACCAAATGTGTTTTTGAGACAGTGCACTTCTTCTATATCGTATCCACTGTTTGTTTTATTTAGAGAATCCCTTAGTATAGGCTACTTTCCGGAACGGTGGAAGGAAAGCTACATTGTTCCCGTATTTAAGAAGGGAGACAAATCTAATATCAAAAATTATAGGCCTATAAGTATTCTGTCAGCAATACCCAAATTTTTTGAATGTGTTGTTTTAAATTGCATCGCTCCTCAACTTGAAAAATTGATTGATCAAGCTCAGCATGGTTTTATCAGAGGGAGGTCGACTTTGACAAATTTAATGATATATGAAGATCACCTTATGAAGGCCTTTGCTGAAAAGTCTCAGATAGACTCGGTATACACTGATTTCAGTAAGGCCTTTGACCGCGTCCCACATAATATTTTGCTGGGTAAGTTGAGGGGACTGGGTGTGGGTGGCAGTTTGCTTGGTTGGGTTTCCAGTTACTTGTGTGAGAGATGACTTGTGGTTTGTAAGGATGAGGTGAGGGGCAATGGTTTCATCGCTACAAGTGGGGTCCCGCAGGGCAGTCATTTGGGCCCACTTCTGTTCCTTCTCTTTATAAATGATATTGTTTCAGTGTTTGATGACGTTAACTATCTTCTATTTGCGGACGATCTCAAAATTTATAAACATGTTAAGAATGAAGGTGATTGTCAGATTTTGCAGAGCAATTTGGATGGGTTGAGGTCTTGGTGTGAGCGTAATAGGCTTTTTTTGAATATTGATAAGTGTCAGGTCATAACATTTACTAAAAGAAAGAATCCGTTTATGTTTGAGTACAGGTTGGGAGATGATGTTTTGGAACGCGTTCATGCTATAAGGGACTTAGGAGTAGTCTTTGACCATCGTTTAACTTTTGTTCCACATATTGAGGATATTACTTGCAAGGGCATGAAAATGTTGGGATTCGTGTTGAGGGTGGCCAGAGAATTCGTTAGTATACCAGCGATCAAGGCTATGTTTGTGTCCTTAGTCAGAAGCTTGGTAGAATATAACTCTCCTATATGGTCTCCTCACTACGCAGTCCACTCTAACAATATTGAAAGGATTCAGCATAAGTTTTTGAGGTATGTCAACTATATGATGCGCATTCCTATTGAGGAGATTGATTACTCTTACTTGTTGTCCCTTTTAAATTTAAACACATTGTCTGATAGACGAATAATCTCTGATCTGATTGTGCTATTCAAGATTGTAAGAGGGGAATTAGATTGCCTTGACCTTAACAGTTTGATATCATATCATATTCCAGCAAGAGCCACTCGTCAGGTTGTGACTTTTCATAGTAACGTAGTTGATACTAACTATTTATATAACTCGCCCCTTTATAGGATGCATAGGTTGGGGAATATGTATGGTCATTTGGCGGATGTTTTTGCGGATTCCTTATCCGAATACAAATGGAGATTAACAGAAAATTTTAAATCTGCGAGTTTGATGGATTGTGTTTAGTTGCTGGGTTTAGATGTGTTGTTTTTGCGACGAGATTGTGTCTATTGGTGTATTCGGTTTGAGCGAGAGTGGAACAACCCGAAACTATGTCAATACAATTATTGTTACCGACTTGGCCAGGCATTCCCTACATGAATCATTAATTGTATTTTGATTTTTTATGATATATTTTAGGAAGTTTATAATCATTATTATTTTTAAGAGATTTATAATCATTATTTGAAATTATTTGCTAGTACTACATTAGAGCTACATTGTTTTTTTCACTTGACTGTTTTCTTTTTGTTATGTTATGTTTGTAAAGGCTGGTTCAGCCGTTTATTATTATAAATAAAAAAATAAATAAAATCATGTAAGACCTGTCATAAATATTAATAAACATTTTTATTGAATTCGGTGAAAATCTCCATAATTTTATGATTGATCTGTTATGGGTTGTCACCGTCACCGTTGTCAAATATAATCACCAAAAAAATTTAATCAAAATCGTAAAGAAACCCATGATTTCTTCGATTCATGATTGAATTGTCAAAACTAATTCACAAAATCATAAAAAAAACGGTAAACCTGACAAAAATACTAAATCACATTTTGATCGAAATCGGTGAAAAAACCCATGAAATCGTAGGATCGTGATTGCATTGTCAAAAAATAATTATAAAACCATCACACCTGTCAAATATAACCATCTAAAATATTTGATCAAAATCGGTTTGAAACCCATAAATTCATAATTTCATGATGGAACTGTCAAAACATATTCCTAAAATCATCAATTCACAGTAAGTTACATTTTGATCGAAATCAGTGAAAAAACCCATGAAATCGTAAGATCGTGGTAGAACTGTCAAAACATATTCATAAAACCCATGAAATCGTAAGATCGTGATTGAACTGTCAGAACATATTCATAAAACCATCATACCATGAGAGATTTGTCAAATATTACCATCTAAAATATTTTATCAAAATCGGATTTTAATCCGATTTTGATTGCTGTGATTTGATCCGAAACCCATGAATTCATAACACCATAACACCATGACAGGTCTCTCATGGTGTTATGGTTTTTTGAACATATTTTGACAGTTCTATCATAAAATTATGGATTTTTTCACCGAACCTGTTATTTAGTATTATTTAGTATTTTTGACAGGTCTTCCGTGATTTGATGATTTTGTGAATATGTTTTGACAATTCAATCATGAATCGATGAATCATGGGTTATTATATTATGTTATAATCATGGAATCATTACGATTTTGATTAAATTTTTTTGGTGATTATATTTGACATGTCATCAATCATAAAATTATGGAGATTTTCACCGAATTCAATAAAAATGTTTATTAATATTTGTGACAGGTCTTACGTGATTTGATGATTATATGTTTTGTTTTATGATGATATTATGAATATGTTTTAACAGTTCATTCACGATCTTACGATTTTATGGGTTTTTTCACCAATATCGTACAAAATGTACTTTTCTGTTTTTGAAAGGTTTAACGTGAATTGATGATTCAATGAATTTATTTTGACAGTTTAAGTATGGAATGATGAATTTATGGATTTTTAACCTGTTTCAATTAAATATTGAAGATAAATATTTGACATGTCACCCATGATGTGATGGTTTTTGAACATATTTTGACAATTCTATCATAAAATTATGTTTTTTTCACCGAATTTAGTAAAAGTATAATTAAGTAATTTTTGACAGGTCTTCCATGATTTGATGATTTTATGAATATGTTTTGACAGTTCAATCATGAAATGACGAATTGATGGGTTTCTAAGCGATTTTGATTAAATTTTTTGGATGAAAATATTTGTCATGTCACCCATGACAGATCAATCATAAAATTATGGATTTTTTCACCGAATTTGACTAAGTATTTTTGACAAGTCTTCCATGATTTGATGATTTTATGAATATGTTTTGACAGTTTCATTACGATCTTACGATTTCATGGGTATTTTCACCGATTTCGAACAAAATGTTATTTAGTATTTTTGACCGGTTTACTGTGAATTGATGATTTTATGAATATATTATTTTGATAGTTCAATCATACAATTATGGGTTTTTTCACCGATTTTGATCAAATATTTTAGATGGTTATATTTGACAGGTCTCTCATGTTGTGAAGGTTTAATGAATATTTTTTGGCAGTTCAATCAAGAAATGACGAATTTATGGGTTTTAAACCGATTTTTTTAGATTCTTTAACCAAATTTTTTAGTTTCCTATATTTGACAGATTTGATGATTTTATGAACAGTTCAATCACAATTTTACGATTTCATGGGTTATTTCACCGAATTCGATTAAAATGTGATTTAGTGTTTTTTACAGGTTTTCCGTGAATTGATGATTTAATGAATATGTTTTGCTTTTTCAATCGATGAAATGTCGAATTTATGGGTTTTAAACCGATTTTGATAAAAAAAATTAGATTCTTATATTTGAAAGGTCTATATTTATGTGATGATTTTATGAATATATTATTTTGATAGTTCAATCATATAATGTCATAATTCACACGATGTCGGGTGCCTTACCGAAAAGAAAAAGAAGAAGAATCATATAATTATGGATTTTATCACCGATTTTGATCTAATATTTTAGATGGTTATATTTGACAGGTCTCTCATGGTGTGATGGTTCTATGAATTTGTTTTGACAGTTCAATCACGATTTTACGATTTCATGGGTTATTTCACCGAATTCGATTAAAATGTGATTTAGTGTTTTTTACAGGTTTTCCGTGAATTGATGATTTAATGAATATGTTTTGCTTTTTCAATCGATGAAATGTCGAATTTATGGGTTTTAAACCGATTTTGATAAAAAATTTTAGATTCTTATATTTGAAAGGTCTATATTTATGTGATGATTTTATGAATATATTATTTTGATAGTTCAATCATATAATGTCATAATTCACACGATGTCGGGTGCCTTACCGAAAAGAAAAAGAAGAAGAATCATATAATTATGGGTTTTATCACCGATTTTGATCTAATATTTTAGATGGTTATATTTGACAGGTCTCTCATGGTGTGATGGTTCTATGAATTTGTTTTGACAGTTCAATCACGATCTAACGATTTCATGGGTTTAATGGATATGTTTTGACAGTTCCATATGCCAAAAAATATTCATAAAACCTTCACAACATGAGAGACCTGTCAAATATAACCATCTAAAATATTTGATCAAAATCTTTGAAAAAACCCATAATTATATGATTGAACTATCAAAATAATATATTCATAAAATCATCAAATAAATATAGACCTGTCAAATATAAGAATCTAAGAAATTTGATAAAAATCGGTTTAAAACCCATGAATTCTTATGAATTCATGATGGAACTCTCAAAAACATATCCATGAAATCGTAAGATCGTGATTGAACTGTCAAAACGTATTAATAAAACCATGACACCATGATGACCTGTCAAATATAACCATCTAAAATATTTGTGCAAAATCGGTGAAAAAACCCATAATTATTTGATTGAACTATAAACTAAACTAAACAAATGAACAACTAAACAAAAAAGTCATAAAATCATCAAAAAAATATAGACCTGTCAAATATAAGAATCTAAAAATTTGATCCAAATCGGTTTAAACCCATAAATTCGTCATTTCTTGATTGAACTGTCAAAAAATATTCTTAAAACCATCACACTATGAGAGACGTGTCAAGTATAACCATCCAAAACATTTGATAGAAATCGGTTTAAAACCCATGAATTCATAATTTCATGATGGAACTGTCAAAACATATCCATGAAACCCATGAAATCTTAAGATCGTGATTGAACTGTCAAAATATATGCATAAAATCATCCCATAAAGATACACCTACCAAATATAAGAATCTAAAAAATTTGATCAAAATCGGTTTAAAACCCATTTATTGGACTGTCAAAACATATTTATAAAATCATCAAATCACGGTAAACCTGTCAAAAATACTAAATAACATTTTGATCAAAATTGGTGATTAAACCCATAAATTAATGATTGAACTGTCAAAACATATTCAAAAAAACCATAACACCATGAGAGACCTGTTAAATATAACCATCTAAAATAATTGATCAAAATCGGTTTAAAACCCATGAATTCATTATTTCATGGTGGAACTGTCAAAACATATCCATGAAACCCATGAAATCGTTAGATCGTGATTGAACTGCCAAAACATATTCATGAAACCATCACACCATGAGAGACCTGTAACCTATAACCATCTAAAATATTTGATCAAAATCGGTGAAAAAACCCATAAGTATATGATTGAACTATCAAAATAATATATTCATAAAATCATCACATAAATATAGACCTTTCAAATATAAGAATCTAAAAAATTTGATCACAATCGGTTTAAAACCCATAAATTCGTCATTTCATCGATTGAACAAGCAAAACATATTCATTTAATCATCAATTCACGGAAAACCTGTCAAAAACACTAAATTACATTTTGATCGAATTCGGTGAAATAACCCATGAAATCGTATAATCGTGATTGAACTGTTCATAAAATCATCAAATCTGTCAAATATAAGAATCTAAAAAATTTGATTTATGAATCTAAAAAAAAATCGGTTTAAAACCCATAAATTCGTCATTTCTTGATTGAACTGCCAAATACATATATTTGACAGGTCTATCTGTTATGATTTTATGAATATGTTTTGACAGTTCCATCATGAAATTTTGAATTCATAGGTTTTAAACCGATTTTGATCAAATATTTTAGATGGTTATATTTGACAGGTCTCTCATGGTGTGATGGTTTTATGAATATGTTTTGACAGTTCAATCATGATCTAACGATTTCATGGGTTTCATGGATATGTTTTGACAGTTCCATCATGAAATTATGAATTCATGGGTTTTAAACCGATATCCTACAAAATGTAATTTACTGTTTTTGACAGGTTTACCGTGAATTGATGATTTTATGAGTATATTTTGACAGTTCAATCATGAATTGACGAATCAATGGGTTTCTAAACGGTAAACCTGTCAAAAACAGTAAATTACATTTTGCACGATATCGGTTTAAGATGGGGTTTTTCACCGATATTGACCAAATTTTGTTATTTAGTATTTTTGACAATTCTTCCGTGATTTGATGATTTTATAAATATGTTTTGACATATCAATCATGAAATTATGAATTTATAGGTTTTTAACCGATTTTGATCAAAATTTCATTTAGTGTTTTTTACAGGTTTGCCGTGATTTGATGTTTTTATGAATATGTTTTAGTTATTTTAGATATTTTATTCATGAAATTATGAATTTATGGATTACTAACCGATTTTGTTAATAAAATTTAGATGAATATATTTGACATGTCAGCCATGATGTGATGATTTTTGAACATGTTTTGTTAGTTTAATCATAAAATTATGAGTTTTTTCACTGATTTTGATCAAAATGCGATTAAGTATTTTTGAAAGGTCTACCGTCATTTGATGATTTCATAAATATGTTTTTACATTTTAATCACAAAATCGTTAGATCGTGATTGATCTGTCAAAACAGATTAAATAATTAATCAGCACATCATGGTAGACTTATAGAAAATATTCAATTACTTTTTGATTCCAAATCGGTGACAAAACCCCTAATTTTATGATTGAACTTTCAAAGCAATTCATAAAGTCATCAAATCACGGTAGTCCTCATTTTGTGATTGAACTCTCAGACATGTTATGGTATACCTGTCAAAAGTATTCGAATAAAAATTTTGATCAAAATCTATCAAATGCTTATATAATTGTCGGATCGTGATTGACTTGTCAATCATTTTCATAAAATCATCACATCATGGTAGACCTGTCAAAAATATTCCTAGAGACGTTCTTATCAAAATCTATCAAAAACCATATAATCGCCAGATCATGGACAGAGTTGTCAAAGTTTCGTTCAATCGGCAGACCATGATAAAACTGACAAAACATTCATTTACCGTCAGATTATGATTGAACTATCAAACATTTTACGACTATATCTCGCGCAGTCGCAGACACGAATGCGCTTAAGATTTTGTTTTAATACGCATTGCCATAAGACGGTGAGAAATGGAAACATTTTTATACAATTTGACTTGTCATATTGTCATATGGCTGAATGCGCTTTTGTCATTTTATAATATGCCGGCCGTTTGTAAATGTTCGGATTCTTCAAAATGACTATGGCACGTAGGTACATTAAAATTGTTGTGATATTTATCGATTTTTAAGAAATATAGACAGATGATATTTTTTACTAAAGTACGTAGAAGAACGGTGTTTGGGTATTATTTGAGTAATTTCAAATCCGGATTCACCTTTCACCATCAATGTTATTCTGCTGTCTGAGCAGCACTTTAATGTGGATGTCAAACTTGCATTAGTGGTTAAACTGGAAACATGACATGACCAAATTTGCCTGCGGCTTACAAGCAAACTGTACCGAGAATCATATACATAAATTTATATTACATATATCCTAACAACATCAACACCATCATTATGAAATGCTATCGCGTCTATCTATTTGGTTCTTACAAATAATAATAATATTATAACTGGAATAATTAAAGATTTTTGTTTACGTATGAGTCCATAAACAATATGAGTCATTTTGATTTGGGGCTTTCCTTGATACGTTAAGGTCAGTCTAGTAATATGATTAATTTTTAGTATTGTGTTCAGAATTCAATGTGTTTTTAGCCCTTATCATCTTTTAATTGTTGTTTGTTTTTCGCTTTTATTGCAATTCAATTAAATTTATGCTTATTATTTATATATGTCAGTTCTGTTCTTAGCAAATACGTCAGTTGTTTTATTTTTTTATTTTCTAGTATTAATAAAGCACAATACCGCTTAAATCTATTGCTAAACTTTACTTAATCTTATATCTAAAGACGCATATGTTTTTTTTTCAATAATTATATCAAATGGAATTTACTGCCTCGCTAGATTTAAGGAGGTATATTCTTAGTATATAATTATGTACCTTTATGACTTAATTAAATTATTCAGTTTTTCTTCAGTAAAACGATGTATAAGTATGTACATAAGATTGCGTTAATTCCACTAAAGAATGCCTTTATGAGACGCCGATATCAATGATAGAATTATACTAGTAACAAACAATAACATAATTAATTATAATATCTACGACAATGATAATTAATAATTACATTTAAATGGACAAATTATCAATAACATGAGGCATTTTATTAACAAACACGTCTCTTTTTTACCGAGAAACATTATTGCATAGGCAAAATCACACTTTGTTGTAGGATGTAGGTAGGTACAATGGGAGAATAAAATATGAATAGGTATACAATCATTGGATGCAAGAGGAGTATTGTGGATGGAATGCGTATAAATAAGATGCGATAGTTTGGACATGTGGAGTGAATGGATGATGAAAGCATGACGAAAAGGGTGTATTTATTTGAAAGAAGTTGTGAGTTTTTTTGCTGAATACCCAAGTTTTTATGTAGGTGATGATTACGTTGGATGATTTGTTTCTTTGATTGGTGTCGTTTTACGAATCTTGGACCGTCTCAAGAACGCTGGTGGTCGGCTTTCATTTATATGAATAATCCAAGATACCTATATGGCCGTGGGCTGGTCACGCAGCAAGATGAGAGGGTGGAAGGTGGACTGATTCTGGACTGGAAGAAGACCTCAAAAAAGGACCAATATAGGTATTTCAGGTTATGGGAAATAGTGGGTTCGTGTTGAAATTGTGGAAGAGTTTTGAAGAGACCTTTATCCAATAGGTAGTGGAGAGATGATAGCTAGCAGTAAATATGTGAGTGACTACATAAATACCAAATTGTACAAAGTGAATCTAGAACCTCTTAACTTTGATATTTTCGCATAGCGAGAATGTTTTTCTGAGTAAACGAAAATTTTGTACCAGGCACTGTTAGATAAATCTACTACATCTCATTTTGTCAAGACACATAATCATTATTATTTTTAAGAGATTTATAATCATTATTTGAAATTATTTGCTAGTACTACATTACAGCTACATACATTGTTTTTTTCACTTGACTGTTTTCTTTTGTTATGTTATGTTTGTAAAGGCTGGTTCAGCCGTTTATATAAATAAATAAATAAATAAATAATTAAAAAAATAAATAAATAAATAAATAAATAAGATATGAAAAATTATAACTAATTAGGTAGGTAATTTATGTCTGCACTGGGTATAACAGAAATGTTTACCGAGAATTGCGAGTGTGCTATGCTATATGACAACGTATCAAGTCACAAAATTGAAAAAAACAGTGGGTGTTATAATTTTAGCCTAAAAATGAGATTCTTACTTCAATAAAATAGGTAATTGAACAGCTAAAACTAACCGGTTTCAATAATACCTTTTTTTTGTTTGGGAGGGGAAATCCTCATGGACACCCTCTTGGGTAGTGCCGGACTCATACCGGCTAAAACCCTTCCCAGCTCCTAGACTGCGCGATTCCCGCCAACTGGCCTTATCACACAGCCTTTTGGTCTTTCAGATTCTGCTGTTAGTATTTGTATGTTTATTTCAATCAATAATAATATACCAGAAGACACAAATTGAAATACAAAAAATCTACAGAATTAAACAATTATCAATAAACAATGTTGTGCCATATTACAGGCATAATAAATTAGAAAAATAATGTGGGCTTTTTTATTATTTTTTGCATTGCTTTTAATTTAGGTACTTATCTTGTTATTACAAACATTTTCATTTGAAATCTATTTGTGGTATGCAGTGTGGATGCATCGGCGTTGACAGAGTCTAACCATCGCAGTTTGGGCCTTCCTGGTCTTCTTCGTTCTGGTGTGAGGAGCGTTAGGCGTTTTACAGGGTTGTTGTCGTCCATTCTGATTATGTGACCAGCCCATCTTAAGCGACCACCTTGATGGAGTTCATCACATCGGGCTCTCCATACATGTCATTAAGCTAGTTCTTACTTACTTTACTTTTCGTATGGCTCCGGATAATGTCTTGGCCCATGTGGGTTGCGTCCTGGTATCACAGTTTTGGCTCCAGTCTCGTCAGCCAGTCCACCGCCTCCGGAGTCGCCTCATGAATGTCCTGGAGGCCACCATTGAACTTTTTGAGCTGGCAGTCCTGCACTATGTGCCTTATTGTCTGCTCAGCTCCACACTCGCAATCAGGGTTGTCCCTTTTCCCCCACCTCCAGAGTGAGTGGTTGCAGCAGCCCTGCTCCGTTCTCACCCTGTTCTGCTGCACCCAAACCCTTCGGGGCAAGTCAAAACCTGGTACTCGAGCTGTTGGGTCCATTATTAGATGTTTGTTTGCGATTGTTGGTTCAGTGGCCCATCTCTCTTTCCACATTTCCTCTATGTTAGTTTCGTCTGCCTCCACTGTCCAAATAGGTTTACGGGATTTCAGCCTTTTTGGGGGTGGTTGAAAAATATCCCCAAAAGCTGGTAGTTGGGGATTGCGTTTAATTTTATTTTTCTCCCTGACTGTAGCGTGTAATCTTCGAAGGTCCGGTGGTGCAATGTTGGACAATACTGGTAGCCATTGAGTTGGAGTTGGCTTTATTGTGCCTGTTATGGTTCTCATGGTTTTGTTTAGCTCAACATCTATTCGACTGCAGTGTGCACTTCTACCCCATACTGGGGAGCAGTATTCTGCTGAGCTATACACCAGAGCCATAGCTGATGTCCTCAAGGTTGCTGGCCTGCTACCCCACGAAGTCCCTGCCAGTTTATTTATGATATTGTTTCTGGCTTTTATTTTATTTTTGACTCCTTCGGTGTGCGCTTTATATGTTAAAGATCTGTCAATTTTTACTCCGAGATATTTTGGAGCTTTTTCATTTGGTATTCTTTCACCGCACATGTACAGTTCAAGTTCTCTTTCAGACTCTTTATTGTTCAGGTGTAGAGCAAGCGCAACTGTCTTCTTGGGATTTGGGCGAAGGTGCCAGTCTTTCAAGTATCTCTGAAAATTGTCTAAATCCGAGTTTATAGTTGATTCCAGCTCATTAAAGGTTCTCGCCTGGGCCACCAATGCTACGTCATCGGCGTATATAAACTTTCTAGATGTAGTTTTAGGTATATCTGCAGTATAAAGGTTAAACAGCAGTGGGGAGAGCACTGATCCCTGTGGGAGGCCGTTTTGTAATATTTTTGTGCCGCTTGCTCTTCCATCCAGGTACACCTTTATTCTTCTGTTCGATAACATATTTTCTAAAAGTTTAATAGTTTTTCTACATTTGAGAACCCTTGCGATTTTGAAAATCAAACCTCTTCTCCAAACCGTATCATATGCCGCTGTTAAGTCCAAAAGTACTAAGCCTGACTTATCGCCTCTTTGGAAGCCATTTTCCACGTGTGTTGTTAGAGCGGTAACTTGTTCACATGTACTGCGGCCCTCGCGGAAACCTGCCTGTTCCATTGGGAGATGTTTTTCAATTTCAGGCGTGTATCTGGCCACCAGCACCCTCTCAAAGAGTTTATACATAACCGATAGCAGGGATATCGGTCTATAATTTTTAGGATCTTCGGCTGGTTTACCTGGCTTTAGTATGGCAATAACTTTGGCATCTTTCCATTGTCTTGGTATTCGACCCGTATCCAGCACCACTGAAAAGTACTTTGCAATCCATGACACCGCTCTGTCACCCAGGTGAATTATGAATTCGGGGAGAATATCATCGGCTCCCGCTGCCTTGCCTTTCTTCATGTGTTTGATTGCTGTTCTTACTTCCGCAGTTGTCACTTCATCCACCAGTGAAGTTTCTGTAGGACAATTTAAAAGCTCATCCTTTATCTGGTTCCTTATGAGCTGCTTTTGTTTCTTATCAGGTTTGATGTTACTTGTCTGGAATATTGTCTTTGCCACCTGATTCACATTTACAGATCTTTCTCGCTTGGTGGGTGGTGCCGCTCCTAGCTTTCGGAGGAGTGTCCAGCTTTTCTGGCTGGAGTGAGTGAAGTCCATCTGTTCGACAGTCTCAATCCATCTACTGTGTCTTTCCTCATTCAAGAGATTGATCAGTTCACTTGCTGATTCCTAGTTCTTTGTTGTATCAACGACGCCAGTCATTATGATCTCTCACAGGACCGTAGATTGTTCTGAGGATCCTTCTCTCAACTGCTGCAATGGATCTTTCTACGGCTTTTGTGAGTACCCAGGTTTCAGAAGCATATATATTAGCATATATGTTGTTATATTTTTAAATGTATTATTGTATTTGAATATTTTTACTAGTGGCGCAATATATTCCATAATGTTGTTCTTATGTTTTTTTGTATGTACTATTTTGGAAAATAAATAAATGAATAGTTGAGTTGAGAAGAATGGTTGGTAAAACGCTGCGTGATAGAGTGAAGAATGAGGATATTAGAAGAATGAGCGGATGCAAGAAGAGTGTTGTGGACAGAATGCGCGTGAATAAACTACGGTGGTTTGGGCATGTTGAACGAATGAACGAGATAAGAATGACAAAGAGGATATACTTGTCTGAAAGGAAGGGTGTGAGGAAGCGCGGGCGTCCGAGAACCACGTGGCTTGATCACGTGGGTCAAATTCTCAAGGACGGTCGCGTGTTGAGTAAGAGCTCTCTGCCTACCCCACTTGGGACACGGCGTGAGGGTATAGTATATAGTAATACATAAATATATCAGGAGTGGCTTTATCAGTGTTTTTGTACAGTATAATTTAGGTATTTATTTATTTATTCATTCTTTACTGTACATTGATTAAAAACAATTACATAAAAGGTTTACATTCAAATTAAATACAATCAATATACAGAGGGCGAGTTTATCGCAAAGGCGCGATCTCTTCCAACTAACCCCAATTTTTGTATCAAATGTATTTCTTTTGACTAGCTTTGACCTTAAAGTTTGAGGTCGGTGTAGCTTAAAACATTGTCCAATAACACATTGCAGTCTAGGAAGTCTTAGGAAGGTACTTATTTTTTTTTAAAATGAAGTTTTCTGTTACTGGTAAGCTTGTAGGTGACTATAGCTGGTGGTGAACTAGGAGTATGATGAGATTAATATCTCACGAATATCGTGACGGTCGCTTGGTCACTGTTTATGTTGGAAATTTTACTCACTGACTGATTAATTAATTATTATTTATTTAAGTATCTACATAATTTAAAAACAATGGGATTTCCAATTAGTAGAAATTTCATGAGTTATCGGAAATGAATGGGATTTTATATCTTTACTATCAGGACATCCCCAATAATTGGGGTAGTCAGTAGATTAATCGCATGTAACAAAGATACAACTAGCATCATCCCAAATTGGTCTTGAAATGAATATAGGTAAAACCAAAATCATGTCCCCGAAAAACAGCAGCATAACGATAAATGGGAAAATAATAGAAGCTGTGGATGATTATGTTTACCTGGGTCATAAAATAAAGCTGGGCAAGGAAAATCAAACGGCAGAAATTTCTAGACGAATAGGATTGGGATGGGCTGCATTCTCAAAACTTAAATATATATTTAAAAATAATGAAGTCCCCATAAGTCTTAAGAGAAAACTTTACGATTCGTGTGTCCTGCCAGTGATTACATATGGGCTAGAAACTATGACGCTAACACTTGCGAGCAAACGAAATCTGAGGTGTGTACAGCGTGCCATGGAGAGGCAAATGCTAGGTATCAGCTTGAGAGACAAAATAAGAAATGAAACTATCCGACAAAAGTCGTTGACGTTGTTGATAAAGTCTCCAAGCTGAAATGGCAATGGGCTGGTCATGTGGTAAGACGAGAGGATGGCAGATGGACTTCCAGAATTCTTGTATGGAGACCATGGGAGGACAAAAGAAGCGTAGGAAGACCCCAAAAAAGATGGGTTGATGATATTGTCCAGATGATGGGGAAACAGTGGTATCGTGTTGCTCGAGATAGGAAAATGTGGAAAAGTTTTGAAGAGGCCTAAATCCAGCAGTGGAGAGAAGAAGGCTAGCAGTAAGTAAGTAAGTAAAGATACAGCAGGTAATTAAATAAATAAATAAATAAATCTTAACTGACCATAATTTTACACAAATACAAAAACAATAAAATACAACATTACAAAACGTGACAATTAACAATATTAGGCCAAAAGGCGGACTTGTTGCTAGGCAACGTCTTCCAGTCAACCCTAAAACATTAACATAAAAAAATAGGTTTATGCCTACCCAAATAATAATAATAAAAAAATAAAAGTAATTCTCTCTGTGCCAGTGAAAATGGGTGGCATATTTGCGTCATCGCTGAATGTCTTCTGCGTGATGAAAGTTTTACAAATTCTTGCTTTTAACGGAATTCTCGATTTTTCATGATCAATCGATCGATAATTATTAATGAAATAGAAAGACGTCTCCCTCCAGTTTGTTCAATCCGTAAGTAGAAAGAATCGCTTCTTTTAATTTATTTATCCAATTACATATTTAATTATTTTATTCTTCACTGTACATTAGTTACAATAATCAAAGCAAAGTATGTATCATTAAAAATATCATTTATACAATGTACAGAGGGCGAGTTTATCGCTAAAATGCGATGTCTTCCAACTATTATTTAATTCTACTATTTGTGTATCAAAGCAATGAAAAAAATATTTTTATTATTTACACCATAAAGCCAGCCTAGAGACAATTCGTAAGCCTTTGGAAGCCTCTTTTTCTTCTTCCGATTGTATTTTGCACAATGTTTTTGTACTATGTATGTAGCAGAATTTGTATATATTTTGTAAAATTGTCTTCTCTTCTCTTGCGTGTTATGTGTTTTGTGTTTAGTTTAAGTTTAGAAATCCCTGAAGATGACTTCAGTAAGCGTGTCGAAACTTAGGAAACCTTACACACCTTTCACAGCAAGCTACTAAAAGCTTGTGTCGTGAAAGGGGAGTTTGCCGACACCTGGTATCGAACCACGGACCCCTTGTTCACGAGGCCAAGACTCTACCTCCAGGCTACCGACCAACTATGAATATCACCGCGAAAATATATGACACGTATTTATCAGATTGTTTCTATATTCCAGTTTTTTTGCTGGTGCATATAAGGAAGTGTAAAATAAAAAAAAATAAAAAATGTCCTAGTGACGCCACTGCAAATTATCCCACGATAAAAAAGTGTAAACAGCGTAGTAACAATAACAAAACAATGCTAACACTTTTTTTTTATTAAATATGTAAATATTACAAAACGCATTTTTCAAGATGTCAATATTTTTTATTTATCTATTATACTTACATGTAACTGGATGCAACATCTAGGTATATATTTACTTACTTATCTAGATCTGTTAAGTATTATAGATACGAGGACATAAAATTTTAGGAACTCATTGAGATGGTAGGCCCCAATGTCAGATATCTGTCAAATATAGTTTTCTATGGAGGAAAATTGTTGCTACAATAATATTATTTGGATTTTTTGGCGAAATATTTCATTTTTTTTTATTTGCAAAAATAAAATCTAATTCGAATATAAACTTAAGGAAATTTGTATTCGAAGTAGATTTTAGGCAAAAATAAAATCTACCTCGAATATAAACTTTAGGAAATTTGTATTCGAATTATTTTATTATTTTATTTTTGCCGGCAAAAATAAAATCTAACTCGAATACAAATTTCTTAAACTTTGTATTCGAATTAGATTTTATTTTTGCCGGTTTTAAAAATAAAATCTAACTCGAATGTTAACTTTGCTGGTGTCGAAAAACTTGGTGCTCAAAAATAATTAAACGTGGTGACCAAAAAATAATTCTACATATGGCAACAATTTCGTGAATATTACTTTTCCTATGAAATCTCACATTTGACAATAGTGGGGCCTACCATCTCATATAGTGCCAAATTTTATTGATACATTGTGGAGTCTCCAGTATAGAAAATGAGACTCACTCTTCTCAGTAAGTTTTTTGGTATTCCGTATAATATTACAGGTAACACAATACACATTATGTATTTATGTACAAGACATTGGGTTGGTTGGAACAGATCGCGCCTTTGCGATGACGACCGGTGTGGCGCGGAGGTTAACGCACTTGCCTTTGAGTCACGAGGTCCCGGTTTCGATTCCCGGCCAGGGCAAAATGAAGAATGACCTTTTTCAAATTGTCCTGGGTCTGGGTATTACATGTATATGTGTTTAGTGCATTGTATATGTGTATCGCCGTGTTAGTACCCATAATACAAGATTCATATCTTAGTTTGGGACTAGCTTGGTCTGTGTGAATTGTCTATACGTGTTATGTTATGTTATGTTAACTCGCTCTCTGTATATTGATTGTATTTCTGTGCAAAAATTGTATGTATTGTGACAGTGAATAAATTCATAAATATATCCATATTTATGGATATATTTGGATATGGATATGGATAAGGAAGGAAGGAAGCGCGGGCATCCTAGAACCACGTTGCTTGATCACGTGGATAAAATTCTCAAGGACAGCCGTGTGTTGAGTAAAAGAAATCGACATGCATTCCGACTGGTGCGGCGAATCGTATGAATGTTGAAGTAGCGAAATAAATATGTAAGGATAGATCTATGTGGCGTTCTGTTTTCCCCACTCGGGAAAGCGGCGTGAGGGTATTGTAAAGTGCAGCCAAATGATAAGTCATGTTGGCACTCTCCAATCTTTTTAGAACATAAAAGCTGTTCAGCGTGTTTAGATGAGAGGCGTTCGTTGGTTATGGTAAATCCCGAGGTGATAAAAAAGTTTACAATGTTTAAACAGTATGTAGGCTCATATTTATTAATTGTTTTGACTTATGTTGATCTCAATAAAATATAATAGCTAGGTTTTTACGTATTTAGTTATAGCTGTGGGTTGTACATTAAAAAAATGTTATGACACGTAGAAAAAATATATTTATAGTACGATATTATAAATTTTAGTTCCGCTTGTTAACAATAGAGGTGACGTATTTTCCCATGATGCTGTTAAAATTCTGCATTGCAATCTTGTTTACTATAAACAAAATATCTACTATATGGGTAAGTACCCACATTTTATATTATATTTACATAGAATTATTTCAATGCATTAGGAATGCAGCGGAAAGATGACTCGATTGTTGCAGAATCGCTCTGAATGAAGGATGCTCGTTTCCATTCTGTGTTCTCGAGAAAAGTGTCCAGACCCCCTAGACAAACACGCACTTGGCGATCGACTACAAACGAATTTTCGTCAATAATTGCAACAATAACGCATTTTTATACGGTACATGTAGGTAGACTGTCGAAAAGTTCGCCAGTAGACGATCGCTATGGGGTGTTCACATTTGGCGAATATCGCCAGGCGAATTTCAAAATATATCGCCAGGCGAAAAAACAAAATTCGCCGGACATCCATTGATCGTCACACCTGTTCACACAGGCCACCAATATAGAAACGATCTGTCAGATGCGCTTTGATTTTGACACTGTTTTCAAAATGGCGTCGAGATGGAGATCGCGAAGTGTTTATTTTTAGTCGAAAATGTTATAGTAGAGGTTATAAGTATACTTTAGTATATTTATTATTCTATGGTTATAAGGCGCCTTTTAATTAAGGAAACAAACGCCACAAACCAACAACAAAGATAACAGCTGTCACGAAGCGGGAAACATTGTAAAATTTATATGTTATAAAGTCTTTACCATAGATACGAACGCCGCGCACTTCTGCGCATGCGCGAATCGTTCAATCGGCCGAAAAGTTGGAAGGTGGTCAACTCGAGACGATATCGTTTCTACTGGTTTTTTATATTTTCAGACTAGCTGTCATTTTGTTCACACGGTTCAAATGGCTGGCGATATTTTGGAGCCTGGCGATATTCGCCAAAGTGAGAACACCACATAAGTACGGTTTGTCTACGGCCCCAGGTCTTCGAGAACCTTGTGGAAGATAAAACAAATGAAAATCGCTTGTAAAATAGTGATGTTGTCTGACGTTTTTGCGCTCCAACGCCTCCAACTGTCATTTTTTTCATAATAGACCATATTGACTGAACACTTAATAAAATTCTGCTTTATAGCACCCAATTTTATATGAAAAAGCGAGCTTTCGCTTATCTTTTACATACATACTTTACATTTTTAATTTTCTACGTTGATACCAAATTTGATATTATTTATTTATTTATTCATTCTTTACTGTACATTGATTAAAAACAATTACATAAAAGGTATACATTCAAATTAAATACAATCAATATACAGAGGGCGAGTTTATAGCAAAGGCGCGATCTCTTCCAACTAACCCAAAAGTATTAACTTAAAAAAAAAACATATTAACATAGAGAATAAAAAATTTAATAGTATTGTCAAAAGATTTATGAGGAACGACAGTTTGATAGTTTGATGTTATATGTAATTGTTTATTTTGTTCATACTAAATTAATGATGTTCTGATGTTGAAATTAACGTGCAGAATGGAAAGAATAGAATAATATATGTTGCATTGTATTATTATTTTAATAATAATATATTCAAGTAGATTGTCTTTTACATTATACATTATATTTTATGTACTGATGTTGAATACTATTAATAAACGAAAAAAACAATTTCTCATACACGCACTTCAATTTCTCTTACTAATCACGCGGCCCTCCTTGAGAATTTGATTCACGTGATTAAGCCACGTGGTTCTCGGACGCCCGTTTATAGTAAGTTATAACTATTGTAATGAAAATATGTCACATTATTTTTTCTATTTGTTTAACACGCAAATGTGATTCTCCAGTAACTACATATCATTCAATTATGTACTCATAAAGTCGTGATTAAAAAAGTATAAAAAGCGTGTGTTATTGTATACATGCAGTACCTAGCTATTGTGGTCACAATCAATGATGATCGCACGAATATTATGATTATAAATTAATATATTATTGGCGTGTGCTGATCTGATATAAACCTATTTAAATTCGTTCGATTATTCAATACACATTATCGATATACTACTACTCTGCCCTGCTAATTAAAAACACAGTAATTACCAAAACACAAATGTGTCAGACTCGCAGTCCAAGTTAAAAACTACCTGTTTTTAATATCAAAAAACAAACAAGTCAGGTATTCAATTATTTTTTAAATATTTTTCCTATTAATAAACTAATTAAGATATATCGTCCCTCTTCTGACTAACTGTCGTATCTGCCTAAATGTTAATTGTTCAGGAGAGCGTTTTTTGTGTTTTGTCGTGCATATTGTCGTCTCTCCTAGTTAAATGATACAATGTAAATATATTACTTACATTATTTTATTTGTTCCTATTCTTATATATCTCAGAATTATTTTTGTGATGAAAATTTGAGAAATTAGTAGACACAACACATTTTATTTAGAATAATTCGTAAATATGACAACAAATCAGAAGGCTTTTCCAGGAAAACGGTAACAGTTACAGGTGTGATCTTCAGTGAAGTAATGCAGGGCACATATAAATACCTACACATTGGTGATCATAAATCGATTTCGCCAAAAACATCAGATACGACAGAATCAGAAGAGGGACGATATGTGACAGTAGTTTCAAACTTGGTCTGCGATTCTGACACATTTGTGTTTTGGTAATTACTGTGTTTTTACTTAGCAGGGCAGTATATACCATCACGGCATACCCCACAAAAAAAAACATTGAAGGGACCCACCGACCACCCGGATAGCGCAGTAGTCTGGGGACTTCCGTTTATCCAAATAGCATATCCCATAAGTGGGTTAGTCAGCAGACGAGTAACATGTAATATAAACATGCAAGACGTCCTCTTAGACAGACCTGCTGCATGTAATAAATTTGCAAGCTTTCTTCTCCTCCGTGCCAACAAAAAATTAAGATTTTCAGGAAGGGTAGCAAACCTCATTGCTGAGTTTAAGATGTGAAATGTTTTTATTTTTTGAACAACTGAATTTTACAGGGCGCTCGAAAACGTACGGAAGAGAGTTGGAGACCTAAATTATTTGCTCCACGGAACAAAAAATATAATATTATCTTTTAAAAAACATATGAAAACATTATAAAGCATTTAGCGTTTCGTGGAGTCCCCGGCAAATAATAGGTCTCCCACTGTTTTTGTATGTTTTCGAGTGTACTGCAAAAAATAGTCATTCGTAAAACATCACAATTTAACATCTTCAATTCAGCGATGTGGTATATCACCCATCACGAGAAACTTGATTTTTTCGGCACGGAGTGGACAATTTGTACCTACGTTTATTACGTGCATTTAGTCTGCTGGCTACCTCACATTTAATTGTAATAGTTTTAAGCAGTCAGTACGTAGTAATACGTAGCTGTAAGTTAGAATGTAAGAATGTATTGTTTTAGTTTTAAGAAATGTTCCAAAACCGTTAGGGACATTAACGGTTGTAATATTAACTTTGGCGAGGTTTTGTCGAGGGGAACCCTTAAGGCGATCTCCGAGGTCTCTTATATAAATAAAGATTTTGCACGATGAATGTGGATGACATAAGAACTACCATTCCTGAAACATCCGCGGGTAAGGGAGGGTTCAACCCTTAATGCTGGCTACCCCACTTTTGGGATATGCTGTGATGGTATAGATAGATTGATTTAGAAGCAGGTACACATTGTAATGAAAATTACGCTTTTCTACGGCACCCTATAAGCCATCAGTGATCCCCAACCTTTTTATCGCCGTGGACCGGTCAAAGTTTTATCATTTTTAGGACACATAAATATCCAAATATTCCAGAACATCACGGTACCTCCTACAAGTGGTTTAACAAATTTAATAAATTTACTTACGCGATAAACACGGAAGTTATCCCCACTACGTCAATAAAAAATATGATACATATTTAGGTTGGGTGGCATACTTCATAATTGCTTTATTAAGATGTTAAATGTCTTAATCGTAACATTTTTGAATACCTACTTGTTTTTTAAAAACATTCCACAAATTATAGAATATTCATGCCGATTTAAAGATGCCTAGTTCAATTTCAAGTTCGAATCCTGGTAGTCAAAATCAAAATATTAAATATATTTTAGAATAGACGATTTTTCGTTGAATAAACGATAATATTTCATTCTTATATAGGAATAAATCCATATCCATATAAAATAATTTAATTGTTTTTATTGTCATAAAAAAGAAGAGTGAAGTATGTAGAAAAAATAATCACAATTTTATTTATTTCAAGTTTCCCGCTTTAGACTATTCGTGCCATTGGTGCAAATATTGAAATTATTATCAACTTTTATAGCAGGGTTGGCAGTACAAAATCATTTAGTTGAGATAAATTTATTTAATGTATAAAGAATAAAATATTTTGTTGGTAAGTAAAACTCTTGTAAAACTCTAAACTGTGTTAATAAATATTTAAAGTAATTATGGTTTCTAATTAAGATTTTATTTTTTATTAAGATGACCCAGGTTAGACAAAGGCATATATATATATGTATGTCGAAATCTGAGTCATTTTAATAAAAACTTCGTAAAACTTGAACACCACATTTGAACTTATTGTATTTCTTTTTGTTAGTTCAGAATATTTTTATCATGTTCTCTGTCTACTTCACATTTTTTATTGGATGTGGTCAAAGCGCTTAGATACATAGGTATTTCTTATTCTTTTTTGGCAATGATCTTGTACGTATATATTGGTGAACATAAAATCAACTACGCGAATGAATAAAATATACAAGAAATTGATGGAATTATTCACACGCGATACAAAAATACAAACCATTAAGGATTTAATTAATTCCTATTTATAGCCCACACCTTATATCTTTAACTATCACGGTCCTATTTAAATAGACCGAACGGTTCTATTTTGGATTTTATTCAATCGATTTTCAAAAAAAAAAATCGATTGATATGAAAATTACAAATAGTTCATGATGTACATGCCCGTGAAGGAAATTTAACAAATTTTGTTGTTGAAATAAGCATTTTGATTTCCCAACCCTATCGTATTCTACGACTCAGCTGGCAACAGTGCGTTACCAGCTGTTTTTTCTATGGTCGCATATGTCATAATTGTTTTTGTGTTTTTTGTGAGCGGTGGCGGTCCGTCAAATGTAAACATTGCTGCGTCGCATATTAAAATAAAAATATAACAAAGAAAATTCGTAAGATACTTATAAAATAACTTAATCAATTAGTTGTACGCTGAATATATATTTGGAACCAAATTGTGCGATGTTTTAATAGTGATTTAGTTTGTGTTTTAACGTCGCAGTATAATTATTTGAAAACAAAATGACGTGGTCACATCTAGAAAGGGGCAGTTCTCCTGTAGATTGGTGTGAACAAAATTACTTGATAAGTCCTGTTATTGCTGAGTTTGTCAATACGGTAAATCAAATTAATCAAAAATTACATGTATAATTAATTTTAAGTTATAATTATTAAATTTTTTGAAGTTTTATTTTAGATAGATCCATATTGTTTCATTCCTTTGTCTTCTGTTGAATTGCACTGAAATGCATGCTGTTTATTATTCATGGATGTAAATAATATACCTTTCCCTCTTTAGCAGTGAGTGCAGTGTGGTTTAATGACGCATATTGTATGTACTTATTGTTGTATCTATCATATTATAATTTCACAATAAACATGTTATGATAGCCTCACCACATTAACAGTCCTAAAAGGGTATGAAGGGCGAATGAGCAAGGATATCATTGTTATTATTCATTTGTTTATAAGAGTACAATATTCATGGAATATTTAACAAATGCACAAATGAGATTTTTTTCAGGAAATGTCAAAACATTTTTTATTGTTTTCATGTTGATACGCAGTATTTTATCTGGAGAATAAGAATCCGGTGGAATTTCATCGGTTTTTTATGCACAAAATTGATTATTTGTATGCATTCGATTTATCAAATTCTTACGTTAGATTGATTATAGGTTAGGTTAGGTCTGTGGGGTTACTCTTGACAAAATCTAAATACGATCTTAATCTTAATCACACGATGCACGAAGTGCCTATTAGTCAAAAATATGTGCAAACCAATCTCGTGGTAGCTGTAGCGCGGTATTTTTTACCATAGCCCCTACGAGCGTAGTTTATGATTAAGATGAAGACTAGATTAAGATTGTATTTAGATTGTGTCAAGAGTAGCCCTGCTGATGTTATTTTATGTTACAGAATTGTGTAGGAAAATGCAAACGATTAATTTTATGCTCATGACCAATTTTGGCAACTCATCAACCGATTCAGACAAATTATTATTTCTCGGGTGAAGTACTGTATAAGTACACGATTTTTTTTTTTAATCTATTTGTATTACCTATGTATTGTAATAACTGTATGTTTGCGTAAACTATAAAAAATAAAAATAAGCACAAAAGTTATGAATTATATTTTGATATATCCAGTTAATCTAAAATTTTACCATGTTATGTTCACCATATGCATTTTTTCCCTTGCTTTCTCAATATATAATATAGCTATGTAGCTACAAACATATTCTGAATTTAATAATTTAATATTTCATGTAACTTAAATTGTTTTATCAACTGTTTTATTTTTAGTGTATTTGAAATTATGATGAATATTATATGTATGTATGACAAGTCCAAGTATCTGCATAATAAGGGCCTAAGAAACAATAAATTTCCTCCTGAAATATCCCTGTTTTCAGGACCTCTTTAAATCAAGTCCTTTCCTTTATGAATACATTATCTCATAAATATTTTGTATTCCTCGTGCTGACAAACCCAAGTTGGTTATTTGGAAGATATTACTGTACAGTTATAAACCCACCCTCCGTGCATTGAATTATATATATTATTTTTATAACAGTATGAATAGATGGATATATGCACTTAGTTAATATACAATACAAAATAAAATAAATAAGAGGTAGGAATACTTCAAAATAAATAAAATAATTCAGAGAAAAACTTGTATTGTTTATTACCTATTTTAGAAATATGATATCAATAATTAATTATTTACAGAGATGTTGTAGGAACTTTGAACTTACAATATTCACTCTTTAACGTCATAGCTTTTTTATACCAGTATTTTTTTCACCGCTTAATTATTAATATAATAATATAAAACCTCACAGATTTGTAGGCAGCACGTAATACTGACATGTTATTGTTTTTTTTTAAATTTTTAATGCAATTTTTGTAAATACATACTATTACACCTAGATGAATTTAACAATCATATTTTTGATTTTAAACTACTCTAGATTAATCATTTATTTTTATTTTATTTATTGGTAAAACCACATAGCAGATAACAACTATAAATATGGTTTACAAAAATTGAAAAAGGTCGTTCATAACTCAGCTGTCATCCACAAACATGTACCACAGTTATGTCAATTATTTAAGTAACACACATTCCGCTCATTGATCTTTTCTCACTAGAATATCACACAAGCAGCCATCGCTAACACACAAAAATATCCTGAATTTATCCCAATTAATTATCCAATTCAACCCGCTGAATTGATTGGAATGATTTTAAACTGCTCTAGATTAATCATTGCACTCATTTATCCAATTCAACTCACTGATTTGATTGGAATGATAAATCCACAGTAGTTTAAAATCAAAAACATGATTAACACCTTACACTAATTAGTAAGTAAATCCAGTCTCCGACATTCGATCGTGTCAAAATTCAAAAAAGAGAATTTAACAATATTTGAGAATATCTGGATATCAGCCAACCGTTCTCCCCTAGAAAGAATCTTATTTACGGTAACTCTTATGTTCCTTGACATTGAATTTATCAAGTTTACATATCGCACATTGAAAACAAAAGTGGCAGTATACAAAAAATGACAATTTTGAGTTTAAACGATGTTTAAAATGCTCAAATTAAAACGAATCCAATACAAAAACACCTATTCAAATAGCTTGTTTAGTTTTCCCTAGAGGTCACAGGTTTGTTTGTTTTTCATAGGTTTGTTTGTTTTTTTTTGTTTTTCATAGGTTTGTACTTTTTGTATAAGCTTCAAGTTGCTAATTAATAAAGGGACACTATACCAGTTCGAGTCAAACGAGTCAAGTGGATGAACATTAATTTAAGGAAAGATTAAATGCATAAATGACATTTTATGTATAGTGTCATTTTTATATATTTCTTTGCATAAATAATGTATTCAAGAAACGAGTAGAGGTGTAAACTATAGAACTATACCAGAAACTTTAAACGGCCATACTGAAAAATCATGTTTTTGTATAATGCCATTTTTGTTTTCAATGTGCGATATTTTTGAATGTATCATTTAATTTCAGATCAGTAACATCTTATTTCTGCTGTTCCCACCCGTGCTGATTCATCTGTTCCGGGACTATGCTCAAGTTGTGAACCCTGCCATACATGTCTTGTGGGTTCTGCTTATGGTCGTGGGACTCAGCTCCGCTTATTTTCACGCTACACTCAGTTTAGTCGGTGAGTTTGTTTCTTTTCGTTTTCTCACAAGTTTTTTAAGGACACCATCCAAAATATGACTTGCTGTAACCTGGATATATTATGTATCTCTTTAATGATATACACTTGCACAAACAGAATTTATGATGAAGTGAAAATTTCTGATCCAAAACAGCATTTAATGGTCACAGATCAATAATTTTGGTGCAAAATGAAATAGGAATATACTTTCCTCTGTAGACAGTTTTGTTAAACAAAGAGTCAAATAGATACGAGAATTCCTCAAAGCTTACATTATAGTTTGTATATTTGATTATCAGGAATTATGTTGGGTGTTTCAGGTCAACTGTTGGACGAGTTGGCCATCTTATGGGTGTGCATGGCAGCCTTCACCATGTTCCTACCAAAGAGATATTTCCCAAACTTCTGCCATCGAGACAGGTATTTATTAAAAACTAACTTTTACAATTTTATAAAATTTCTAATAAATAATTATGTTGCCATTTCTGTAATCACGCAAATAATAGTATTGTGTCCATGCACATTTTCTTAAAATATTACTTACTTACTGCTAACTTTCATCTCCACTGCTGGATATAGGTCTCTTTAAGATTCTTTCATATTCCAATCTCGAGCAACACAAAACCATAGTTTTTTCATCATCTGGACAATATCTTCAGTCTTTCTTTTTTGGGGTCTTCTTATACTTTTCTGTTCTCCCACATTTCAACTCAGGAATTCTAGAAGTTCACCTGTCATCCTCTCACCTTTGTCGGATGATTTAATTTCTTATTTTGTCTCTTAAGTTAATGCCTAGCATTTGTTTCTTCATAGCATGCTGCACACATTCAGTTTCCGTTTATTCACAAGTGTTGGTATCATAGTTAGTGTTCAATTTATTTAATTTGATTTTAAAGCTCCTATTGGGAGCACTGGCGGAAATCTACCTACTCCATTCAGAGAGTCTTTGCGATAATTGAATCACCTTTCTCACAACGTTTCTTCTGCTCTGATGTTGTCAATAAAATATGTGAAAGAGATGATGTCCAGGATGATGGATAACTCTTTTTGCCAACTATCATTAGGCGTTCTCAAGGTTCAATCAGAACTATCATCTTTCCTATGTTACAGACTGCAGATCTTTGTTGGGTGCTTTGGCATACGGTATCAATTGTTTAATATTCCACATTTATTCAATCTGGCAATGTTTCCAATCATATCAGTTAATTTCCTCATGCGATTAGTTTCCACAGTTGATTAAAAATGTTCCGGCGTATTAAATTATAACATAGCTGTTTTGTACATATGGACACAATCTAAAATCGGTACAAATGAAATAGGTACTTAAATTAGTTTTGATAACCTATTACATTATGAGTAAAATGATTACTTGATTATTAGTATTTAATTCAACCTTAAAACCATTATTTGAAGTACTCATTTGTATCAAATATCAAAATTGAATACACAAAAAATGCCATTGTTAATTGTTACAGGCAATCCACCCGATTCCAGTGATTTGTAACGAATGTCATTAAATACTCATAATATAAATACAGTGGTACCTTGACATACGAGTTTAATTCATTGGGCAACCTTGCTTCTATTTCAAATTACTCATATCTCAAAGCAAATTTCCCCATTGAAATGGATTGAACTACCATTAATCCGTTCCAGTCCCCAAAATGTCACTCCAGCTATTTTTGTTACATGTTTTTAAATAAGAAAAATGTATTCATAAATGACAAATATTGTACAAAAATATAATAAAAGATAATGTAAAGAAATAAACTAGATTTATAAAGTGTTACTTTCGCTTAATTTTCGTCACTGCTTTTCTCTTCACTGGTTTTTGTCCTTTTCGCCAAGCTTTTTTCACTTTCGCCTGTAGGCCGTTGTCGTTGGCAAAAAACTTTTACTTTTTTTATACACACTATTTATTTTTATTTCTGTAGACAATATTGTTTCGTCTCTTTATCTATTGATATTAATTCATTAAATAAAATCATTTGGTTGATTGCCCAAATCTTAATACTCCATTGAATTTCTTATGAACAAGCACTCAGTCATGCGATAAAGTGAACAATTATTAGTTTTCAAGAATAAATTAGTTTTTGAGTGTCCTGTAAAAGGGGGTTATTCGTTAAACTTCACATTTAAGACATTCAACATCTTCGGTTCAATGTCGAGGTGAACTGTCACCCATCCTGAATGTCTTCAACTTTTATTGGCACTTGCATTTTTATTACATGCAGTTCATTTGCTGGCTACCCCACTTGTGGGAATTGTCGTGATGGCATGCTATGGTACATAGTTAATTGTTTTAAAATTAATATTGAAATTATGAATGAGTATTTGCATGCATATTTTTATTGATTATTATTTTTAATTTTTTTATTACTGTGCGATTATAATAATGATTCCAAACAAAGCAAGACACACTAGACATAAAGAGAATTAGATTGCCGTGATAAATTGTTGATAAATTTTGTGTATGAAAAGTGCTTTATGTATTGTATGAATATGATGTTTTATTTATTGACAATGTAAAACAATGCATCAACTGACCTCGCTATTGTATATCAATTCTGTGATATTGACTACTATAACATGATTATTGCTATGCATTTATTTATATACATTGCCATGCCACAATGCCACATTTCCTGTGGGGTATTAAGAGAGGATTTAGCAACATGTAGAACTATTTTCATACTATACTTTTATCAGTATATCTCATTTAGGCATAATTGTCATGAAAATATATATTTTTTATAGCACTTGTACTATGTGGCTATTTTATAGCACTTGTACTGTGTGGCTATTTTACCTTGATATTGTACAAGGTTAACTGTTGGTATAACAACACAAAAGCTGTTATCAAACTGGATTTGTTAACTCCAGGGGCTGAGAGCATTATAGTTTTTTGAATCTTCTGAATTCATAATAAATTTTTTCGTCTCTTAATAATAATAATAGTCAACACTTTATTGTAAAAAAAATTATATGAAGGCATATAATATATTGTCTTGAAGTAATATCTTACAGTAAACCTAATACAATGTTTGATATACATGTTTTAACAAAAGTGAGTGAGCTTTTTTCTATTAGTCAGCACACTAGCGCCGTACGGCAAGACTAGAAACTAATTCTAACAATATTAAATGGTGTGGTTGTGGATTATAACCCAACTTAACAAATGGAACAGTATTTTTTATCGTAATTCTTGCGTGGATTTAATTTTCTCAATTATGATTTTTGTTTATTTTACAGACGATTCCTGGGTGTGCTCTCGGTGATATTCTCCATCTTGACAACGGGTTTCCTAGTGATGCATCCTGCAGCTAATGCCTTCGCTCTCATGTTACTCGGATTGCCAGCTATAGTCTTCCTAGTCGAGGAATTAAGAAGGTAACATCATAACATAACATTTGCAGTCTGTTAAATTTCACATTATTTATGTGAGGCAATCAATATCTTGCTGCATTTCTTTTATCCTTTACTGTACTTTGATTTCTTAAATCATTGAGTTCGTCGGTAGGCTGGAGGTAGGGTCTCGGCCTCATGAACAAGAGGTTCGCAGTTCGATCTCAGGTGCCGGCAAACTCCCCTTTCACGACACAAGCTTTTAGCTTACTGTGAAAGGTGTATAAGGCTGTATTTGGGTTTTTAACAAAAATCCAGATACATCCATGGTACTAAAACAGTCTGTTTATAATTTCCAGAGTTCAATGCGTCAGAGTGTACAGACTTGGCATCCGATGCACTGCAGCTTGGGTCCTCGCTGTTTTCTGTTGGGTAAACGACCGTCTTTTCTGCGAAACATGGTCCTCGATCAATTTCCCATATCTCCACGGCTTCTGGCACGTTTTGATATTCATCGCTGGTTACACGGCGCTGGTTTTGTTTTCCTATTTCACTGTTATTGAAGAGATGCCCGAACAGATCCCCGTTTTGAAATATTGGCCTCGCAACGATTTCGAACTCGGCATTCCATATGTATCGATAAAAGTCAAACGCAGTGATTCGTTTTCGGAGATATAAGTGTAAATATCTTTGAGTATCAGATTTGTTATGTCTAAATAATTTTACATTTAGACGTAAGATGGTGAATCAAAGCATTTAATGAGGTGACAAATTTGTTTGCAAGGATCTTGCGATTAACAGAATTATCTTTGAGTCTTTAGATGTTTATTATGTACCTCTGTGTAATGCGATTTCTTTAAGTCAATATTTGAAGATTTTTGGCACCTATAGTGACTAATTAATTGTCTTAATATCTGTATGCTGGAGCCAAAACATACAATGAGTTACGGTCAGTTCCAATGGTCTATCTACTCAGTTAAATCCTATGTATCATATGATGGTTTTAGATGCGAAGGCAAATTGATCTATTTTATTTCTATTTTTGCCGGCTATAATGTAGTTTAATCAATACAATGGTAATTTACCTCTATGCTCTGGCAAATTGGTTCTAAAAAACTGATTAAGAAGCGAAAGCACCACTGTCCATTTGAACCAATCTCAGGTCTTTATTTCAAATTTTGAATAATGCAATTTCAAGGCATTGTATCTGGTCAACTGTCATTTGACTTGAGTGAGAGATTCACCTCGTTCCGCACTGTTAAGATGCAAAAATACTCGATCCAAAATTTATTTGTATTTTTTCTTAAATATACTTAGTTTTCAAATTAAAAATGATATAATGATATAAACAAATATTAATACAGAATAAACATTTTCAAAACATAATTTTAAATATTGTAAGTAGAAATAGAAATATTCTGTTTTTTTTTTCAGTTTCAATGTTCTAGGATAAATGTGCTTTTGCATCTAAAGCCCTCGTATATTAGTACTGGTAGTAATGGATAGAGAGATTATTTTAACCGACGACTGTTAGGAGTAAGATAGTAAAAGTGTAACTTTGAACTTTTCATATCTTTTAATAGTTTTCCTTTGTATATTAATGATATTATATTATATTGTATGTTGTGATATGTTGTGTTGCCAAGTTTTATATTTAATTTATTTAGTTACATATTATATTCTGCCTTTGAGGCATAGTTGTGAGATATATTTTTCACTAGATGTAAGGAATAAATACTTATTTGTATCTGTTTATTTGTTATACTTAGTTGTACGCGATATCATCAATGTTTTAAAAAAAAGACAAAGTAATGATTTTTCCATCTTATCTATATGTACCATTACTATACCATCACGGCATATCCCACAACTGCAAGTAATGAGTTCGTCGGTAGCATGGGGGTAGAGTCTCAGCCTCTTGAACAAGGGGTCCGTGGTTTGATACCAGGTGCCGGCAAACTCCCCTTTCACGACACTAGCTTTAAGTAGCTTACTGTATAAGGTTGTATTTGGGTTTATAACAAAAAACCCAGATATATCTTTTCTAAAAAAGAAAAACATTAAGATCAATTTCTCCGTGCCAAATAAAAAAATAAAACATTTAGAATGGGTGGCATGCCTCGTCGCTGAATTTTAGGCGTTAATTGTCTTATATGTGAAGTTTTTACGAAAACCTGCCTTTTGCAGGGCACTCAAAAACTTACAGAAAAGATAAAGGACCCATTTTTTACCATAGACTCCATATGGTCGCCATTTGACTATTTGCATCTAATAGGCATGCGAGGTGACCTCTCTGTGCCATATAAAAATTGATATTAAAGATGGGAGGCTTACTTGTGATCGCTGAATTGAAGATGTGAATTGTTTTATTGGTGATTTGTTTTAAAAATTTTGTTTTGGAAAAATAATTGTATTGTCTTTTTAATAAAATATTGAATGTAGGTATTATCCCGTGGAGCACCCGGTAAAGAATTGGACTCCCACTCTTCTGCGTAAGTTTTCGAGTGTCCTGTAAAAGGCAGGTGTTCGAAAAAAATAAGACATTTTACATCTTAAATTCAGCGTTGAGGTTTGCCACCCATCCTGAATGTCTTGATTTTATACTGGCACGAAGAGGACAGTTTGTATGTTTCTTACATACAGCTGATCTGCTGGCTACCCCACTTGTGGGATATGCCGTGATGGTATAGTAGTAGTAGTAGATGTAGGTATATTATCGCTGTGAGGTGCTTCACACACGGTGGGGTTTCAAACAGAGATTGATCTTTTTAAATAACTTGATGTTTTTGTTCCACAAAAGTCCATACAACATATACAACAAACACACCTAGCGCTATTACAAATAAACAGGCGTTTGGGACTGAGTATTCAAATTCATTTATTGTATATTCAAATAAATAAATAAATACATCCAATACAGTTCAAATATGCATAATTATGGTAATACAAATAATTCTACTTTGCCACCTCACTAGGCTAGAGCCTGTATAGTGGAGGACAGAATTAAACTCTAAATTCGTTTATAAACTTTTGTGAAACAAAAAATATTATTTCATATTTTTAATTAATACAATATTACAAAGAATTGTGGTATGTATTGTTGTCTATGGGTTTCTGACAATTTTTTTATGTGAATCTCACGAGTGTGTAAAACACCAAGACAAAATATTTTTTTAGATACTTAAAGACAATGTACACTATTTTAATTGTATATTTATCTATTTTTTTTTATTAACTTACTGTAAGTATATTAGATTTAAAAATTAAGGAAAATAGCTGTTATTTTTAACTGATATTTGATACCAAAATTTTGTTTAACATTGTTTAAGGTTGAGCGAAAAGGGTGTTTGTGAATGACGATGATGATTAACAAATATATACTTCACTATCGCAGCACTACTTCACTAAACAAATCGTTGTATATTTAAAATGACGCATGTGCAAGTATTTTTATTTAGGGACGTTCTTAAAAACTATTCATTAGGGCATTAAATATGATAACAAACGCTGATGTTTTACACAAAGCCAATGCAAATAGAGAAAACTGTTCACCACTCTTGAGCTCTGTAAAATATCATAATTTGGTCATGTAATGAGAGGTAACAAATACACCGTACTTTGGCTTGACATGAAGGGGAAGATTGAGGATCGTAGAGGGGTCGTCAGAAGACAGCTCTCCTGGCTTAGAAACATCTGAGAATGGACTGGCGTTAGAACTGTGGGGGAGCTGTTTTGCGCCGCCTGGGACAGGGAAGCCTTTTCCCAAATGGTTTTCAATGTCAGGGGGGCCTGCTGGGACACGTTAAGAAAAAGAAGAAGGGCATTAATATTGTTTTTTGAACTTTTTATCGCCGTTCTTGTCATAACTTCAAATCATATATTTATTCACATGCATCATTTTAAATATGCAACAATGAAATATTATAAAGATTATTTTATATTTTCCATTTTTCATAGATGTGTATATAGACTTTTTATCCATCACATTAATTTCGTCATTTGAGATCAACTTTAATTCTTTATATACATATGAACTTATACGCAACTATTATGAGACTATTTGTATCCAAAAGACTAGCTAAGTCACTTTTTGTAGACTTAATAAATAAATGTATTGTTTATTTGTATTTGTATCAGTATTATAATACATATATTTTGTATTAAATTACACATATATATTATTATTGATGTGTAGTGGTTTTGATATGATATAAATATGACAAAGATAATATTTGGTTTAGTAAAATTATAGGCATTGGATTTATAACTTTATATAAATTCAAAATTTAATTTCATATTGCTGCAATTATACTGTGAAAATCATTTCCATCACCTCCGTCAGTCCCTCAGATCTGAGGATCATCGTGACCATCATGCCTCGTTTTGTAGATATCTGTCTCCATCTCCACTGATCCTCTGTCATAGTAGTGAGCTCTGTGATGCCTCCTTAATTTGGTCACTCCATCTTGCTGGTAAAATGCTCACAAAGATCTATGGAAAGACGAATGTTAGGGGTGAGTCTGAGAGATAAAATTAGAAACGAAGACATCAGACACCTAACAAAAGTCACAGATATTATGGATCGTGTTGCAAAGCTTAAGTGGCAATGGGCGGGTCATGTTGTGAGACGAAACGACGGTAGATGGACTCCTAGAATCCTCAAATGGCGACCATGGAGTAGCAAAAGAAGCATCGGCAGACCACAAAAGAGATGGACTGACGACATTACTCCAATCGCGGGAAGGAAATGGATACAGAGGGCACAGGACCGCAACGATTGGAAGAGTTTGGAAGAGGCCTATATCCAGCAGTGGAGAGATGGCTGACTAAGAAAAAGAAGAAGAAGATCTTGCTGGTATTCGACCCTTTCCACTCGTCCCTTCTACAGCCCCAGTTATTATAATTCTTTCCAGGTCCTCAGGCTCCCTTCTCGCAATGTACCCGAAATATGGAAAGACGGGCTGTCTGCATATAGTTGAGAGTCGTGTAGAAACGTTTAGCTCCCTGAAGATGGACTTATTGGTCCTATATAAAAATTAATAAATGTCTAAAGCACATTTTCATTATGACAAGTATGCATTTAGTCAATTGTTGATTAATTACCTATATAATACTAATTGCCAAGCGCTTTCGCATTATGGCACATTAAGGCTAAGAGTTGTTTAAACCAGTTTTAGTTTTTGAGGATAACGCAAGCAACAAGTATTATAATATAGGGTTTTAGTCATCAATTGATTGAATACATAATTATCACAGTGAAAATTATTAGTGTTTATGAAATTTGTGCATTTTGAATTTATTAAATTGTCACAGAAAACTATTTTGAATTTGACATAGGCATTTCTTCTAAGCAGCAAATTCTTTTTTTTGAAATCCGGAAATATGTTAATCAAAAAAAATTGTTATAAAATTTTTAATTCAAATGTTCATTTGCAGTTACCTTAACATGCTTGTATTGTGAATGCAAGCTTTTCATATAGAAGTTAAAATAGATATAAATAGGTACTATCAATTAGTGATTCATAATTTACTGTAGGAAATAAAATGCCATTTATCAGTGATTAGCTATTTGCAGTAGATAATCAAATACATATTATCGATCAGTGATTGACAATTTACATTGCGTAATAAAATACTATGTTGATCAGTGATTGACAATTTACATTGCGTAATAAAATACTATGTTGATCGGTGATTTACAATTTTGTAGCAGGTAAAATATAATCAGCGATTCATAATTAAAAGTTGGAAATAAAATGCTTTTGATCAGGGTTTCATAATTTACAGAAGGAAATAAATCTACTATTGATCAGTGATGTAAAGTACGATTGATTGGTGATTTAAATTTTCACTAACAGAAAGTAAACAGTAAAAATTTGTCAGTGAATTTACTCTGAATATAGTTGTGTTATGTAAAATGTTTATACGTAAAATAATATTATATTTATTTTGGTATCTGTTTTGTAGTTGTAGCAGAAAAATATTAAAATAAGTAACGCATAGAATATTTTAAGATTTTTCAAATGTCTATTACATATTATCATTCATACTGACAAAACTAAGTAGCCAATTTATATTAATTACTAATTTTCAAATATATGGTTAATATTTTATACATTGCCGAGCAGAATGGTACTCGGAGACGTGCCCATCCGAGGATAAAATGGCAAGATAATTATTTTAAACCTGATTCTACAGGACAGGCATGCGTTGAGCACGTGGAATAGAGGAGCATGCATGAGGAATTGTATGACAATGACAGAAACGAAAAGTATATGCAAGGATAGGAGTAGGTGGCGTTCAGTCTTTTCTGCCTGCCCTGCAAGGAAAGCTGTGTGATGATAATGATATTTTTCTATTTTATGAAGTCGATGCAAAAAAACTTTAATACATTTTGATTATGTATTTTTACATTTGATTATATCTTGCATATTTTCATTTTTTACGTAGTGTGTTCGCAAACTTTCTTTCACTTTCATTCTAGAAAATTTATTTTTCATTTAACTTTCTATCAATTCATTAATTGATAACTTGTGCAATAATTTAAATGAGATTCTTTCTATTCTCTCACATAATGGAGTTTATTCCAATTTTTTATTGAGTGAGATATTTAGATTATATTATTATAAGTTTAATTGTATTTGATGTAGGCATATTTATTTATTTACATTTGTGTACAGCGTAAGTCTTTTACATATTCAAATATAAGACAAACTACAAAATAAAAGAATACATATTTTAAGAGTTACGAATCATAAATTATTGAATCAAGACAAGAAGAAAAAAAAAATAATCAAACAAATACAATAATTTATATTGTGGGCTCAATACTATTACTAAACATCTTAGAATCAATAGTTTTGAGAAAAAAATAAATAAATTATTTATTGCAATATACGCCGTGAGCCTTTTAAATGTATAAAATATAAACTATAGAAAATGCATGACAGTTATAAAAAGTACATTCAAACCAGACAAGGAGTAACTATGAAAAAAGGACAATACATAATCAAAAAAACAGTATGATAAATATAAGACATATAAACCATTCAATAAAACTTGATGATTGATTGATAAAAGACAGAACTAGCAATAAATTATCAAAATTGGGAAATTCAACATTTCTTTCAACAAAATTTAAGATTATTAAAATATATTATTATAAAATATTTAACATCACAAACAAATAATCAATACAGATAGAGATCAATAAACAATGAATTTAAGACATATTAACAAGAAGAAAATAATAAAAAATAGAAATAAAATGGATAAATCATGACATTACACTCAGAAAGATAGAAATTAATATGTTTTATATTATTGAAACGCTTTGATTACAATACAAGGAAGGTTCTTAATTCATTATTATTACTAGAAATAACTCAAACATTAAAGCCTATTATCGGCAACACATAACTCATAACTACCAAATTTCAAGATGTCTAGTTCTGGCACTGGGCACACAATTTAAAATATACTTGTTATGTATTTAATCTTTGGAACTAATATTTTTTGACATGTGATCTATTCAGCTAACAACGAAATACTTGTTTTTTGTGATTTGAAATGTAGATTAATAAGTATATATTATTTTATTACAGGTCTATTTTGCTTTCGACATTCCTTTTTAACTCAAAATTTAAATAAGTACATTTTGTTTGATTTATTTTTTACTTAAAGACAGAATGTGCGCGCATTTTGTCTGCAACAAACATTTGTTTAAGAATATTGTATCATTCAGATATGTTCAAAATATAATTTTCTTCATTAGGTTTATATAATGAGTTTTTACTAGAATGTTTTTTGTGTAACTATATGGGAGTATCTCGAATTTAAGAAAAAAATATTAAATAGGTTCCATAAATAATTGGTGGTTCAATATAAAAGGACCATAAAATGGTGCCAAACAAGTCAAATCATCCAAAATCATGATTGATTTTGTGTTTATTCATTTTTAATGTTTAAATTCTGGATACACCCTTATTTTAAACTCAAAGAGGGCAGCTGCTCCGTTTTGCCCCCCTCTAGGTACGCCCATGATTGTGTAATATTTTTGTGATCTGATACGAAAGTTTTATTTTATTTATTATATTAATTTGAGATTTTAATAGAAATCTCATTTATTTTATAAGTTTGTATACAGGACATTTATTTTGTAAGAGTGTATTATATTTTATGTTATGCAAAGTTAACCTATAATATTTTTCATCAGGTGTCCATTAAATTGATTATCTTGTTAATGCGAAGCTTACAATGGTAGGAATTATAGGATCCTGTGTAAGTATACCATTGTTTTATTGCAATACTGTAAGATCTGAAAATAACCTGTTTTGAGAAAATCAATTTTAAACTTTATGGTTGAAAGTAACACTGACATATCAAAGTTATAATTTTGTGAGAAAAAGATGTGTCAAAATTATTTTTGTTTATTTCATTATTATTATTATATGTATATTTTGAGCGCCCTTGAGGTGGATTTTTTTTCACAAAACGGCACTTTACAAATCATCCAAATAATAATAATAATATATTATTTCAATTTTGAAAGTTCAAGTCTAATTTGTATATTATTTTAAGATTATAAATTGACAATGTTTTTTTTTAATTATGGCAATTCAAAATCATAGATCTATGTTGGACAGATCCTATATTTGGGATTCGTATAAACATTATAATTGATTTGTTGACAACCTGGATGAATTTTGCAATTGAAAAACTTGACCCTATTTTCGAGCGAGTTCTTTCTGTTGGGAAAAACTCGGCAAAACTATTAGTTCATTAAGTTAAGTTAATAAACTGGCATTCTTTTATAGACTTAAATGTTATGTATAATAAACTTTTTGCATCTGTATTCTTGCAGTGATATTTATAGAAAACGCAATTTGCTTTAGGTTTTTTAAAATTGTATTCACAAAGTTTATATCCAAAGATATTATTATTAATTATAGCAGTGAAGAAATTTCAATTTAGGCAACCTAAATTTAAATTTCCTCAATGCTGTCTTAGTTCTCGCTTTTGCCACCAGTGGCGCTAACTTTGTATAGTTTCATGTTTTTTGCTAATTTCATGTTGTTGAAAATGTATGTTCAGAATTAAAGGGTTCAGTAGCTCTCTCTACTGTTAAGGGGCACTCACATTTATCATTTTGAGTGATCATCTTGGATGAATTATCGAAAGTGAAAAGTGTGTGAATAGATGTTTCATCCTCAGTGACAACTTGGTATGACGGATGAAAACAATTACCACTTGACATATTTTTTATGAATGCTTCTTTCACTGAATTAACCACAAACAAGTTTTTTCCTTTTATTTGTCTCTATTCTCTATGAATTAGTATTGAATATCTTAATCATTAACAAAACGGACAGGTTGCATGCTTATGAGACATTTATTTTTATTGAATATTATATTTTAATCAACTCTTCAATTATTTTTTACGAAAATTCATCAAACCACAGACAAAATGACTGCGAGTATAAAAATCACAGTGAAAGCTCAAGTTGAAAAGAATGAAAGGTCGTTTTCACTTTCAATAAGAGTTCGTCGGTAGCCTGGGGGTAGTGTCTCGGCCTCGTGAACAGCGGGTCCGTGGTTCGATCCCAGGTGCCGGCAAACTCCCCTTTCAGGACACAAGCTTTTAGTAGCTTACTGTGAAAGGTGTATAAGGTTGTATTTGGGTTTATAACAAAAACCCAGATATATCTTTTTAAAAAAAAATAAAAAAAAAATAAATAGCTTCGGTCCTTTCACTTTGGATGATCCATCCAGAGCGAAATAATGTGAATGCCTCTTTAGACCTTGTGGAAGACCAACACAACTTATTGCTTCTTATGGCCTATGTTTTTTATCATCATAATCATCTTTATTATTATCCTAAATAAATATAGTATCTATATAAGAAAGAAAGAAGGAAGGAAAGTTGACGGTGTTAGACTGAACAGTGAGTGATATTATAATGAGATATTTCTATGTGAATGGATTGTTTTCTCCGCGCCAATAAAAAAATAAGACATTCAGGATGGGTGACACGCCTCATCATTGCTGAACTGTAGATGTTGATTATTGTCTTATACGTGAGGCTCTTAGAGAACCTGCTTCTTACGGGACACCGGAAGACTAATTGAATAGAGTGGGAGACCTATTCGTTACCGGGGACTCCATGGGGTCATTTTTGATTGAGTATTTGTTATTATGTAGAATTTATTTTTCACTTTTTCTATTATTATATTCTTGTTCTTACTATTAAAATTATGATGTTTTTAATAATATGAGAATATCAAAATGTTTGTCTATCTATTTATCCAGATAGTGAAATGTATTATTGGGTATGTACAATTTTACATTAGGGTCAGTTGGGGTAAGTGTGTCTACGAGAAAAGTGCTACTGGTTTCTAAAAGTAAAAATTCAAAGCAGATTTTAAAATATATGATTTTTTGAATATACGATTATACCAAGCCACAATATAAATTGTCAATGATGTAACATGCTCAGTTTAATTAATATCTGCTTAGAAAAAAAATCTGATGTCAGATGAGTTTGAATCTTAATGTTACTATATGGAAGTAGTGTCGCTTATTGTCATTATTCTCATAAATCTAAACGCACTTACCTCCATTCGATGGGGAAGTGCGTCTAGGGTACTCATATTTTTAGAAATGAAGATAAGTTTACTTAATATTGGTCAATTTTTCAAAACCACTACGGACTAATAGACAAATAAATAATCATTCATTCACATCGTCATGGCATTTCCCACAAATGGGTTAGCCAGTGGATCAATTGCACGTAAAAAATATGAGAGTTGTCCTCTCTATGCCAATTAAAATTAAGGCATTCAGAATGGTTGGCATACATCATAGCCAAAGTGAAAATGTTAAATGTCTTAATTGTGATGATTAATTAATATCTGCTGTTTACAGAATACTAAGAAAAGAGTGGAGACCTAATCTTAACTGGAAACTCCTCGGAATACAATAATCAATTATTTATATTTAGAAATTACAACTGCCTCAAAGATTAATTAAACACAATATAAATAATCAAAGTCATTTTATCAAAAAATATGCCACATTTACCCCAACTGACCCTATATTGTAAAATTTTGTTCTATTACTGTTGGATTCCATTTTTACTACTAAAAAAACATGACATTGTCAAAAATACAGAGATGGTTTTTCTACTTATGTATAGTTACAGAAGTTTATAAAACATTTAGATCTTGTAGAATGGATAATAAATTTGTCTTTGTTCTGTAGCATTGAGTTATAATGTATTAAAATGACATATTGTGGGCTGAATACTACAATTAGACATCACAAAATAACAATAGTTTTGAAATAATGGATAAATCATGACATTAAAATTAGAAGGATGGTAATTAATATGTTATAAGGTATATTAAAACATCTTGATTACATACAGTACAAGGAAGTCTGTTAATTCGGAGTTTCTACTAGAAATTACTCAAATATTTAAGGCGAACATCAGGCACATAAAACCACCAACATTGGAGATGTCGAGTTGTAGAATTGAGCCCATAATAAGTGTTCTTAGTTGAGGGGTGTAGAAGCAAATTAACATAGATCCTAGAACATTGAAATTGGGAAAACAGCATATTTCTACATTAACCGTTTTTAAATACTGGAGGAAAGTTGGATTCATTGATCTATTAAACTGCAGTGTAGCCAACAAAAATCTTAACGTTTCTGCATTCGTAATTAAATATTTGCGAAAAATGAATTGATGCAAATTTGCTTCTAAACCCCTTAATTATACTCAGCACAGAAAATGCCAAGTCATTGATAAAAATGCTAGACATTTTTTGTTTGTTGTATACATACATTGTATACTTTACAGTGAAACAAATAAGAGTATATATTTTAGAATATTTAAAATTATTTTTAGATTTTTTGATTCCACTTCAAAAATTATGTAAAAATGTGGTGAACAGTATTAGAATTGTAATATGATATGTTGTTTTTCTAAGTAACATTTTCTACTATCAAATATATTAAACACTATTTCAATATAACTTTTCCTTGTTTTATTCCATTACTAGCTTTTGTAACCCGGCGTAGCTGGGGTTTAAATAAACAACCATGCAAATACATGGGTTAAAACGACATAATCTTTTTGAATAAAATGGACAAAGTGCTTAAAAAAAAGTAAAAGCTGTTTCTTATGAGAAAACTTAATTTTTTACTCCCTTTATGCCCATACTTAAGTAAAAAAAAGTTAGATACCTAAATGGAAAAAAGTATTACAAATTTCTTCCCAACGAAAAAACTTGAAGTTTGACACCCCATATGCCCATATTTAAGTAAAAAAAGGTAGGTACTTTATTTGTTGGTTATGTATAAGAAAAACCATCAAATAATTTAATACTCCCTAATCATAGGGTATGTATCGTTTGAAAAGAAATAATTATGAAATTTGTAATATATTAGTATTCCTTGAATTCTAAGTAATGTGAAGCATTTATTTTAATATATTCGGATGTGATGTGAAATAAAATAGAATGTTTTGTACTTACATTGGTTTTATTTAAATACAATAAGATGTAACAATTATCACATTATAAATTTTGTTAAGAGAATATATTAAATTTAAAACGTTAAGTATGACTGCTAGGATGGAACTGATTTCAGCTGAGTGTTGGCTACTCTACAATGCATAACAACCCCCTAGCGGATGAAATTATAAATAAAAAAACTATCTACTCCTACTCTCAATAGATGTCGGTGGTTGTACTATTTATCTGTATTCTGTTATCTAAAATATATAAGGAAAATTGAACTGTGGAAAAAGTACTGAAAACCTTTTCCTAATAAAAAATCTTGAAGTTGCTGTTGGTGTGGTGCAGAGGTGACACTCTTGCTTATTGCAACAAACCTCTGCCAAACACATAAACTGTCCATACGTATACGAGTTCTGTCTTTCTCTGCTGGCAAAGCATAATATCTCACAAGAGGGATTCCCAGTAAACTAGGTGAATGTAGTAAACGTACAAGTTGTCGTCTCTGTGCCAATAACAAGATAAGGGGGTGGCAAACCTCTTCGCTGAATCAAGAATGTCAAATGGCAATCAAAAACTTGCAGAAAGAATGGGAGATCTGCATCAGGGACTCCACAAAATGACAACATTGTAAGAAAAAAATGAAAATATAAGTTTTTGATACAAAATACATTTATTTAAATAAATTATTTTAAGTTAGATATTTAACATAGTCAGTGTATAAAACATATTATTAGCAACATTCAACACATTATTATACAATAAAATTAAAACTATTCATTCACTCATTCATACCATCATGGCATTTCCCGTCAGTGGGGTAGCCAGCGAACAAAGTGCATGTAATAATAATGCAAACAAAAAATAAGACATTCAGAATGGGTGGCATGCATCATTGCTGAATTATAGATGTAAATAGTCTTTCACGTATTGTTTTACGAGCAACTGTCGTTTACAGGGCACTCGAAAAACTTGTAGAAAAAGTGGGAGATCCCTTCCTTACAAGAGAGGGTGTATAACTTAAAACTATACTTAAAAATATTGTCCTTGCCGAGGTAAAAGTCATGGTTTGCATTATAAAAAAGGTGATTAATTTTATTTTAAAAATACCAGAAACTTAGTTTTTTTTTATTTCCACTTACCTACAAGAGTAGTCCTATTGCATTCCATACAAAAAAATTGAACGATTTTAGATGACAATATAATTTCTGTGGTGACAAGGTACAGGGGCATGAATCAGTTTTGCAGTATATAGTTATTCCCTCCACAGAAATGTAGGTATATGTCATACCTCACAAAGTAATGGAATCAAAGGTAGCCTATGTTACTTTACTAGGTAAACCTTGATGCCTTTATTTGTGAGGTATGACATATACCTACATTTCTGTGGAGGGAATAACTCAATACTGCAAAACTGACTCACGCCCTTTTACCTTGTTACCACAGATTTTTAAGTACAAAAATAATGTAAAGATTAGCATAGTTTTTATAAGAAAGATTGCAATTAGTGACTTTATTTTGAACAGTAAAGATATGTTTACTTTAGGTACTAGGAACCTCTACAATATATCGTTGGTGGAGATCCATGAAACTTTATAAGTGTCAACTTATTAAAAAACGAGATGTTGATATCAAAATGTTTGTTTTGTCGAGCCCCATCGATCCATGAAATAACCTGTACGCTGAGATGTTCATGAAAAAAGTTATTGAGAGAAATTAAATCTCTTGCGTGCTGCTTTTTATGGATAATTCGGTGAAAATTTACATGTACCAAAAATGATTCCGTGAAATTAAAAAAATTAACATACCAGACACATAGAAAATATCATCCAAAAGCAAAACAGTTTTTTGATCTCCTGCAAAATTTTGATAAATGCATATATAGAAGGTTCCATAAATCTAACGACTGAAGTGAAAAAACTAATATCTTTTTTTATATTATCACTATAAGTAAAAATATCACCGGCTTATTTGTCTGTGTTAAATGGGGTAGCCAGCGAACAAATTGCTTCTAATAAACATGCAAGCCATCCTCTCTGTGCTAACAAAACTAATAGATTCAGGATGGGTGGCATGTCTCATCCCTGAGCTAAAGATTTAATATCATTGGGTCAAATATTATAACATAAAATTTGAAGTAGTTATAGTATAAACATTTATTAAATATCTTCCCTTAGTCAATGAAATTCAGTTTATTATGGGAATGTAGAGAAGTGTCATTTTCATACACACAAATACTTTGAAATGTGCTTGCATACATGCCTTTACGCCGTTACCCTAGCAGGGTAGGCATATAACATATCCTTGCACACATTTTTCATTATTAAGCAACATATAATCTATTCTTACAAATACAGTTCTCATTCATAGAATTAATCGTATTCAAAGAGTTCAGCGTGTGTCTGCTTTTAGGATTTATTTTACTTTATTAAACCATTTGATTTTAGGTGGTCACGTATCCGAGAACCTCAATTCTCAGCTATACATATCTTCTAAGTCATTCTGTTTTCATTTATTCTTTACATTTAACTTAAATACTACAGCCTTTATAACAGTAATTTACTTCAAATATCATTTTTGTATTATAATATCTTATAATCTATCTATACCATCATGGTATATCCTGTAAGTGGGGAAGCCATTGGAGTAACTGCATGTACTACACATACAGATCATCTTTTATGTGCCTTAAAAAATAAAAACATTAGGAATGGGTGGCATCTCTCATCTCTGAATATGCATATCGAAATCAGAATTTATGTATGAGCATTCAGTGTTGCAGATTCCAGATGTTGGAGCAAGCTGCCTCTGGGACTGCAAGAGGAGACGAATGGAGAGAGCATTTGAAGAAGGCTGAAGACGCACCTTTTTGCTGGAAGTTTCGGGTGATGGACTTGGTATACGGTGCCCATGAGGTCATGTTATGAGTGATGGGTGCTTAACAAATTGTCCATATATATATATAAATTTAGAAATAGTACTCACATTCAAAAGATATTTTCAGGAAGACCAAATCTTTGCCTGGTGCTCCACAGTTTTCAAAAAACTTATTTAGTATCAAAAATGCATAAAGTAGAAATATCTTCAAAATTTTAGTGTTCTAGGATCGATGTGACATTGCTTCTACACCTCTCAATTATAAAAATAACAGAAAAAAAGAGAAAGTAGATTTAATCTGAATCTGACGAGATATTGTTTCCTGACTGTGGAAGTCTGTCACGTCTGAATACATTCTCAGTTGATTCTCCACGATACGCCACGTGATTCTTTTCTGTTTCAAGAATTTTGACTTCATACAGCAGCTCTGGTTTGGGCATTTGTGAATGCAAATGATCCCATATGAATATAGCTAGGTTTTCTGTAGTTGACACCTGAAAAAGGAAAAAAGAGATACTGTGTAAAATTTAAATAAAATTGTTAACACATGTAAGACAATCTTTACAGGGGATGAGATCATGTAAGCCCATCTTTATGTCATTAAAGGACCCACCGTCCACTCGGATACCGCAGAAGTCTGGGGACTTCCATTTATCCGAAATCCTACACTTAACAAATCTTGTCCACACCGAAGGTGCCATAGTGGGCAGCCTGAAGGGCTGGCCGGCCAAAATACCCCCATGTGTGGAATCTTTTGATTACACTCCTTCGATGTCTCTCTAGCCGAGAGAAGCAAACATAGTAATAATACATCTATCTATACAAAAATAAATTAAATAAACAAGTTTTCTTAACCTAGTGACATAGTCTTAGTTTTTTTAACAAACTTTGTTTGAAATTAAACTAAATATATTTCGACTTACTATATTAAGTGGTATATGAATGTGCTACTCGAAGTATAATTGTTGGTAAATAAATGGTACGTACTTCAGAGAGTACATATCTATTAGATAATTTTATTAGGAAGGTACATTGAATATTTTAACACGTGTCTAATATTTAGATGACGGAGGAGTAATTGAATTTTAAACAAAGAAAGTTGGATGATCTATTAATTGCTTTTAGGTAGATCGGTAGAATTTTGTTTATATTGATGTGTTATGTTTAAATATTTCAATAGATAAAAATAATTTCAAAAGGGAATGATGGGGACACGTATGTATGATGAGATAGAAAATAGAAGACCTGAAATTAGGAGTGAGAGAGTGGATAATTTTGTAAGAAGGACAAAGGAATTAAGTCTATAAGATGGATGTGACAACAGAATTCTGGGCAGTTTTTACTTGTGATCAAAGGAGAGTGGACTAATTGATAAAATCAGTGTTTGATTTGTTTTTTTTTCTTTCCTCTCTCGAAGTAATTAATATAATTTTGTGATTATCTCTATTTTGGGATAATAAGAAACTCACCCTAATATTTATTATAATTTTACATTAAATTTAGTGTTTCGAAGCAGCGAATTGGCAGTTTATCATCTTCCCAAGCTAAGATTTTGTTTTATTTTATTTTGTTGAATTTAACTGTTAAGAATATTTTTCTTTTATCTTATTAAATGTCTCTTTTAAAGTAAAGTTTGATAATTTCTTGTGAGATTGACTTTGTCTGATATTTTATTTTCTACATTGTTAGATTTGTAGACTAGCATTGTTTGCAATTTTGACTTGTGGAGGATTACTCAATTATGTGAACAGAGTCGAATTCAGAACATAAACTTATTTTATTTTCCCAAATTAATAAAATTTGGATAACTAATATTATTTGTAAATTAAATTTATAGAAACTATTTGATAATATGAACAGGGTCGAACTCAGAAACATTTAATAATTTTTATTTTATGATATTTTGAATACTAACACGAGCATGAATTTTAACTCATATTTATTTTATGTAAATATATTTTATTTTATTATAAATTAACATCCAACCTACCCCACCCACCTGATCGCGAACTAAAGGCACGTGATTTCCCAGCGTGAAAAGATCAAGGTTGGTGTCAAGCCTTGCCTTAAGGGACACAAAAAAGCCAACCCCCGCAGATTTATACATAAATATTTATATTATTTGCATGTTATGTATTATATTCTCTTAATTTATCATATTGTATACTAATGAGGCTGACAGTAGTGAATGGAAGGCTGTGTTCAGATCGGAATTGGCGAGGCAGGTGCCATTTTCACTAACAAACCAATTTTTATTGTTAAAATAACAAAAATAGTCAGTGATTGAATTTTGTCAAACTTTGGTTCAGTAAAATATTTCATCTCGATGCGCCCCTGGCGCTGTATACAGATACTATTTATGCATGAAACCATATGTCTTTTATAAATAAAACTGCATTCAAAACTAATCTGTAATATAATTACAGAAATAAACTTTCGGTAACGTTGAATCATAAATTGATGAAATTTATGTCATTGACTATTTCTAACAAATAACATGGATTTCTGTTGTGCATAAAAATTTTTTTGATATTTATTCTTGATTGTTATTGTGTGTTGTTTTCTTTTTATATTTTCAGCAATAAGGTAGGTCTTTTATACTCGCTAACGTCGAATATAAAAGGAAATAATTTATTAATTACTAACCTTTATGTACAACAGAAATTAAATTTTGATTGTTATAAAAATTATGCTTTTATATGTTCTGAATAGAAATTATTGTTTGTTTTTCACTGATAAAAATTTTCTTTTATAAATCGTACACACAACGTAGAAAGGGTCCTTTACGTAAATTTTCTTTTCTCTAGATGTATCATGAGCCAATTTCTTTGAAGAAACGAAAATTATTGAATTTAGCGACCGACACTTTTGACGGGTATTACGTTAAACGTTCGGAAATAATTTTAATTACGGTGATGTGTGAACTGATATGGGTAAACTAGCGAGTATATATTATTATGTACGTATGACATCTTTACACACAACGAATATAATTATTCATAGATCTTATAAGTAGGTAGGTGATATGAAAGTATTTTTGTATTATTAAATTTTAATCGGAATATTATAGAGACGTAATTGCGAAAAGAAATTTATAAATTTGTGTAGATTGGATAAACTCGATTCTTTTTAGTTTAATTACTTCCAACTCAGGGGATAAATACGTATTTATTCTCTCGTCGAAATAAATAAATATATTTTATTTATTTCCTGTCAATGTGGTCTCGACGGTTTTTCTTTTTCTTCCTCTTGAGGGAGGGGACCACGACACTAGGTTACAAAAGTAAAAAAAATTATACGAAATAAAGTACGAAAATATTTACAAAAATTGCATATATTTTGGACCAAATGCTGAGTTGAGGTGTCCAGAGATTTTTTCTAGGTTTTCAGGCCGGCGAACCCGAGGGTCGCCGTTACCGGGGCTGTTGCAGAGACGCTCCCCTCCCCAAGGGACATCCCAACCAGACGGATCATTATGTCAATATGAAATTCGTTCCATAGAGAACCCAGCAAATACTTGGTCTCTCACTGTTTTTCGTAAGCTTTTGAGTGTCCTGTAAAAGGCAGCCATTGAGAGACTTTTACATCTTAAAATCAGTGATAAGGTATGCACCCATCTACAGCTTGCATGTTTATTATATGCTGTTGGTCTACTGCCTACCCCACTTGTGGAATATGCTAGAAAATTCACAAAAAAGAGTGGGGGGCATATTGTTTGCTGAGTGTGCTCCACGGTGCTCATATAACATATTTTCATTTTGTTTTTGCCTGATGATGAGAGTGGAAGCTCTTGAAAGCTAACTTGCAAATAAAATAAAGTCAGTCACGTAGAATTATTACTTCTCATTTTAACATCCTTTGTTGTATCACCAATATTAGATTGGATTAAGATAAAATGTTATAAATTTGATGATATAATATTACGTACAACATTCCTAAAATAGGGTACATCTTTGTCTAAGTTCTTGTGATCCAGCTGTGCGTCTATGGTGTTGTGCATGTACTTCTTCAGATCACTAATATTCATCACCATTCCTGTGCGATCATCCACTGGACCACGAACTGTCACCAGAACTGGAAGAAAATAAAATAAAATTATATAAAAATGCAGAGAGTAATAATTAATCTAGTTTTTATAATTTTAATATAGTTTTGTAGAGTTATTGGTAAAGGAAAGACTTCCCAGACTTTCCGGGAGTTTTCAAGTGTCCTGTAAAATGCAGGTGTTCATAAAAACATCACAAATCTACATAAAAGGCATGCTTGTAAAAGGAAGATGTTCGAAAAAAATAAAGAAAAAATAGGGGGTCCGTGGTTCGATCCCAGGTGCCTGCAAACTCCTCTTTCACAACACAAGCTTTTAGCTTATTGTGAATGGTGTATAAGCTTGTATTTGGGTTTATAACAAAACCAAGATATATCTTTAAAAAAAAAAACATTCTAAATTCAGTGTTGCCGCCCACCCTGAATGTCTTAATCTTTTGTTGGCACGGAGAGGGCAGCTTGCATGTTTATTGCATGCAACCTGGTCTGCTGGCTACCCCACTTGTGGGAAACACTGTGATGGTATAGTAGTAGTAGGTATTTCACTCAGCCTGAATGTTTTTATTTTTATTGGTACAAAGAAAACGACTTGTTTATTACTGCTTACCTCACTTGCAAGATATTTCGTGATGGTATAGATAGATATATAATAAACTTTTCTAGGTGCGTCTAATAGGAAAGTGTAAAAACAGATGTATTTGTAAACAAGACGAGACTTGTCCTTTGGACAGATTTTGTTAATCATATTATTTTTAAATAGTTGATACACATCTGACATAAACAAATATTGATGCACTATTTATCACCGTGTAGGGAGCAAAGTACAAATTTCATCAACTTTTCCATTACAAAACAGAAAAATAAAAAAACATATTATTATCAACGTAAAAACAAAATCAATTATTAATCCTCAGACACATATTGATAAGTCGTAAATGAGTGGATGGCTTTTGAACATAGAAGAGTAAGAAAAATCCAGACAAATTTCAAATAGTTGTATCACCAATGATTTTGAATTAAAAAAAAAAAACATGATTGAGGGATATTAAAAATCCATAGTAAAAAGAAATATGTTTTATTAAATCAATTATGAAATTTCACTTTTTGCGCTTTAATACAATAAATACACCAAAGATTTTCTTTTGTCTCAACTATTTCAAATGATCTCAACCAATCTCACATTGACAAAAATGCATATAATACAATAATATGATTTATTAATTTTTATTCTTCACTCTTTCTTATCATCGGTTGGCCATTGATTTGGCGCTTAAAATCGTCAGGCAATTATTAACAATTTATAGTTTCACAAACAAAACACAACACATTATCCAAAAAAAATCATTGCATCGAAGTTATTTCGAGTGTAAAAGGCCCAAAATAGCTTCACATTAGAGTAAACATTATCGTCGTTGCATATTCAAAAAGGGACATGTGAATTTGTAAATGTTTTGACATTTCTAGAATAAACTGCTTATAATGACATCATAACCATTTTATAAAGTCAAATATTAAAATTCAATACTCAAAGAATAATATGCCAATAAAACGTCTAAACTACAATTTTAATGCCTTAATGAATAGTTTTAAAAGAGTATGCCCAAATAAAAATGTGCACACATGTCTCTTTTTGAATATGCAACGACGTTATATAAAAATGAATAATAATAATAAATAAATTGCTCAATGCCGAATAGGGTGAACAGTCTCATTTAGCATTACGTCAACACTGTAAAAGGTTCAAATAGGTACAGAAATTGAAAGTTTATTATTGGTAATTCAAGATAAGAATGTAATGTTCATTTGATTACTTGAAAAAACAGTTTATATCCATTATTTGCGCAATATTTGAATTGACATTGTTTTATATGTCAATGTTTCTCATAATATGTTTAAACTGAATTATGTTGTGTTTTTCACTGATGTGATATACTCTTTTTATAATTGTGTCTTATATTGTTATGTAAGACTCCGACTGTGTTTGAATTGAATCTGGTGCAAGTTCCGAAAAATGATTTTCGTGCTTTTTTTAATGCATTTGACATTCTCACCCTATAGATTCAATGGTAACTTTCTCAGCCAGTTGGCTGTGTTGCTCATCACCTCATGTAGGTCTCCCAAATCAAACTCAAAGCCATACAGAGAACATTCCACAATATATTTCACTGTTTGGCATTGTGAGCCCCATTCACACTCAGGACTAGAGGACAAACCTCATCATATTCAACTGGTAACATTTATATATGATTTTTTTTTAATAACCCTGATTGTTGTGAATTCCACATACTCGGCTCTATTGTGCATCGAAAATGATTGTAATTAGCATACTGGTAATAATAGGGGACTTTGCTGGTCCACTTATGGTTTTGTATTATTCTGATCGACATTATTTATAATATTACTGTTTGTATCCCTGTTGAAGATGTAAATAAATAAATATGCATATCTTCTTCTTTAAGTGCCCTGTCGGGTCCCCCCAACGTTGGCGATCACCTCGGCAAACCTGACCCTGTCCTGTGCCGCTCGGAACAGCTCCTCCACACTTCGGATGCTGGTCCATTCCATATGCATATGCTTTGATAAAATAATTTTGGTAGTAATTATGACATCCAATAGACAGATCCCAAGTTCAATGTCTCCCACGGCTGACCTACTCCAAATCCTTATTAATCATTTCAAAAAGAAGATGAATGTAAAAAATATTGTACTCAACGAATATGACTATGATACATACCTACGTAATTGTGTCCATGTCCATTTGGGTTATTGCATTTTCCATAGATTTGTTTGTTCTCTTCGTCACTCAGATGGGTGCTACAAAAAATAATAAAATAGAAAGAATTATAATTAAATTATACATCAATATGACGTGGTAAGATGGTAGAAATTACTACATAATAATAATCTTCACCACTGCATAACGTCCGTGCATTTTAATTGTTATTTAATGATGATGTGCAAAAAGAATGCTCAAAATTATTGGATATCGATCAAATGTGCCGAATGTTGGCATTCCCAAAGATGAAGGTTCAAAAGCATCCAAATAGGAATATTTGCAAACGTTTGTCCAAAAATTATGAATGCGAATATTTGTTGCTAACATTCGCGAATGCGAAAAGCGAATATTGACTTGCTTAAATTTCTACAATTGCTCAAACATTAAAATTTCTACCCCCCGCCACAGAATTTTCAAAATGGTATAGGAATTTAAAATATTTCTAAACTCCTTGGCTTTCTTAAAGAATATTTTCTAGCAGTACCTTTTTCTACAATGTACCGGGTAAGTATCCGGAACTTTTACCGCGTCAATATTCGCGAATATCCAAAATCATACATTCGTTACATCACTATTATTTATACATATATATGAAGTATAGTTGATATATTTGTTTGTGTGTATATTTATGGAGTATCAGAGTATTTATGAAGTATGATTGATAGTATAAATATCGAGGCATAAAGTTAATTTTTCTTTATTGTAATGTATTCTTATGTAAAGCTGTATAAAGTTTAATAAATAAATAAAAAATAGTCAGTTTTCATAAGCAACATCAGGTAGAAAAAAATCACACTTGATGTAAACAAAATTATTGAGAGTGCAATTGGTATTCAAGATTAATAAAACTTATAATTAATTAAGCTCTAATCACCAATTGGTAAACAAAATATTGAGTAAATTAGAATTTATCTACTAATTAAACATTTGTATGACATTAAAGAGTTCACTGAGCACCTCATAAACGGATTTGGAGGTAATAATGAGCAAGCGAGACTTTGATACAACATTTAAATGTTTTCACTTATAAAAACAACTTTAATCACACCCCCAAGTGCCCATTGCGGAGCCTATGGAGGTCGAAGAAAATAAATAAATAAAAATAAATCAAATATTGGAATAAAATAACATTTGGTTGCTTATAGAAGCCTAAAATTCACTGACTTGGAGACAATTTAAGGAGTAAAATATTATATTCTGTGGAGAACACAGCAAAGAACTGATCTCCCACTTTTTTTTAAGTTTTCAATTGTCATGTAAAACGCAGGTCAAAAGAAATCTTAAATTCAACGATTAGGTTTGCCGCCCATCCTAAATGTCTTAATTTTTCATGGTATGCAAAAGACAGCTAGGACAATCTGTATGTTTATTACATGCAGTAATTCCCCTAGTTGTCCCAGTTGCGGGAGATGCCGTGATGGAATAAAATAAAATAATTATTAATTACTCAGACCAGTTTGGAAGCGATGTGGCTAAACAGTATTGTATGGGAACTTTTTGGGCGAAAAAAGTAGTAGGAAATAATCCCCACTTCAGGTTAAGGAACATGAATGTGGAGCTAATAACAAAATGATGCCTACCTGTGGAGTCGGTGACAAGCGCTGAAAGTTTCTCTCCGTGTCAAAGATATGATGGGACGAGATGGCATTGTACAAATGTGAAAGTAACAGCTTCAAGATATTGTAATAACCTCCGTCAAATACCCAACACAATAACTTTACTTTCACGATTATATTATATTGCTAATAAAGTCAAGGTTTTTTGTTTACTTCAAGTTAAAGGGATATAAACTTGGTAAAAGCACCTAATTCTTCCACAATTTGCCCCTTTCTGATTTGACAGACGTCCTGAAAATATTTTGAAAGGAAATCTACTTTACCGACTACTAGAGATTGCAATTATCAAGATTTTGCGACTTAGTAGGTATCTATAATATATTATAATTCGTTTATTATCACTCTTGTTTTATCTCCAAAAAGAAATGTAATTTAGGTCGTGGTCGTGTAATTTTGTTATATTTTTATATCAAAAGCATTACACACGCTTTTATCTCATCAAAGAACAAGGATATACTGAAACAAAATAATAATATTTTTTAATTTGCAAAATATTTATTTATCTGAATTTGTAATGTATTACAGAATGATATGTATAAAATTGTGCTATAAAATGTACAAAATATTGTTTTCATTTATTCGTTATGAGATGATTAGGTAATTAATGTAAGTGCTCGAACTATTAAAAATATTGGAAGTTCAAGAAAATGATAAATATTTTATCGTATCTGTTGCGCATAATTTGTTTAAAATAAATTTAAACAAATACGTATATCGCTTCATATTTTTTTTGAAAACTGACAACTTTTTGATGTCATCCCAAGTTAGCGATATTTTGCTTTTCAGTCAAAATACGAAGCATTTAATTCCACCAGAAAATTAAAGCTCTCAACTTCATGTGTAGAACTTTTGTAATATAACATATGAGGCTGCTGCAAATGGCTGCACAGATATTGTAATATACTGTTTCTGTGTTTTGTGTATATATTTTTTAATTTTTTAAATAAAATTACTTTGATAGAAGTAAATCATTAAAATGATTTCTGCACATCCCTAAAATAAACGTCATAGATATTGTGTCATAACAAATGTCATTGGTTCCAATTTTGTCCTAAATTTTAATTTTGTACTAAAACTATTATTTTTGTGAATATTTCAAACTTAATTAAAACTGAACAATGTAGTTCAGATTGTATTTAGTGTGGTTACCGCATCACTGCATAGATACCAAGTGTAACATTTTATCAGAGAGTGTTACATGTCACGAGTAGCACACTGTTTGAACTTCCTTGCCCTCTGCTCCGCGTATCCGTGCCCCCCTGAGCCCCCTACAGTACACGCTCTTATCTCTCTAGTTGCTCCTTATCAACAGCGCGACATAACTAATAAAATGGGATGCACTAAGGTATTCGCCTCACTCTACTTCTGTTCTTTTCCAATCGCACAGCATATTATCATACATTAGTGCTTCTCTGCCAGTAGTGTTCTTAGCTCTAACTACTTGCCTTTGTATTTTTAGTGTGTGATATAATAATAACTTGATTTCTTTATTTTAAAACAACAAGTTGCGCTTTGTGTTTTTATTAAACGTTTGTGACTTTTTATTTAGCCCGGTGCCGATGCGAGAAGGAATGCCAAGAGACTGTCGAGACTGTCTGGGAATCAGATATAGAATTAATTCCCTTCACCAGACTTGGAAGTGGTTACATCAGACAATCGCCCTTCACGAATATCTCATCTCCCTCTCCTCAGCAGACACAGATGCTAATACATGTTTTCACTACCACTGTTAAATTATAAGTTTGTTTAAGTGTGTTTTAAGGACCTTTTAATTAATTAAATTTAACAATTACTTTTAACAACATTGTTGTAGACTGAAATCTCGTATTATTATTAAATATTGACACATTTCGCATAAAATTATAGACTCAAAGTAATTCATATCAACTCAAGCGAAAATGGCTCAATTTATGCAGAAGAATTTGATGAACATGTCGTGTCTGTTGGGAGGATTGGCAAAGAGGGGAAAAGTGTCTTCATTGACATTTGTTTCGAGGACATTCTCGGCAGTAAAGACGGAAGACAAGAAGGTTTACAAGGAAGAAGAAATCAAGAAATCTGTTTTCATATCACAGTCGACCGATATATTTACAAACTTGGCTTTGGAAGATTGGATTTATAAGAATTATAAATTTGATAATCATCATATCTTGATGGTCTGGAGAAATGATCCGTGTGTTGTAATTGGAAGACATCAGAATCCATGGCTGGAAGCGAATATTCCATATTTGACGGAACAAGGTATTCCATTGGCTAGAAGAAACAGTGGAGGTGGTACTGTGTATCATGACAGAGGGAATGTTAATTTGACATTCTTCTCCACTAAAGACAATTACAATAGAAAGTATAATTTGGAGTTGATCACTAGAGCCCTGTTCAGGGAATACAGTCTGAGAAGTGAGATTAATGAGAGACAGGACATTGTGGTGCAGCAGAAATATAAAGTATCCTTTTATAAATAAATCAATGATTTAGCAGCGGCGAGACTAGACTTTTTATATTTGCCATGTAATTAAGAAACTATGTCTTAGGTTCTTTGTATTTACTAAATGTTAGAAGCTAAAAGTACACAATTTTCCATCAAAGATTGGATTGAAGTTTACAATAGATGCGCTCGGTGACAAGTTCAAATCAATTTTAATTTACTTGGTAGACTTGGTAGGAAAAACAGTGCTCTTTTTGGCCAACTATCATTAGGCATTCTCAGAACATGACCCAGTTAGGACCATCATCTCTCCTGTGCCAGGAATATTAGAATCAAGTTCATTTGCCTACCACAATACAAGTTAATGTAGTGGTAGCAGTTGTCGTCCAAGCTTTTTTCCAATCTAAATTCACACTTTTTAAATATCAAAACTAGAATAGCTACTAAAAGTCATTGTGATTATTTCTGTTAACAAACTAGTTTTATTTTTGTAATGTTTATCCACGCTATGCCAAATCCAATGTGGTTTATTTTAAACTCTGTTTCTAACATACAAAATTAAACTTAAATTAATTATTACTCAATCTTTTGAACCACTTTATATTTTCCTGAAATTTGTATTATTTATTATAAATTTTCGAAATTATCAAGAGATACCTTGTGAAACGACATTTTATAAAATAATAAAATAAAATATTACAAAACACTGTTTTTCTTCCACTTTACTTCATTTAAATGTCGGAACGTTTTCGAACACATTTATTATCAATGACATAATTATTATAATGAACAGGTAGTGTTCGAAAACATTCTGACATTTGAATGAAGTAAAGTGGAAGTAAAACAGTGTTTTGTAATATTTTATTTATTATGTTTGCAGTTTTGTGTCAAAAAATAATTACCTATGCCTATAGACTTTTCCTGTTAATGATGATGATGATGATTCTGGATGATTTTATTTTGACGCCGTTTAACAGTCCCTAGACCGTCTCAAGGGTGCCTTTTATTTTTATTTAACTATTATAAAATTTTGAAAGCACTTTTAACCGTCACAAATTTGATTGAAATGCGAGACTTTTATGTGAGTTCCAATTGTATTCCAGTTGTATTATTAATTAAGATTAGTTAAACATAGTTTAAGAACTATATGGCTCTTCCGTATAATTCATTTTAATTTAAATAAATTATCCAGTACATATAACAAATAATTTGAATGTTCCGTGAGCAAGGAGTGTACAGTTTTCTAGGGACGTGGCATTGAACGATAGATATTTAATTTATTGTCTTGTTTGTCCAATATTTTTCCTTAACGATTCATCCAACAGCAGATATCCGGAACTGCAGCTAAACTGGGACGTCCCTCGGCCTATCATCACTGCACAGTTCTGGTCAATGCCAACAAGGCAAGCCTCAGTCAAGCACTGGCCAAACATGAGGTAAGTGTAGACAATTTTCATTTTATTCTTTAACATCACACCATCTCGCATAAGTGCGGTAATAACAATCTTACCCGGTGTAAAGAACATATAGGTCCATCCTCTTTGTATCATATAAACAATTTTATTTTAAAAATTGTGAAATACACCTTATACACTCTCAATAAATATAATTTTTCTGTTGCTATTGAGATTTGTACTGCAAACTTTTCAATTAAATGTTCAATACTCTAGTGACAAGTCTTCAGGCATTTGACTTCACTCTGTATGGTTAATCTGTTGATCATCCCATGTATGGAAGATGTATGAGTTACAGATAGACAAAAACAAAAAATCATCACTTTATTTATTTGATTTGTCAATATAAATTGATTATTTGATTTTATTAATACAAATTGAATTCAGTGTACTGAAGGTGATTTTATCCCTTTATTGCTATATCCTCCAATTAACCAACTTCCAAGAATAAAAATTTAAATGCAGGGTACAAAACCTTTTGTCTACTCTGTAAGGAGAGCATAATGATGGTGTCAGTGATAAGTTTCAAGTGTTTCTGTAGATCCTAATTGTATTATCTTTTAAACAGGTTATTACTCTAGATAATTGGTAAAGTAATTCAAAGTTTAATTTTGTTGGTTTTATAATCCAGTGACTAAAATATATACTACTATCATAACACACGTCACGTCTCTCTCGACAACAAAACATGTAGCTAGTAGAAGAAATTTCACTACCTAAACACCAATATAGTGAAAAGTGTGTAGGCTGTATTTAGGTTTATAACAAAAACCAAAATATATTTATTAAATTTTATTAAAAAAAAAAAAATAACGTCATTATGTAACTTTAAAAGAACCAGACAAGTGGTATTAGTAAATAATAAACAAATACTTCACAGTAATAATATTCCTAGACATTTATGATTGATTGCCTCTTGTTGTTTATTCGCCCCGTTGTGGTACTGTACACTGTATGTATTATCTTTAGACATTGTCTAGCGACGAGGCGGCCTGTGATAAGACTTTGTTATACCTACATGTGTACGAGTGTTTTAACCTCATTTTTTAAATTGCTTTATCTCGTTTAGTACTTACTTTACATACATATCCAGCTTATATATTTTGCAATATCAATGTATTATTTTACATTATTTATTGATTTGTGTAACTCCTGATAAAAATGAACACTCAACAACTCATACATACATACATACCATCACGCCGCTTCCCTCGCGGGGTTGGCAGAAAGGATTGAGCGCCACTTCTTTCTATCCTTGCATGCATCTTTCTCTTCCATCACTGTCATACAATTCCTCATGCATGCTCTCCTGTTCAATGTTCTCAATACGTGACCGTCTTGTAGGATTTGATTTAAACGATCTTGCCATTTGATCCTTGGACGTCCACGTCTCCAGCACCATTCTTCTCAGCCAAATATATCTTGGTCATTCTGTCCTCATTCATTCTTTCCACATGATCAAACGATCGTAACTTATTTAAAAATAGTTCGATAATCTCTTTTAGGCTTCTTCAAAAGTTTTTCAATTTCGAGGAACACAAATCCACTTCCATCTTATCACTTGTATAATGTCACCTGCCAATCTTTTTTGGGATCTCAGTATGCTTCTCATTTCCTTCCACGTTCTCTACTCCAAGGTCCTGGGTATCTGTCATCCTCTCTTTTAACTGTGTGATCAGCCCATTGCCTTTTAAGCTTGGAGACTATCATTATATCTACAATCTTTGCCTTTATCCAAAATGTTTTGTTTCTTATTTTGTCTCTTAAGTTAATGCCTATTATGACATAGTATAGTATTTATTTGTTTGATAAATTTATTCTCTATGGCAAAAGCAGATACTAACTGTTATTTATTTATATTTTTGAATGTTTTCCAAGTATTTTTTCCTATTATTTATAGCTAGCTATTTTCCCTTTATGAGCTTCTGATATAATATAAATTGATAATACATGTTCACTTATAAATAGGGCAATATATTATCACATTTTGTTTGAGTAAGTATAATGTTTGTGGTATGCTATTGTGTGATAAATAAATATCTAGCATCTGTCTTTCCATGGCACACTGAACTTATGTCAGCCTCATTTTATTTGAAATGTTATCAAAATATTTCGTGAGTTTTTTTCATTAACCATTGTACATATTATGTAAATTTAACACATGAAACTATCATATAGGATTAAGAAAAGACAAAGTCACCTTATTTAGTAGTGCCCTGGACGGAACCCGCAACCCATCCTTATCATGAAGAGTGCTTTGTCCAATTAAGCTATCAGGAGACATATCGAAGACTTTGAAATTCTCTTTTATAAACCACAGTGACAGCTTCATGTGTAGGTATTGGTCTAGACTCTAGCGTACTGAAGTATGAATATCTCTGAATACAATCAATCATCTAATGAATCTGCCCACCTCGACTTCTAGGTGTGGTCCATCGTGGGATTTAGTCCTTAGATGTCTTCCCACAAATTTAAAACCTGAAAAATTTCAAATTTTCTATGAGTTAGTTCCTTTGATCTGTTATTAATCAGGAAAGTGTGTGCCAATTATTTTGAATCTTGTTTGCATTATTGGTTGACATTCTGTGAGTAGATGCAAAGGATATAGTTTCATTCATGCAGAATCCACACAAGTCTGTTAATTCAATTCTACTTAAATGTTTGAGTCTACAGTGTCCTGTTTGTACTCTGGTGAGAAATTTTAGTTTCTCTTTGTTAAGTGTAAGACATTCGTCTCTATTTTATTTCTGATTAATAGGTACAGAGTTCAAAATAAATACCAATAAAATACGGTAATAAATGAGTGTATATTTTTTTATTGCATATTATATAGTATTTAATCTGTAAATTTTCATGCCAACCAACATAAAATTTACATTAATTTATTAAAATATTATTTATTTATTACATATAATTATATGTAGTTTGTATGTATATCTATGTAGTAATGTTGTTATCTCAGCGTTTAGTTGTCTCGTTTTAAGAATATATTATATTATTGTCTGATAAAGACTAGTATCCACGAGGTATGTGCGTGATCACACTCGGCAGCGTATGTTCAATATTTAGGACCCCGTTTTCTTATCATTTACGACTTTTTATTGTAACTATGTATTAATATAAATATAATAATGTGCTACATTAAAATTAAATATTATTTATTGTTCATCACATGTCTCAGATATTTATATATAGCTCAACTCGATATTTTTCCATGCGCTGATTTAAGATTTTATACATTTTCATACAACTCCCATTTTTTAAATGTGGAAAGAATCGCCTGTCGTAGTTTACATGCGTGCAACTCAAATCACGCTCAGAAATTCAATGTACTGCAGAAGTTCCATGACACTTTCCACGTAACGAATCATACACATAGAAAGTGTCATCCAGCAAAAAAGTTTTTTGATCTCCTGTAAAGTCTTGACAAATGCACATAAGAGGTTTCACGAAACCACCGATGGTAATGTTTTGGAAGCTATGTGTTGTTAACATGTGGCCATGTGCGTAATGTATTACAAAATAACATATATTACATTATTATGTTGGGGCACACTGTTGCCGGGTCACTTATATAATATTTTGATTTGAATTTTCATTAATAATCGGGTAATTACGACTTACTCATGTAGCTGCGATGAATGTTATATCAATATAACATTATATATTATAAATACTTTACATTATATTAAATAATTAGTGTCCTTCGCTTAGCGTCTATTTAATATTTGTAATGTTGATTGATTCATAATTAATTTTGGTGATTCATTTAATAAGAAAATGCAGTGTTTTTCTTCGCTCTTTACATATCTGGTAACAATTGACAAAAGCCACAAAAACCATAAATATTTTCTTTTTGTTTTATAAGTATATCTTTTCTTCTATGTTTTATTAGCAACACTGTATAACATATTATATTATAATGAGTGTTCTTTGCCTAACATCTATTTAATATTTGTAATGTTGATCGGTTCATAATTAATATTGGTGATTTATTTCATTCATTGCAGTGTTTTTCTTTACTCTTTATATATCTGGTTACAATTGTAAAGAAGCGACAAAAACCATAGATATTTCTTTTTTAAATTACTGAAACAAGTGAGTCTCCTTTGCTAGAATCCAAAATCAAAATCTAATCATTGGATGAATCTATGTATATTTTATTCCCTACGTATATACAATACATTAATTTATAATTTGAAATCATCAATATGTACATGTCGATAAACACTAACTTGTCTCTTTGCATATATATGCATATGATTTTATAACTGGGTCAATTGTATTATTTCAAGTCATCTACATACACACACACAAACACATACCATCATGTAGTTTCCCTTGCTGGGTTGTTAGAAATGTTTTAGCGTCATCTTTGAATGCATTTTTTTACTTTTATAACATTCATACGTCCCACAGAGTTCCTCGCGAAGAATAGATCTCCCTCTGTAAGTTTTAGGGTGTCTTGTAAAAGATACACTGCGATACCTAGTATAGGTACAGCGTGCTGGACACTTCCACCAAACATCAATAAATAACTTGTATGCTAATCACACCCAGTTAGTCTTCTAGTTACTCCATTTGTGGAGAGGACGTGATGTAATAAATAGAAATACAGATATAAGTTTTGCTTTCTTATAAAAATGTTACTTATTTTGTTCACCTGTTTATTGTTTTAGACTGGTATAACAACCAACGCAACCCAATCCGTCCGTTCTCCCATAACAAACCTCTGCGAAGAGAACACTCGAGTGACCGTGGACGGTCTGCAGACTGCTATTGGATGGGAGTTCCTACGCACTCCTGCTCTTCACATTGCCGATGGAGGTCATGAATTGATCGGGAAGCAGAAGGGATTCCAATTTTTGAATCCAACTGAAGAATGGTTCCCAGGTGAGATAAGAATTTACTGTTGTCTTGAATAAAAAAATCGTGCCTCTACAATTAATTACTCTTCTATATTATATTGATTGCATTTTATAATGTCACATTATATGTTTTTTTTTCAATTAATGTGCAGTAAACAATAAATAAATAAATGAAAAATTAAGACTTTATTGGCAAATTAGTGCACACAATGCACTAAATGTTTTGATAAAAGTTTATTTGTGTTCCTAATGAGTACACACATATTAACACACAACCCAACCAGTTTGGGAGAATCTGAGTTTGCATCGTCAGGTGCTTTTTATCAAATTATTTAAAATGAAGTGTTACAAAGTTAATGCCGATACAATCAACGATACATTTTTTTTAAAGATATATCTGGGTTTTGTTGTAAACCCAAATACAACCTTGTACACCTTTCACAGTAAGCTAAAAGCTTGTGTCGTGAAAGGGGAGTTTTGCCGGCACCTGGGATCGAATCACAGACCCCTTGTTCACGAGGCCGAAACTCTACCTCCAGGCTACCGACGAACTCGACGAATATTTGGTACTTGTATTTTACGTAAAATTATGAAAAAATAACCAAAAGACGAGTTTCTCGTATGCGCAATATGTTCCAGTCAGATCCAATCTTGTCAGCCCCAGTCATTGACAATTTTTTTCTTTTTTGTTTTTAGTATTCATCAGAGAATATAAGAAAAAATGAGCCTCTCTCAATGAGAGCAATTTTATTCTGATTGGTTTTCCTCTTTTCACAACATTTCTATTAGTTCTAACTTCGTTAACATAGAAAATAGTTCTTGTGTTGTCTGCATATGTTTTTTTTGTTATTTTGATGTTTTATTTCCTAGGCAAAGCTGGGTTAAAGTACGTTTGTGTATCAATAAAAATAGTAACATGCTCTAATGCATCAGTAAAAATAATAATTGAATATTTGTAAATTTCCACAGCGGTACGTTGTCCAAAGTGTATCGCCACATCAATATTAAATGATATTGCATAACGGGCAAGTCGACCTTTTGACACCCGAATGTAGTTCTGTTTTCTTTTATAATATCACATTTACTGTTGCCTAATATACCTCTTATTGTATTTTTAATAATTACACTATCAAATAATATTTATTAATAATCATTTAGGTACATACCATTCGGTAAACAAACAAATAAAGTTTGCAAAAATACTCTCAACGAATACTCAGATATTATGTATTATTGTTTTAATGTTCAGATTATTTTATCAGTTTGAGGTGAGGTAGTCAATAGCCTCGAAAAATATTTTAAACTGGCATAATTTTTTTCCCCCTTATTCCTGCTAAGTTGGCTCCTATTACGTCTAGGCATTTCTTCTAGAGATCCTTGTCCATTGCTTCTGCTTACAGGACATCTGGTTAGTCCAAACTAAGTTTTTCAGTACATATGTTTCACATGGTCCTTGGCAGCTTATTTTGGGGCCTCCTGCCTCAAACTTTCAAATAGAAATTCAAAGAATTCTATATACATACTATATTCAGAATTTTTTAATATTTGCTTCAAGTATTTCTTATCGCTCATATCCCACAAGTGGGGTAGCCAGCAGACCAGCTGCATGTAATAGACATGCAAGCCGTCTTCTCTGTACCAACAAAAAAATTAAGACATTCAGGGTGGGTGGCAAACCTCATCGCTGAGTCTGAGATGTAAAATGTATTTATTTTACGAACCTCTGCCTTTTACAGGACACTCGAAAACTTACAGACAAGAGTGAGAGACCGATTCTTTGCCAGTAGCTCTACTAAAAATATAATATCATTTCTGTTAAAAACATTTTTCGCATTTTACACACCTTTTTGAGTGAAGAATAGATATTATTAATGTCCAAATTCCTTCACCCTTCTTGTGCTTCGTAACAAAGCGCCCCCACTTAACATCCCTTAATAATTTTATGAATATATAGATGATTATTTTGGGTTAGTTGGAAGAGATCGCGTCTTTGCGATAAACTCGCCCTCTGTATATTGATTGTATATTTAATTTGAATGTATACCTTTTATGTAATTGTTTTTAATCAATGTACAGTAAAGAATGAATAAATAAAAATAAATAAATTACTTCTCAATTATTTTTAGTTTAATACTCAACCTGATGATGTCGATTTGTTGGTGAAAGTGCTAGGCGTGTTTGCGTTATATGTAGTGTAGACTTATGTGAAACAAAAAACAGTTTTAATATCATACACCTATATTAAAATTATATTGAAAATGTTGTTTAACTCAAATATTAAATTAGAAAAAATATTAAATATATCGTCGCTGCACATTCTAATGAGGTATGTGTGAACATTATTATTTGGGCATACTCTTCAATAACTGTTCATTCTTCTTCTTCTTCTTGTGCCGCTCCTATCAGAGGTTGGCGACCATCTCTTGATACTCTTCACGATCCTGGGTCAGTCTGATGAGGGTTGCTGCATCCGGTATTCCAAACCACTGCCGAAGATTCTTGAGCCATGATGCTCTTTTGCGCCCCAAACCCCGTCTGCCCTCTATCTTACCCTCTACTATAAGCTGCAGAAGGGCATATTTTACTGTTCATTAGGGCATTAAAATTGTAGTTTGGACTTTTTATTGGCATGTGATATTATTCTTTAAGTATTGAATTTTAATATTTGATACTAAGAATCACTTTATAAAATGGTTATGATGTCATTATGAGCTGTTTATTCAAGAAATGTCAAAACATGTATAAATTCACATCTATCCCTTTTTGAATATGCAACGACGATATTCTGTGACATGTACAATTTGTACGGTATTATTACGGTGATTTGATAAGCAATATTTTTACTGTTTATTCAGTCTTGATTCACATATTCATACAGCAGACGATGCTGATAAAAATATTTACTATTTTTTAAACTTTAATTTTACCTAATATAAAAACAAAATGCATCGTAAACATGCGTGCCACTGGAAGGTCAACATGGCAGATGATAACGTCTACAGTTAATTATTTTCATTTTATTTATTCATTCTTTACTGTAGCGAATTAAATAAAACAAATGTTTTGTTCTACATTTTGATTTATTAACCAGAGAGAAGTCTTTCGTCTTTTTAGGACATTGTCAATCTAACATCCTAACAAGACGAAAGACGTCTCTTTCGTTAATAAATCAAATAGTAGAATAAAACATTTTATTATTATTATTACTATTATTATTATAGTGTTGTTGTCAGACAGGCAGCTAAGCTGATATGTCTGATCTCAACACTACTGTCACAATAACAACCATTAGGCCAAACAAAATTATCACAACTTCAATGAATCATACAAATTCTTGAATCTGTTCAAATCTGAAGACTCAACCAGCTCAGGTGGCAAACTATTCCAATGATTAACCACCCTGTTAAATAGGCAGTGCTTCAACGGATTTCGCTTGAACCTGTAGCCATCCAACTTAAATCCATGACCCCTCAGGTGAACATTCTGGTTGTACTGGAACATTGTATCGAGCCCTGGACAGTCATAGTGGCCATGGAGTTTTTGATTTAATTTGCTATGGATACCTAAACACAGACACAGTGAATTATTTATTTATTTATTTGTTTATCATCCCTAGGTCCAACCGGACACTTGGAATCGTCAGTCAAAATAACAATTAGTACATGTACATATAAAAAGCATACAATTTTTCAGAGAGACGTCAGAGAACAATAATTGGTAAAATTTATTTCAAAATCAATGCTGATCAGAGTGTAAATGGCTCCGAACAGCATTTCGTCAATTTATCTAAATAAAACAAATAATCTAACATTGGCAGAACAGTATGATGAATAGGTGGAATCGAATGCTGGGCTAAGTGTAAAAGTTTTAGGCCAGCATTAAATACAAGCAAATTTACACAAAATACATTTAAAACAAATACAATCAAACAATCTATATACAGAGGGCGAGTTTATCTAGTTTTTTATTGTATAGATGGGAGCAAAATCACTCAGTTTTGGGTGGAATGCCTAAAGAATAATAAAAATATATATAGATGGGATATTTTACATATTGTTGCAAGCCCTTATCCATAAACATTTCATGAAGCTCAAAGTGTTCAAGAGCTCTTCTGAAGGGAAATTTTGATCATAAAGATCAGGGAATGTGCGTGGGTTGCGCGCCGTTTGGCTGCCGCCACGCAAATCAAACCGCTCATTTAAATAATTTGATTTTACGAAAGATATCGGTCCCATAGTGTTGAACTTTCTTGTGCACGCTAACATTTCAAAACCGCGTAGTTTTTGCATTTCATCATCTCTTAAACTTCATCAAAACTCGAAATAAATTAATATTCATTACTGTTGATTGTCTCTTCAAAACTTTAACAAGTCATCATTTTGTGTTGCATTCCCGCTTCTATTGCCAAAACACGTGTTAAAAAAATCATCCCCTTCCGGGAATCACTCTATTGTCTCACAAGTGCCAGCGTGTAGTGATCAGTGTATGTCCAGTAGTGTAACAGAGAAGGATAACAACACCGACTACTCGCAACAACACAGCGGGTGAAAGAGACAAAAATACTGTTTTGTCTACCACGATGCCTATCTCAGATCTTCGTAAGAAGAAGCTTCTCTATGTGTCCAACGTTTTCTTTGATGTCAACCAAAGTGGAACGCTCGAAAAGAAATATTTCGAGTCGGCTATCGAGAAAATCTGCACTCTTCGTGGATGGCCCCAGAGTCATCCCAAGAACGTAGAGACGAACGACACCATGACCAAGATATGGGATGGCCTGAGGCAGAGAACTGATACCAATAAAGATGGAGAGTCCTCTGCAGTGGCAGCAGCGTTACATGAACTTCATGTTTGACCTAGAAGATGCTTCCAACTTAACTAAAAAGCCACGGCGCTCTTGAGATGGTCACGGACCATGAAACAGCGCCAAATACAAATCATCTTTTTATTATTATTATTATTATTAATGATTTTGATTCTGTTATGTTTCTTAGGTATTTTATTATGTACTCTGAAATGGTACAAATGTATTGAATCATTTTGTATGGGATTGCAGCAACTAATGACATATCTTATATTCAGTGATGAGGCTTACTACCCATCCTGTATGTCTCAATTTTTTGCTGGCACAGAGAGGACAGCTTGCATGTTAAATGCACGCAGCTGGACTGCTGATATAGTATTATAGTAGTACTACATGACACTCAAAAATTTACAAAAAAAGTGGAGGATTTATTCTTGGTTAGGTAATGTTTTGGCACATAGTATCATTCGTGATATGTTCATTTTTCACCTATGGTCCAATATTCATGATAATGTATTACATATAATCTTCTTTAAAATCTGATATAAAATAAATGTTAGCAACAAAATGCTTCTATCTCGTCTGTCAACATTTGTATTTTGTACTTTGTATTATTAGCGTTTCAGTTGTAGGTATTACAAATTAAAATTAGAAATTTGTTATGATGATATTGTTTGTATTTTTATAAATAATTTATACTTGTAGTAGTAACAAACACTTGTTGCGTTCTGTGATACCATGTATGATGTAGATAAGAAGAAGTATGTTTATATTTATTTATTTATTATACCTACAGATAAAATAAAAACAACATTCAAAAGTGCAAAGTCCATATTTGATTACCGAATAATTTAATAAAAAAAAATATTTATAATTATCTCAGCTGGTGACTTTGTGTAGGTACATTACAAATTGAAATTGAGATGAAAATATTGGTTTGAGAATAAATGATGTAAAATAAAATTTAATTAATTTACTTTTTAATTAAAAAATAAGTCCTTGGCATGGTTTGTTGAATCACAAAACATTGCTGTGTAAATGGTCCAGATTAATATTACTGATTATAAATTAACTAAAACAGCAATATTAGTTTGTTAGTATGCACGATTGCAGAATGTTGTTTTATCTCCTTACACTGAAAAGGTAGTGACTGGTTCTTTGGGTTTCCTAGAGTTGCTTAGTTTAGTAAACTAGGGGATCCCCGATTGTAGCATCAGAAATTACGGTGGTTTGCATATGTGAAATGAAAGAATGAGGATATACTTATCTGAAAGAGGAGGCGTGAGAAAGCGTGCGTGTCTGAGTACCAAGTGGCTTGATCACTTGGATCAAATTCTCAATGACGGCCTTGTGTTAAGGAGGAGAAATTGGCATGCGTGTATGAGAAATTGTATGAATTTAGAACAATCAAAAAGAGCATGTAAGGATAGATCAATATGGCTTTCCATTCTCTCTGCCTACTCCACTTGGAATACGGTGTGAGAGTATAGTATAGTATCTTATTTAGTAGTTTCCCAGACGGGACTTGAACTCACAACCCATTTATTTCGTGAAGTATTCTTTGTCCAGTTAAACTACCGGGTAATATTTTTTTGTTGTAATTTTAAATCAGCAGGAGTTTAGACGTTGGGGGTTCTGAGGGCAGCTTTATCATTTTTCGAGATGATAATTTTAATAACTGTCTGAAGACCTTTCATTAACCCGAGATAAATACTTTAGGTGTGGACGTGATACTATTCATGAATATGTAGTGTTGTTTCACAATAAAAATTCAGATTCTCTTGTTTACATATATTATGAATATATCCATTTGTTGTAGCTGTGTGATATGGTAATGTTTAGAAATGTAGATTAAACTATTTGTGCATGAATATTGAATGACCACTTAGTGCAGACCAGTTGTTTATACTTTAAAATGTAACAATCTGCTCTTTCATATAATTTTTCAACATTATACTGTATAGTTTTTGCAAATTGTACGTTAGATTTGAATCATCAAGAAGTTTGGAAGCCTGAAACTTTCATTAAGTGTCAAATATTCTTTTTTATCTATACTGAATAACATTGTGTGCATAACTTATTTTCTTACACATGTTTATTGGTTAGGTTTTAACAATGATATAGAAAAAGTTGTAAAAGACTGCAAAGTTTGCGCAGAAAACAATATCTCACCAAAGAAGGTGGAGTTACAGTCATGTCCTATAGATAAAGAGATCTGGAAAAGGGTACATCTGTTATTTTTCGGTCCAGTTGATGAAAAATACTTACTCATTATATTCAAATACGCAGTTACTCTGCTAGTTAACTAGTTTATTTTTTTTATTTATTCTTTACTGTACATTGATTAAACCCTTGCGTGTGACAAATTGTGTTCGAATATTGTAATTTGGGACTATAATATTTAATATATTGTTATTTGATTGTAAAATCCGTGTTATTCTTATCAAGAACCTACATTGTATACAAAGGCACAGTTTACAGTAGGTACGTAAATAAATAAAATGTTTTTTCTTTGTCTTCAGGTATCACCAAGATCCGTGACGAATATGCAAGTTGGGATTGGCGTTTTGGAAAGACTCCCGAGTTTGAGATTAGCAGGTCTTTCAACGTTCCTTCAAATCTTCTGCCGACCGAATCAAACGTCCCACAAGCTGAACAAGATAGTCAACAACTCAGTATCAAAATGTCCGTTGAGAAGGGACGTATATCTGACGTAACATTGAGTATTCCTCCTGGATTCATGGCATCAGGTTTTCACGGAGAAGCTTCAGTTATGACGCAGCTTAAAGGAAAGAAATTCAGTACGGAATCTTTGGAGGCTCTTCAAGAAGCTTTGCAGAGAAAGGACGATCCGACTTCTTCAAAGAAACTCGGGGAAAGGGAACAGTTTGTTGCAAACTGCTTTAATCAGATTGTAAACACCATGTGATATGAAGATAAAGACCCTAAAATGTCAAAATAACATAGTTGATTAATTTTTAGAGTTTAAATTGAACTGATTAAAATATTATATTTAAAGACTTTTATAGGGTCTTTTCTTCAAAATGTTTTGTATTAAATTAAAAAAAAACTTCAAAACAATCGCAATAGGGTGTGCCCACTAGCTTTTTCTTTTTTTACAAGCTATGGTATTAGCTGAAATGGTTGTTAATTAGAAATTGAAATTATGTTATTTACCCTAAAGAGTTTATTCAAAATAATAATTAATAATTGTTCAATACCGTGATTCAGTTTTTTTATTAGTTTATTTATTCTTTACTGTGCATTGATTGCAAGCAATTTTACACAAAAAAAATCACATATTCAATAAAAATACAGAGAGTGAGTATTTATCTCAAAGTTGCGATTTCATACATCTAACCCAAAGAAACAAATTCAAAAAACTAATAATTTTCCATGTGCTGTTGACAACATAAAAAAAATAGTTCCTACGAAAATTAAATGGAGTGTTGTGTGATAAAAAAAAATGGGTTAAAATTCAATAAAAAAAAGATTGGTATATTTAATTTAGATTTATACATATTATATTTTATGAATATTATTTTAGTTATTTTAAAGCCCAACGGATAACTATATTTATGTCCTTGGTTCAAGAATACGTCATATCATTTTGTTTAGTTATTATATTATTATAAATTTTATTATAATGTTCATAGCTCAGTTCCATAGACCAACAACTCATTTTTGAAAATTTTCAAAAAAGTTTATTGCCTTATTGGCATATCAATGCCGTGGTATTCGCAAGAATCAGAATCCTGGGTAGACACTGGGTAGAAGTGGAGTCTCTCCACACCTTGGATCCCCTCAATATCCTGGACTTCATAAGATGTCTGGGACTTGAGGGTGCGCTTTGACGGGCAACACCGGGAAAGCTGAGTAGGGGGAGTACAATAGATCTTATAGGTCGCGGTGCATATTTTACCCCAACAATAAATAAATATTGGCATAAAATGTGATATACTTTCGATTTTACGAACAAAATGACAGTAAAATTTATCATTTTTTTATATTAGATCATATGCTGTGTGTGATAGGATAAATAATTTAGGGATGAGTCGACTTATCCCCAAATTGATTTTAATTCATTAACTTCTAATTATTATTGGTTATATCCATCAACGAAAAAAAAGATGTCAATATTTGCATATTAGACACCGTATGTCAATGTAAAACAATGCCCATATTGTACCGCTGTGGGATTTTGTTTTCGCTCTCCTGTGAAGTTGTGTTTTTCGATTCATCCCTTTTTCCTTTGGCAAACAGATTTATTTGTGGTTTTGCTCAACCATCATTGTATCGAAAATCTTTGACGCACCTTATCTAGCAATATTAGAATTTCTTATGAAACTGGGAGAAGAATATATTTTTAACTAAATTAATTTTACAAACTGCTTAACTTGTTTCAATAACGCTCAAATTATAACGGTTTTATTAATTTTATTATTAAAATGTTATGTAATATTTTTTGAATTAGATGATTAATATAGTTGTATTATTAATTGTTATTTTAGTTTTGATCTCCAAATTGTTCTTATGATTGATCCATATATTCAAATGTATATTATGTTTGATAAATCACATAGGTAATCATTGATATTAAGTCAAAATTTGATGTCCTAAAATCAGAACAATTTCTGATACATATTAAATTTTTTTTTCTTTAATTTATGTAGAGTACAAGTTGCCCTATTGGCAGAGAATCCCTCTATGGAGATTTTTACACAGCGAGATAATAATATGTATCCCTCAAATGTCATTAAACCATAGACAAAACTTTAATTTTTTATGCATATGTATTGGATATCAATAAAATGCGTTCAATGCAGTTGTGGTATTGTCTATGGATGCGTGTCATTTTGTTGATGTATATTTTTACACTGTGTGAATAATCTCTAAGCTTGGGGTATGTTTCTTCTAGTTGATCCAACAAGGAATCACATAAAATATGTTAAAAGATTTCTTTAAATTCAAATAAATACAACCGCATATTTTCTTCAGTGAAACCACATATTTTTTTTATCCAGTGAAAGACACATATTCAAAATGTTTTTATGTTTTATGAGAAATGTGTCAATTTTAGTTGTAGGATTAATGTTAATTAATTGGTTTATTTGTATTTTAATTAAACAAAATAAATAATAAACAAATTGTTTTGTAAATAAATAAATAAATGTAGATAAAGGATACAATGTTATTTTATACTTTCAGAGTATATTTTTATAAATATATTGCTTATTACTGCATTAATTAATAGTGTTTTTATTTATTATAAACCTGCCCTGTGCTCCCGAGAGGAGCGTTGAGGGCGATGAGATGATGAGAGATAAACATTTTTAACTAATACTAGTACGTAATATTCCACAAGTGGGGTAGCCAGCAGACCAGCTGCATAAAACAAACATGCAAGCCGTTCTCGCCATACCAAAAAAAGAATATTTAGGATGGGTTACAAATCACAAAGCTGAGTTTAAACTGTAAAATTTCCTTATTTTTCCAACATCTATACTTTTTACAGGACATTCGAAAACTTATGAAAAAGAGTGGGAGACTAATTCTCTACCAGGTGCTCCATGGAACAAACATTTTTAACCCATTAGTTTTTGAGTATATTTTTTACTATTTTTACATAATATGAGGACAGTTTGCATGAATCTTACGTGCAGCTGATCTGCTGGCTACCCCACTTGTGGGATATGCCGTAATGGTATAGTAGTAGTAGTACATAATATGAGATAAGTATCTTTTCCTACTCAAAGTAGTGTTTGTATTGTTCTTGAGTAGGTTTGAGATTGAATCTGAAATGTTATACATACAGACAAAGAAAATAAATATTTAAATTTGGGTAGCTTAACATGTCTAAAGTTGACCCTGACTAAATGAAGAACTTAACACACCAACCCACTTGTTATCTCTGGTTAAAATCATATGTTCCTCAAAAACTTTTGTTACTTTTTTTATGATGCATCTACTCAATGATGTACGGTACGCATAAGGTATGTTAAATATTTTTTTAAGGAATTATTTAGATATCTAAACTAACCTAGCATCTACCATAAATGAAGTAGACATTGGACTGACTGGAATAATTTATAACGCAAAGAGCAATTGAGTATGTAGGTAGTATTATTATTTACTCTAGATGCATTGCCATGTCTAAAATGAAATTTGGATCTGTAAAATTGTCATTTTACAGGAGAGCCAAATAAAGGGGGATAAAAGGATAATTTTATTTAACAGAATTACAAAACTTTTCACTTTTTGACATTATAATGTGTAGTGTGTAGGTTGATTATCAAACAATTATTGATGTTTTACAAAACGTGAAGACTAAATGGTAGAGTGAGTAAGACTAAATGAGGACTATTTTTATAAAAACTGTAGATATACTTTTATCGTAGAATGTCTTATGCATAATGTTTTACAAATGCTTGTCTTTTACAGGATGCTAAAACACTCACAAAAAATAAGAATGAAAGGTCTATTCTGTTCCACTCTATAGCATCCTTTTTATATTGTAGGTATATTTTAAATGCCATCTATTTGCATCACAAGGAAGAAATATTAACAATAAGCTGAGTTCTTAATTATCGTTCTTTTTATTGTAAATAATTAATAACATCCTCACTGCGTCATTAAAGTAATAGGAATAATAATAATAGCATGATTCATTCAGTAAACCGCATTCTTAAATAATTAACAATTAATAAATTATTTGTTTAATTATACTTACAAGCCCGCATTACTTACCTGGCGTAAATATTAATTTAATTAAATAGGTAGGCATGTACCCTTTATTAATGGTACTAACAATAATTACTTAACGAGCTGAAAACTTCTGTTGAAGTTGTCATTAACTTTAAACTATGTCTCATTTCTTAAGTACATCTATCGTGAAATTCAGTTAAATAAGTCCGTGCTCATTTTTTCTGCAGAGGGAGCATCATCATCGATACTGGATTTTTGGAAAAGTGGTCTTTTTTTTTGGCTCCAACTTTTTGCGCTGGGGACCTTTTATGGCTCCCAGTTCTGTGAAATTAACTGGAACTTGCGTTATATTACATAATATATAACATAATGAATACATAATTAATGTCTTTGCATTTTCATTTTTTTTTATTTTATTTAATTCTCTTTGCATATCATCAGTTACTTAAGAAAACAAATTTATTGACATAAAAAATGTGATGATATTCAGTGGCTAGAATATCACTAAATTAGTAATTTCTGCCATCTAAACAAATGAAAAATATAATATAACAAAATTAATATAAAAAAGAAATTTCTGCGTAAACCACAAAGAGAAAAAATCCACAATATACACACTAAACACTGCAAAGGGACTGGGAACTATGGGAAGGGGTTAGGGGACGGATGCTGAGTTAGAAGACGAAACATTATATTTATTGATTAGTTTGGGATCAAAATCAGACATTTTCATTTGTATGAAAATGTTAGTAGAACCCAAAAACTAACTGAATTTGGACTGTTTTCAATACAAAATTCGGTTTTCTCTCCTATTTTTCATATAAATTTCATAAGATTCGACTGTTTTGGAAAATGCAGTTTTATAAAACTCGACACAAAGAATATTTTTAAATACTCAGTTAAAAATATTTCATTATTTGTTTTGTACACTTTCGATCTAAAACCACAATTAATTTCTTGACGGAATATTTAATTAAATATTCCATTAAAAAAGATTGAATTGATATGAGAAGAAAGGAAATTATTTCAGAAATGAGCACTACATACTAGTGATGTAACGAATATTCGTATTCGCAAAAAATATGCGAATGTTTTGCGAATATTATTTTGGATCGGTAAGTATCGGATATTCGGTAAGAGTACCGGATACTTACCCGGTACATTGTAGAAAAAGGTACTGCAAGAAAATATTCTTCAAGAAAACCGTGGAGTTTTGAAATATTTTAAATTCCTATACCATTTTGAAAATTCGGCAACGGGGGAGGGGGGAGCGAATGTCGGCAACAAATATTCGCATTCGCATTCACGAATATCCAAAATCACAGATTCGTTACATCACTACTACATACTGAGAATGATTGAGGGAATCAATTACTAAAGGAGTAACGAAGTTAACTCTTTAGTTAACTGGTTAACAATTAAATAAGTTATTTTTCGATTAACGGTGCACAGTTCCGTTTTGTATAACTTCCGACTTGTAGGTATATAATAAAAACCAAAAATGAAAATGCAAGTAGAATAATAAGTCGACCTTGTTTTTTCCAATTTATGCAAATTATTGGCATAACATAAATTGGCCAGTAATTACTAAATTACAGAGTATTATAAAAGGATGTTCCTTCTCGCCTAATCCACGGCATTATGCTCTATGGTACAATAAAGACTATTGTTTTACGGCAATATAAAAATAATAACGTTGTCTGTGATGTTATTATTTGACCTATCACGAGCGCGACCCATCGCGCTTTGTTATTTGAAAATGGAACATCAATATTTAGAGGCGTCAAAACAACATAACGTTGTGTTTGAATTTGGAATTATTTATTACTGTAATATGTATCAAATATTATCGATTAGTTGGGAAAGTCGATTTACGCGCTGAAAAGGCTACACTCTTAGTAAAGTCGGCAACTAGTCGGGATTAGTTGCCAAAAAATATCGACTTGTCTGCACTTAATGAACTGCAAGAAAAAAGGAAATAATTACACAGAAGAAATAAGCTTTTTTCACAATACTAAATCCTATGACAACGGCATCAGAGTATTATGAACATCGTGAGAAAAGGGACATTGGAGGAGTGTAGTAAAAAGATTCCATACACGGGGATTATTTTGGACGGCCAGCCTTTCAACCTTCTCACTATGGCACCTTTGGTGTAGATATAATTTGCTTAGTGTAGAATTACGGATAAATGGAAGTCCCCGGACTTCTGCGTTATCCGATTGGTCAATGGCGCAGAGAATATCTTGATAGAGGAGGCTGGATTTTGCCTTTGCCCTAGTGAAGAGCAAATGATAATGATTTATTGTATTTTTTTTATAATTTTACCAGTTTTACACGAACAATGCAGTAAATGAGACAATAAAACTTCAGTATACGAACGCGCGACAAGTCGTATACTTTTTATAGTATAGATTGGAAATTCAAAGGAAAATTGGTAATGCGACCAAAATAATTTCATATTAATCAGCCGTAAATAAGTGAATTAAAAACGTTTCTTTCATAACTTTGTCGGGATGTACAATAATTTCGTAATGGAGCGATTACCAGCAGCTATGAGTGGAGCAGCCAAACGTTTATTGTCTTATTTTGTTAATTTATTTTGGAACATGTTTTCTGAGAAAATTAGTAGGTACTCCGTTAAAGGTCTTAGTGACAAGTGGTGTGTTGTAGATTTTTGAATGTACCCAAACTTAACCGAAACCAATGATTGACAATATGTCGACTTATCGGTCATTTTAAGTCGGCAAATCAATAGTCGGCCTATCTATGTAATTATTATGAATGCGAATATTGCTCTTGTTACCATTTCGTGTTTTATTTGTTTATAAAATGTTATATGACTGTTTTGTTTTCTTTTTTAACACAACTGTCATGTTTGCGATGTAGGCTTTTTTATTATTATTTATCATTATTTTGATGCAATCGCATAGGTCAAATATTTTTACAACGAATTCTAATAAAATGAATTTCCCGATATACGGAACAATAATTTATAACGATGCATATTAACATGCTCAGCATCACGATTTTTTTTACCAGCCTCAAGCAGAACAAACATATTGTTAAAGTCTCCAGTAAGAAAGGCTATTCAAATGTTTAATGGTCTGGCTGGAGAAATTGATTTCTATCTTTAACGTGACGTATGCAGAATTTATAAGAAAAAATGAAGATACATTGTAGTTGTGTTGTCATCAGGATATCGTTTTAAGTTATCTTCTGGATCGCATTGGCCTTCAGCTGTAATGATCCTTGTAAGAATCGTCTTATTGCCAGTAATTATAATAATAATGACCGACTCAGGCATGGTCGTATTCAGGAAGGAGAGAAAAGCTCAAGAGGCTCAGAATAGTATTGAAGCAGGCAAAAGTAGTAATATGCATGAAAAATGGCGTCGACGCGGAAAGTTCCACTTCTTTAGAAATTTCGTCTCATCTTCCACTTTAGTCTGACCTATATCTAACCCTGGATAAATGTTGTGTATTGTAAAAAAATATTTAATATCAATATTCATAAAATTTGGAAGCTAAAAATTACCCTATGTTAAAAGCTGGGTTTATTTCCAATCGTTTTTTCAAGAATATTAGGATAATGAAAAGACGCGTGGATAGAATACGGGGTGAGAGGATGCGAGAGGAGCGTGTTAACCAATTTATTTATTTCAATCAATATACGGCATCTGCCTTTTACAATACATATAAAATAAACATAAAACATTAAGCAATCTTCAATACAAAAATTGCGATGGTTTGGACATGTGGAGCGAATAAATAATTATGAAAGAGTGTCGAAGAATATCTGCGAACATATTATTATTATTTTGAATAATGACGGTAACAATGGATAGATATTATGATGTTACAATAATTCCATAAAAATAACAATATCAACAATTCAATAACTGTAATAATTGTAATTATGAAATATTTGTAACAAATATAGGCAATACCTAATAATATATTGTTTGATATTAATTTTTATGAGCTACGTTTTGAAGTTATTGCATAGGCATTATTGTTGTGCGTAGGCAAAACAGATGTTTCTTAATTTATTTAATTTATTTATTCTTCTGAGAAAAATAAACCCACTTTTTATGTATGTTTCGAGTGTACTGTAATAGTAAAAGGCATTTATTATCTTCATTTCAGTGATAAGGTACCTATATTATCATCCATTACGAACGTGCTATTTTTTATGCAACGAGAGGGCGATCTGCGATGTTTCACTGCTAGCCTGATGATGAGAGGGTAAGCTTCTGAAAGCTGTCTCAGGTTTAATAATTAATAATAATAATACCTAGACAACTTATTTAAGATGCACCGTTTTGTGGAAAAACCACCGCAGGGCCCATTTAAGAATCATAACACCTCCTGAACAATAGGGTTTTAAACCTCGCCTTGAACACCTCCACACTCTCCAGAGTTCGCAAATCATAGGGAATAAAGTCACTTTGGAAGTACTTAATAGAAAAGAGCCAATAAGTATATACTTCAGGTCAGCCAGCGAAGAATTGCGGATTATTTTGTTTCATCTTCAAAAGAGGCGCCGATGTAAATCGACATCCTTTTTTAGCGCAAGAAACCATATGTCTATGTAAAGATTTTACTACATACTAGACTTGCAGCGCGGTACATTTTTTCGGAATTTTTGTGTTCCAACATCGATGTCCTTCGTGCATTAGCAATGTATTGTTTCACAAGCGACGTCAGTTTAAAACTGGATGCAAAATTTGATTGGCCGCATGACCGATTTTTTCTTTGATTTACCGATCTAGTATATCTTTGTTAAACTAACACTATTTTACCTAATGTTTTTTGTACCTATATATGACTAGGTATAGTTGTAGTTTTTAATCAGATTGACAATGTTCTTATAAGACAAAATACGTCTTTCTCGACAGTAAAACGCATAGCAGAAAAAAACATTTTTTTAATTCCGTTATAGAATTCTACCCACTACCTAAACATCGAACAAGCGAACGTCAATCATCAAGCATCAAGCAAAAATCTTAAATCTTTCGGTGACAATTCGGAGCATTCTCACAAGAAATATTCAAATGAATGCCTTCGTTACGTCTCATGGATGGGTAACGAAGGCATTCGTTCGAATATTTCCTCGGAGAATGCTCCGAATTGTCGCCTAAAGATTTTAGATATTTGCTTGATGCTTGATGATTGACGTTCGCATCCAGCTGTCTGTACGCCGCCCAAGAGAATACTATTGAACACAGCGAATAATACTGGCGGTGTCATTAATAATTAAGTTAAAATATTGACTTAAGATATTTAAATAATAAAGATATAGGTAACCCAAAAGTATTAATAATATGTATGTTAAGTATTGTATAAATTTAGAAGATTAGTTTCGATTAGATTTTTCTCCTATAAACATCAATTCTTACGCACCACAAATTTTTACAATACGTAGTGTTGCGTCAAGGTTAAAAAGTCACAGTTATTTAATTTTTATTAATGGACCTACTGAATATTCTAATAATATTTTAATCCTCAAATACAAATAAATTATTAATAATGTTTTTGCTAACTAGCAATATTTTACTTGGCAATTTCAGTAAGGTTGTTGATTGACAAAAATATTGCGGATTGGAGATCTCTTAAAGCCAATATAAAAACCGGTGGTAAAAAGAACCAGTGATGACTGGTTGCAAATCCTAAGACAGAGATGTCTGCAGAAATATGAGGCGGATATGAATATGTAAGTTTTTCATAAATTAATTAGGATAAACTTAAGCCATTCCTAGTTAGACTGGAAGTTATCTGCATTATCCCAATGCTTCTATATGGCTGCGAGTCTCGGCACTTAACCAAGCAAACATCTGTAGCCTCTGTATTGGAGAAAAAGTGACTCGCTGTCCCAGAGACGCTCTGAGTGGAGGAGGCTGGTTTCTGCCCTGTGCTCCAGAGAGGAGCGTTGAACGGTAAGATGATTAGAAATGGTTTAATATCAGTATAAGCATTTCGTTTTATAAATTAAGATAATCAATAGCTATGTATGTATAATAATAAATATCGACTTTTCAGTTCGATAACTCAACAAGCCGAATTTTACGAATTTTTTTAATTAAGTTGGTAACACAATCAACGGCACTATTTCAATCACACAAACTAATAACTATAAAAAATACACGTGTATTTTTTATATTATATATATATTATATATTAAATATTTAGTTATGGAAAAAATAATGTACTTATTTTCAATTCCACAAATAGATATTTCGAATTGTTTAACTATTGAACGGGCGTATTTTGAAAGTATACAATTCCAGTACGCATTCATAGTGTTCTTGCAATGTATGTTTTCAAATTGTGTAACGAAAAATAGTCTCAGGAATAGATTTCTGCGTAATTGTCGTGTATACTTTCTGACGCTGATTCAGTGAAGCGTATTTTGAAAGTATACAACGCCATTACGCACAGGTTGGGACTTCTCTAATAAGCATAAATATTTTTAGAAACTATACATGGTTATTACGCTCTTATCGTGTATATAAAAATATTTTTTATAATATTTTATGAATATTTTTATTATACAACAAAACAAAGGACAATTTTTTTTATTATATAATAGAAACACAAATGTTTAAGTACTTAAGTGCTACTTTAAAAAGACGCCAGTCAAATAATAATAAAAAATAATTTATAAATAATCAAAATACTGTTATATTTTCACTATATTTATTTAAACTCTAACGTTTTCGCCCACTTCAATGGGCATTCTCAAGAGTACTGTGCGATGAAGTGGGCGAAAACGTTAGAGTTTAAATAAATATAGTGAAAATATAACAGTGTTTTGATTATTTATAAATTATTAAGTATGAATTTTCGCAGTGTGAACACAGACACCCTTCAACAATTAATATTAAAAATATTTATTTATTTAAGTACATTTAAAATTTTCGCTTTTACATGTTGACAAATTTATGAAACTATAACAACAACAAGTAAATCCAAAATAACAAAAGTACAAGTAATAAAAGCAATAAAAAATTAATAATAAAAACAAGACGTAAAAAATAATAAAAACAACCTATATATGAAAAAAAGAGAAAGCAACAAATCAAAATGGTTACTTGGAAACTAGTCGCGTACATATAGATTCTCAGAACGTTGCCTTGTGTAGCACTTAGAAAATGTACACGATTATTCCGCAATGGAAACTTGTGCAGTATGTTTTTCGCACAAATTTTAGTGAAAGTTATTGGAAAATATACACGATAAGAGCGTAATAACCATGTATGGTTTCTAAAAATATTTATGCTTATTACTACTTGAAACTATACGCGAGTAGTCCCAACCTGTGCGTAATGGCATTGTATACTTTCAAAATACGCATTGAACGGAACAAAGAAAACCAATGTCTTTAAAAGTGCGATTATTAATTATATTTCACTTTATGTAGTGTTTTTGAAGCATAATATAAATATAATAAAATTTTGCCGATTTCTCAAATATAAGACATTTCTAATTGTTGAGCTATGGAACTAGATTGTCGATATATTTATTAAAATTTGAATTGTAAACACATTTTGGTTTTATATCTTTGTTATATAATTAACAATAATTCTAATCATTCGGATGCGGATGAGTTGCTCAAGCATTTTACACTCGAACTCAAAAAATATATGTTAGTAGTAAATTAATGCCTAAACAATAAGGTTAACACACTGTTTGAATATGCTATATTATGCAAAAGAAAATTGAATCAATTAAAAATGACAACATCTATGTATGATTAAAATATTGATATTATAACTTTGACAAATCATCATCATCATCATCGCTCTCAACGCTCCTCTCGGGAGCACAGGGCAGAAACCAGCCTCTTCTATTCAGAGCGTCTCTGTGTCAATCACGTCACCTCTTCCCACGACATTCCCTGCGCTCTGATGTCGTTGTCATATAAACGGTGTATTAGAAGAGGGATGCCTGGGCCGACGGAGCCCTTGATGACGGAGAACAGTGCTCTTTTTGGCTAACTATTATTGGCCATAAGTGGAGAAGATGTCCGCATCTGCCATGGCCAGTTCGGATTCTATTAATTCTCGACCACTGCTTCCGTGGCAGGTTAAACCCTGGGAGTCTTTGTGTCGGATCTGTTATAAGATGTCTTACGTCAGGATTTTGCGTATTCCATTCACTACGCCACATCTCATTGATTGTGGACCCCTCCTCAGCGAGTTGCTTCCCCAGTTGCCAAGATGGATGTCTGGACTTCAGACGTAGGCGAGCATTAAGAGAGACCACCCACTATGCGCATGTGGTCAAATTGAAACAATGAACCATATTGTGGAGGATTGTTCCCTGAGTAGATTTGCCGGCGGTATAGAGGAGATTCATCGGGTGTCGCCACGGGCAATCGAATATATTAATAATTTAGACGCAGAGCTATAGCTCTTAGTTAACTCTATGCACAGGGGTCGCTTGCATACGAAATAATAATAATAATTGGCCATTCTTAGAACATGACCCTGCTAGGACCATTGTCTCTCCTGTATCACGGAGATTGCAGATCTCTGCCGAGTGCGTCGGTGCACAGCATCATTTGTGACAAAATAAATAATTATCTCCTGCATGAAATAAACATACATGCCGTACTCTTTGAGTCATAAATAATGTAATGTAGGCTGTACTGCTTCTAAATTATACCAATAGGGATGGATTGATTCACCGGCGTGCACATGTAGAATGATACAACTATCGACCATATATATATATATATATATATATATATGGACAATTTGTAAAGCGCCGTTTACTCATAACATGACCTCAAGGGCGCTGTAAATCGTATCCATCACCCGAAACTCCCAGCAAAAAGGTGTGTCTTCAACCCTCTTTTAAAACTCTCTCCATTCACCTCCTCTCGCAGACACAGAGGCAGCTTGTTCCAACATCTGGGACCCGCAACACTAAACGCTCTATCTCCAAAGCCTGTTTTGCGAGATCGAGATGGCTCAATCAGTCTGCATTTTGCCTCACCCTGTGCTGAGCGAAGCATGAGCCGTCTTTCACTGATGATCTCGATCTCGCACATCTCCGACAAATATGATGGTAATACACCCTTCAAAGCCGAAAACACCATCACACATATCTTATACTCCACTCGTTGCTTTACTTTTAACCAATGTAAGTTGTGCAAGAGAGGAGTAATTTGCTCAAATCTTTGACCTCTCAGGAGAAGTCTTGCAGCAGCATTGAAAACAGCCTGGATCCTATTCAGCTGCACCATTGGAAGACCAAAGTACAGGCTGTTACAATAATCCAGTCTGGAGACTACCAAGGCATTAACAAGTGTTCTTGCTGCATCTAACGAAAGACAATCTCGGACTCTTCTTATCTGTCTCAGGCAATAGAAGCTAGAGCTCGCTATTCCAGATATTTGGGTGTTCATGGAGAGGGCCTTATCTAGGTGTACACCCAAGAATTTCCAACCATCTGATAAACGAGTGTCCCACACACGCGCTTCAAGGATAAAGAACTTCAGGACTTAAACGCTCTTAACTCACGGACAACGCGATCCGGTGACTGTGGAGTTTGGAAGTCAGGTTATGAGCGACCATGAGAAAAATGAATGAATAAAAAGTAAGATATTCAGTATGGGTGGCAAACCACATCGCTGAATTAAAAAATGTCTTATACGCGATATTTCACGAACACCTGAGTATTAAAGGACACTCAAAATCTTACAGAAATGATGAATTTTCAATATAATTATAATATTAGCGAACCTATTTTGTCGTCTCATGAATTTTAGTAAATTCCACATTTTTAAATTCCTTTCTCCCGTAGCCAATTTCGGATTTTAGTATAGAAATTACGAACACCTTCTGATCTAATTACTTTTATATACAAATTTCAGAAAATATACCGCTTTCAAATTTCTACTCTAATGTCGCCAAATTTTGTATGCTTTCTTACTGTTTTCAAGATTTTAGGGGTGGGCAACAAGCTTCAGTTTCCATACAGACACACTGTACAAATAATACCAAATAACAGATATTAATGTTAAATATTAGATATTAATCATCAATAGATATTAACAATGATTTATACAATATAACATACTTAAGTCTCTGCATACCTATATCTTTTATCTAATGAGAAATAAATGCGATGTTTTTTTGTCTATTATCATGCAAATTATGGCCACTATTGAGTCATTGAATAACAATGTGTATTCAAGATACTTTGGTGTATGATTGAAGCAAGGAAAATTTATATTGTATTTTGGGATAATAAATAAATATTTTTTAACGTCTTTTTATGGAATCTGATTATTCAGTTGAGTGCATATAATTATGTATTAGTGATGTAACGAATATTCGTATTCGCAGATTTCCAAGTATTCGCATTCGCAAAAAAAATATACGAATGTTTTGCGAATATTATTTTGGTAATAAAGTATCGGATATTCGGTAAAAGTATCGAATACTTACCCGGTACATTGTAGGAAAAGGTACTGCAAGAAAATATTCTTTATGAAAACCGAGGAGTTTTGAAATATTTTAAATTCCTACACCATTTTGAAAATTCGGAGACGGGGGGGGGGGTAGAAATTTTAATGTTTGAGCAATTGTAGAAATTTAAGCAAGTAAATATTCGCTATTCGCATTCGCGAATATCCAAAATCACACATTCGTTACATCACTATTATGTATGCCATCACGGATTTTCTCACAAGTGGAGTTGATATTGGAATAACCAAATCTTCTTCTTATTCGTGTGTCTTTCCGGGGGGCCCCGACGTTGACGACCATTTGAGAGAAAGCTTCCCTATCTTGAGCGGCACGAAACAGCTCCTCCACGGTTCTGACACTGGTCCACTCTCGAATGTTTAGAGGCCAGGAAAGCTGTCTTCTGCCTACCCCTCTGCGGCCCTCGATTTACCCCTTCATGATGAGCTGGAGTATAGTGTATTTGTTACCTCCTATTACATGGCCAAAATATGATATTTTACAGAGCTTAACAGTAATTAATTCTTAATTTTTGGGTATAATATTGGTTTTATTTATTATGGTTAACTATGTCACATGTATATTGTGTGATATCACTTTATTTTATTTTTTCCCAATATGGGCTATTTTTGTTTCTTTTTGTTTATTGTTCCAACGAGGCGACTTACGTTGATCTGTTCTTCGGGTCGCCCCTGAGGAAATGAAAGTGATGTGTGCAAATTCGGATAAATAGGAGTCTCCGACTCCTGAGATATCCGAGTGTGAAGAGGTTCTTTCAATATTCAATTCTTTAATAAAGAGCTTAACAGTGATAAACAATTTTCAATTTGCATTGGCTCTACGTAACCGAATCTAATGAATATAAAACAAAAACTCCTAACTCAAACTAAGGCAAACTTACCGTTCACATCACAAGCTTTTAGCTTAGGTACTGTGGAAGGTGTATAAAGTTGTATTTGGGTTTATAACAAGAACCCAGATACATCTTGCAAAAAAAAATCACAAAAAAGTATTACATTGTCATCGATAATGAACAGTTAATGTTCGAAAACGTTCTGACATTTAAATAAAGTGAAGTGGAAGTAAAACAGTGTTTTGTAATACATTAATTTTATTATTTTTTATTTAAAAAAATTCATTCAATTTGTCCCATAAATTTATATTTGTTGAATCAAATTTTTTTGTTAAAGTGAAGATGTTGCACGTTTCGTATGTGATGTTTTGCGAATAATCTGCTTTTACAAAACATTCGAAAACTACTATACTATTACTACTATACCATCGCGGCATATCCCATAAGTGGGGTAGACAGCGGACCAACCATAAGCAATAAACATGCAGATTTTCCTCTCCATGCCAACAAAAACAAAATTAAACATTCAAGACGTCTTTCTCAAGGACAATGGAGATTGACAAGACGAAAGACGTCTCTCTCTCTCTCTCTCTCTCTCTCACATTTGTTTTGTTTTTTTTTTTCAATTTCATTTTAGTGCTTCATTTATTAATTTGATTGAAAAGTAGTAGCCTTTCGGAACCAGTCCATTTTCAGTACCAGACTCTTAAAAACACTAGTTCAAGTTTCTAAGAGTCTTGCACTGAAGATGAACTAGTTCCAAAAGGCTTCTGATAAATAAGCAACATTTAAAACACTAAAGAATCCGCAGGGTAACACAGAGAATACATTATTAAAGATATTCCTATTAACCTACTTATTAAAATACAAGGATCTATACGGCATTATATTAAAAATATGGAATTTGTATATTAAAATGCAGGTATTTATTGAGTATTGCAGAATATTGTTACAATATTAATAATAACATCTTCTCCCGCCTTTTTATTTTCTTTTACTCCTTCTTTGCAATCAAATTAATGTTATCGGTTGCATCGGTTCTTGAACAAACTGGTTATAGCAGAAGAACGTCAGTTAAAGCGCTCGTACAGCCTCGATCGCGTCGCGTCGCTGAGGCTTAATCTAAACTCGTAACATAAACATAAATATAAAGGCCGAAAATATAAATAAACTTCAAAATCTAAGAAAAACACCGCCTACGTTAAATGTAATTTTCAACAATATAGCTGTCAAATATTTTCGCAATCCTTCGAATTTCAAAATTCTATTAACGTATAAGTAAATTTTAAAATTAACAACTGTCAAAAATTTTCATTAAAGTTCGAATTTCAAAAAAATTATAGGCGTGAAAATTTTTAACTGAATCAAACCACAGATAAAATTATCGCTAAACTCTACAAATAAAACACTTTTCAAGCTTTTTTTTAATTATTGATACGGAGTGTATTTGTTTTTTTTTTGTTTAATTTTGTCGAGTCAGTGATAATTGTTTTTGCGAAATAACAAAGACAAAAGATTGGTGCAGTTTTTACATAATAATTTATTACTTTTGCCTTCCAACAATTTTGTTTAATTTTATTTTTTCTGTTGTAACGACGACAAAATAATTTATGCAAGAAGAGTAACCACAGATGAAGTTTGTTGTGTAACCAATATTGGATTTTTCAATCAGTGATCTGACAAATAGGTAAATATTTATATTATTATTATTTGTTTGTTTATTTATTTTGCGGTTAGTGTACATAATGAATAAACAAAATAAATAAATCAATTACGAGTAAACAAATTACCAATTCATTGTTGGTAAATAATATTAAAATTTTACAAACATGCTAATTGAAGAATTAGATAATTGGTAATTATTGATTGGAGATGGTCCGTAGTCTGATAGTGTATAACTAATGACTTTCAAATAGGAGGTTTATGCTTCGAATTCCGTTAATTATAATAATCCTTCTCATAATAATCGAAAAATACTTTCAGTTTGGTTTTTTTTTTTTTTGTAAAAAGATGAATCTGGGTTTTGTTATAAATCCAAAAATAACCTTATACACCTTTCACAGTAAGCTAAAAGCTTGTGTGTCTCTCTCTCTCTCTCTCTCTTTCTGGCGTTGCACCCAATAGTTGAGTGATGCTGCCATTATCAAAACGGTGTTAAAAGCTTGTGTCGTGAAAGGGGAGTTTGCCGGCACCTGGGATCGAACCACGAACCTTCCCGTTCACGAGGCCGAGACTCTACCCCCAGGCTACCGACGAACTCAAGCTTCCAGAATAGGTCATAATTCATTCGGTATCGGGTGCCTTGTTTGAAGAAGAAAGATAGAAAGAAAGCTCCCAGAATATTTCATCTTCTCTTTTATGCAAATTTTTAGTATCTTGTAAACATTTTCGAGTAATTAATTTTGCAAAAGGTATATGTATTCGAAAAAAAATCAGACATTCAACATTTCGAACGTAAAAAGATACTTTGAAATAATATAAATTGCAGTAGATTACAAAATTGAGAAATATAACAACTATAGTGTTGTATTTCTTTAGTCATACTGTAGTTGAGGTGTGCTTTGTCCAATTAAGCTACCGGGCGACAAACCGAAACCTTCAAAATTCATTTGTAGATGGATATTTATCTGTTAAAAAAGTCTCGTATCTCAATCTGTGAGTATGGATGAGTGCGAAAAGTTGTGATGATTGCTAAATCGACAATTTTTACTTATTTATTTATTAACTAATTACTGTGAGAAGTACACGTTGTATATAATTGGCATATTTTGTAAGATTTATAAATAATTTTATTCACATTTTAATTGATTTTCACATAGAATTTTCATTATTGGTACATTATAAAATCTATTCCACGCTTATACATGTATTAGGGATCTTCCGAATGCCTTCTCACAATTTTTATGAGAAATATTCATTCTTTAACTCCGGATATTTTACGATTTTATATAGAAAATTAAATTAATATAATAATAATAATAATAAAAATCTTTATTGCACAAAAAGACAAACATTATTAAAATATGTATAAACATTGTAGAACTTAGACCAGACAAATAAATTTGTGCAATGGGCGAGTTTATCGCAGAAGCGCGATATCTTCCAGCTAACCCATAATATAATAATATAAAATTTTTCCAGTTTCTACCCCCTCCCCCGTTATTGAATTATCGATTTGGTACAGGGATTTGAAATATTTCACAACCTCATCGTTTCTGTACAGGAATTTTGAATAATATTCAACTTTCAAATTTCTATCCCACTTTTAGGTTTTTTTTTAATGTTTGACACTTTCAACTTGAAATAAGAATATTCCACAATCTCATCGTTTTTATATAAGAATTTCAAATTTCTATCCCTCTATATATGAATTTTAAATGTTTCACACTTTCAATTTGAAATAGGAATATTTCACAATCTCATCGTTAATATATAGGAATGTTGAATGATATCCAGCTTTCAAATTTCTATCCTTCTATAAAGAAGTTTTAAATGTTTCACACTTTCAATTTGAAATAGGAATATTTCACAATCTCATCGTTAATATATAGGAATGTTGAATGATATCCAGCTTTCAAATTTCTATCCTTCTATAAAGAAGTTTTAAATGTTTCACACTTTCAATTTGAAATAGGAATATTTCACAATCTCATCGTCAATATATAGGAATGTTGAATGATAACCAGCTTTCAAATTTCTATCCTTCTATAAAGAAGTTTTAAATGATTCACACTTTCAATTTAATAATGAAACATTTCACGATCTCAGCGTTTTTCTATTACAATTTTATACAAATTTTTATGTTTTGTATAATATTTTATATTATTTTCATACAATGATGCACTTTTTCCAACTAAGTCAGACTAGCAACTTGAGACCAACATTCGCATGTTTTTTTATGCGAATGTGACTATTCGGTACACGACTAATATGTAACATTGTAATAATTCACTACATGAATAATAAAATAGGTATATTAAAATGTGTTGTTGCATAAATAATCGCACGTAACAATGTAATTTACGCACGCACAGTTTCATTAAATCATTTCACTATTTATCTAATAGCTAATTGAAGAGAAAAATCAATTTGAAGATTGATTAGTAAGGCCAAAAGTGAAGCAACGAAACGTTAAATGATAATATTCACCCATTCACTTAATATTATGCCACTGCGCGCTTCATCGCTTGGTAAGTAATATCAGAGATGATTGAATTATTATTTACATTCTTTGACTCATGCATTAAGGGGCCCCTTTAGCAAAAACGATAAAACATTAAATTTTCAACAAGTTTGGTACAAACACTTGTTGACCCTACGAACATTTTGATTTGATAAAATATGTAAACAAATATTAATTACCAATATCAAACTTTGACTTTAAAAAAAAACTTGATTTTAGCTTCATTGTATTCGTTTATAAAAAAAGCATATTTCTAAAAATCGAATTCGATGGTGTGTTTGGTACTAAATGCACGAGAATCCTACAAATTTCCATATTTTTTTTAATACTACGAATAGGTACTTAAATAGTTATTTAAATTAAAGAACAAATAAATTATACTTTTTTTTTGTTTTTTTCATGGATATTGACCGATTTAAAAAATATTTCTTTTAATAAAATTTCTCATATTTTGGAACCAAAAATCACCACATGAACTCAATTTTTTTGCATACTGAAAAAAAATTGCTTTAATCTATAGTATTTATATCCTTGATAGGAGGAATAAAAAATATATTCATTTTACAAATAATTTGTATTTTGATATGACAAAGAGTACCTAAATATATCTCGTCAGTCGGCAATTTATTTATTTTTTAGTAAAAAACTAATATTGGTAATAAATATTTGTTTTTTTATTTTATCAAATCAATATGTTCGCAAGGGTCAACAAGTTTTGGCACTTTTTCTATCAATTTTGTTGCAAACTGTAGATTTTACCGTTTTTTGCTAAACGGGGCCTTTAATTACGAAATGCATTTGATTCATTCGGTATCGGGGGCTTTGCCATTAAACGAATAAACAATAAAACTAACGAAATGTAAAGAACATAATTAATAATATTCCGTGTTGCTGCCCGGAAAATAATTTATTTCCCAATCTTTTCCGCAAGTTTTCGAGTGTTCTGTTAAAAACAGGTAGGTATTCGAAATTATAAATATTTTTTTCATCTTAAATTTCTTAGTTTTAATTTTCATCCGAATTTCTTAATTTTTGTTTGCACGCAGTGGACAGCTTGCATATTTATTGCATGCGGCTGGTCTGCTAGCTAACCTACTCGTGGTATACGCCGTGATGGGATAGTAGTATGAACACAATGATTTCCTCTTTTTGAATTAAGAATTCACGTTGTTCTGCGGCAACCACATACTAGGGTTGTCTTTAGAAATTGGTCAATAACGAATTTTATAATCTCTTAGCAAACATTTAGATCTCCTTTTTTTCTCTGTAAATATTCGAGTGTTCTGTAAGAGGCAGGTATTCTCTTCATTTCAGCGATGAAATATGCAATCCATCTTGAAGGTCTAAGTAACTCTTTATCGGTACCTACAGAGTTGACAATTTGTTTGTTTATTACGTGTAGATAGTCTGCTGGCTGTACCACTTGTCGAAGACACCGTGATGATATAGATAGATGGAGCATAATAAGGATTTCTTTTTCTTTGTGAAAACAACCGCGCTGCTTTAGATTCGAATCCGATCCTTCGGTTCACATACTGGGGCTGTTTTTAGAGATTGGTCTGTAATGGATACGCTTGTAGAAGACTTAACATTGACCAACTTTTGAGGATATTCAAACCGGCGATAATAGTTTCATAACGTGTAAATTCCATAGATAACAATGTCAATACTACAAATATTAACATGACGGTTTATTGTTAACAACATAGTGATCATTATTCGAAGTAATCCGTTCCATAGTAACGGTCCGTTGGTTATACCATAATCGCACTATCGCCGTCAGACCCATCAGTGCACAATGGTTGTGAATTTATCGTAAATAAAACATACACGATATCATTGTGAATGTGTCTTGTAAACATAATTTTAAGTTGTCGGAGAAAATACTAAGCAGTAAAATTAAAACATTATTATCTGTCTATCAATCTATATACTTAAATGCTCTTTTACAGTATACAATTCCTAATATGAACGATAGTGCTGGAGTAATTTCGTAAACCTTCTTTTTGTGTTAGGTATTGGACAAAGGTCTCCCTCTTGAATTTTTACAACTCCTTGCTGGACTCAACTTTTTTCAAGTGAAGACCCGTCAAACTCTATGTGTCATCGGACCATCTCGACATTATTAAAGCGTTGCGCATTGCTCTGAAGTCCTTGGGATAGAATAGGTCATCTTAATGAGAGATATTCGTAATTTAATTAACACATTTTTTATTGGCAAGGAGAGGACAACTTGCATGCTTATTTCACGCAGTTCATCTATATGATATCCCACTTGGCTGGGAACCATCATGATTAGATAAAGCAGAGTTAAATAACTGATTCATACTGCCTTGGTACGGGCTTACGCTCAGTTAGGTAAATCTTATGACATGCTAATATTATGTTCTCAAAATATTTGTTAAATTTAACGTACTCATATTAATAAAAAATAAAATAGGTAGAAGATTTTTGTCTTGTACGTGACATTTGAACACCGTATCTCTTGATTGAAAGTCCGAGACATTGTTACAACCAAGTTAATAACGATTACTTCAAATTGCGTAACAGTGTCTTCTTATTACTCTTTCAAAATCATTTGTAATTTTAGTAATGTGCAATAGTTTGATTACATATTGTAATTTATGTAGAATTGTTTGCGTAGAAATAATTATTATTCTTGGTCAATCCAAAATCGGTGATCCATGACTCAATGGTTACGTCTCGTGCTTGTAAGTGACGATTCTGATGTCCAAACCTTGCTACTCGTAAAAGTAAAATGCAAATTCAAATATATTTTATTATATTGAATTACTTTATACATGTCATTTAAAAAAATACTTTTATTAAATCTCCAACTCCATTTTTTTATTGTAGGTACTTGTTTGAATGTTCGATTTTTTTTTGTATCAGACAGGTACCTAGACAAATTGCATTTGGGGATCGACTACAAATAAACTTTTCGACAATGTACATATAATGTTATTTATTTATTTAATACATAAACGTCTATCGCCTTTTACATCAAGAAAATACATTACACAATAATAAAATCACCAATTTCCAATAAGAAGCATTAACAATTACTAAAAAACATAACAAAAACAATACAATAATTCATCAACTTATCCATCTCACATAATCAGTTACATACAATCTTTTATAAAGTTATGGTACATTGTCGAAAAGTTGGTTTGTAGTCGATCGCCAAATGCAATTTGTCTAGGAACCCAGATCTTGATTAGCGATTTTATAACCCATGACTTTTAATTCATTTCTATACTCTATGACGCGTAGGTATATTCACAAATTTTGTGAACTTTTATTGTGTATATTTTTATACTCTGTCTTACCTATATTTAAACACGTAAATGGCTCACGACGTATTCATGTATTAACACAATATACGGCCTTTTAAAATAGCCTTTACAGTACAGTACAAAAAAAACACACACACACACACTCGAAACAAAACAAAATCAACAAAACAAAAACATGATAACACAAACTACATGTGATTCTCAATGGAAAGCATGTACCTTCGAACAAATCCGCTCACAGCACATTTCCTTATGGTGTAGGTACTCTGAATGTATGCAAATGTAAATAAATCGATCAGCAAGGCAGAGTTCAGAAGGGGTGTAAGGAGTACACTGAATTCTTGATTCTAAAGAGAGACAGAGATTCGATCAATTCATAATTTGAACTATTTTAATCTTAATTGTTTTAATTTTTAATTATTATATATTCTTATAAATTCTATTGTAGTGTAATTTTTAGCTACTCATTTTCAAGAGGTTTGTTTTGTTTTTTGCATTTGATATAAGTAGGGTAAAGTATGTGTTATAACTGTTTACTTGCAACGTGTTCGTCATACGCTTCGGTAATTTGCGGGATCTTGATTGGTTTGTTTTCTGGAACTGTTTGCCCCTTAAGAGGAAATAAATAAATAAACAAACACCCGTCTTTTACAGTACACTTGAAAACTTACTTAAAAGATTGGAAGACCAATTTTTGTCGAGTGCTCCACGGAATACTACTTTCCTACATAATCCTACCTAACCTTGCAAAATTCTTAAATAAATGGATGTATATAGTAGTCTCTGCAGCACCTACTACGTCTTGTGATGCACAGTCGTTAAACTGATATTTCGCAATAAATACCTACACCTTCTCTACTAAACACATTTTACAACCTGTATATATTATAATAGTCATAGTATATAATATAATAGTCATTTCTAGTTCATTCACATTATTTCAATGATAATTATAATGATGAAGTACATGTAGTGCTCATACTAACTTGCATTAAATTTATTTTATTAATTTAATAATATCTGTGTACATTAATTTAATTTAATTTATATTTGTAACAATGATATTTGTATTCCTAACAAGCTATATGTACGGCTTCGCTCAGGGAATTATTTTTTTTACCGTGGCGGCAGAATTGCCATCCACACTTCTCAGCATAATACAACCAGATTAGTCTTCATAATATCCCTTTGAATCACTAATTAATTTCTTTGAGAATTTTCTTATGAATTATGTTTTTTATAGTTACTATAAGGTTAAAAGGTATCATGGTTTTCATTTTTTTTGTATCCAATAGCCAATAAAAAAAATATAGGGTGTATCATATCTGATACATAGTGACCAAATGTTGTAAAAAGTAATGTGAAATGAAACAATTTTTTTTCAAACAGAACTTTATTTTTTATGATACTCAATAAAACAATTTCGGTCCTTATTTATACACAAGGATACCTTACATTTTATACAGACTACGTATGAAAATTTGCCGCATTTCTGATTTTTACACCTCTGACGATCCTTTCTCCAATCTGGGAAATGACCCATTCCATCAAACCTTACATCACATTGAGGTTGATATTGGACACTTTTTCTTGGCCTTCCTGGAGTTGGGACGTCCAGGGGATTACGCAAACATTTTATCAAACATTCCGAAATAGAAAGCCTGAACTGCAGAAGTGTCAACTGTTGACGTTGGTTTATTCCAACAGAGCCACAGTCCCTTTTATACTGTAACCAAGATGTAACTACCACTAAATCCACAAAATGAAAAATCACTCTTAGGGTCCACTTTTTTGACTTTATGTGGATGCGATAAAGAGCAATTAGGAAATCCAATTTATCAACACCCCCCATGCTCTTATTGTACTCTGACACTAGACGAGGACAGGGTACGTCTATTTTAGATTTTTGTTTTTTGTCCCACCTTCTCACAAAAGTTTGATTTTTTTCCCAGTCATATGCGGTGGACAGCATAGTGACGATGGAATTATCATTCCATCGCACAAGACACAAAGATTGATCTTTCGAGGTGCACCCGACCATCGTTCCTCGTTCTTTTTTTGCCATCTCTTTTATGCTAGGTATGGGTGGTTTACCTATCCTATTATTCCTGACTGTTCCCGTTGCATAGATACCATAATCGAGTAAATGTTGTAAAAGCCTCGGAGATGAAAAAAAATTATCAAAAAACAATTGGGTGTTAGAAAATGGCTCCAACGTTTTTTCAGTCAAGGTGATAACAAGAGATCCAGCAAGTCCTAAATGAGAATATTCTTCCGGTATCGCCGTCGATTTTCCTTGATAAACGATAAAGTTGTATGGCATACCCGAATCGCCGCACAAGAAAAAAAGCTTGATACCCCAAGGGCTTGGCTTGCCTTTCATGTATTGCTTTACCACCAAATTTCCCTTGAAGGGTATCATCTGCTCGTCAACACAAACTCGTTTTTCAGGTTGCAGAGATTGAATGGTCCTTAAAAAGGAATCCATAATTGGCCTCACTTTCCAAAATTTGTCAATACTTCTCTGGTTGTCCTCCATATTATTTACACAGTGAAGGTTATTTCTAAGCGAGCTGAATCTATTATAAGTCATTGCGTCTGCAATAAGACTGTACCTCCTATCTTTGCTCCAATACAACCTCTTGTTGGGAAAATTGATAGATCCCATTTCAACGTGCATTCCAAACAGCGCCTTTATTTCTTCTAGAGTGGCATTAAGGTTTCTACCTTGTTCTTGAAAAAAATATAAATTTGTTCTATTACAAAATTGTTCAAAAATGTCTTCATCTATAAACTTACTGAAATATTGAAATGGCGAGAGTGGTTCCTGAGGTAAAACATCGTCAACTTCTTCAACCGTTTTCATTGGTTCAAAAGGTTGCTTTACCCAATGATTTTTTTCTGGTTTTTCGATGTACGATAGCAATACCGACCGGCTTGGTGCATCTTGCGTTTCAACATCTAATTCTTCATGAAGTTCAACGTTTTGTTGCTCGACCTGCACTTCACATTTTTCTTCTTCGTCGTCAGACAAACCTTCGATATCTGATTGATTCCCGAAATCATCATCATTTATAAGGTCTAAAAAATCTTTTTCAGATAATCCCCGTCGAGCCATTGTGCTAAAAAATTATAAAAATTCAAATAAAATATAAAATCATATGTCATCAAATGAAAATAATGAAGTATTTACTACTTACTTGGTCTGATGTATTCCTTCCTATTCACAACCTTGTAGTCACTTTGTATCAAATTTGATACACCTTCACAAACCACCACACAGACTAATAATGTTTGTCATTTAAGCAATAATTTGGTATTATTTATCATAAAGAATCATATATTAATTGTACAAAATCAACATTTATCACGACAAATGACTTTTTTATGAAAAAAAATGTAAAAATACGCAAAGCCACATTAACACAACCGTCTTTCGTCACACAAATGTCAACAGTGTCGCGAAATGGCGCGAAATACAAGACACCATCTATTTGAGCATTCATAAAGGTTTGTAGAAATGATACACGGTGAGCATCTGGGTAAATTTGTTCTAACTTTCATATTACACCACTAAGAACGCGTGTATCAAATGTGATACAAAGTGAGTCAAAGGGATGATCAGTCATGGTCACAAAAATACTTAACAGTCTAATACCGGGAAAAAATTCACCTATCCAGATATACAGGATATCAAAGGATTAGGTTCAAAACGCGGATTCCAAATACCAGAATTTTGCCTGAAATATTTGTGTTCAGAAACTTTCTAATAATATTTAAAGTGTTTATTAGGTATAATAGATTTTTATAATAATTTTATTAAAAATAACACCAAATTCTACTGGGATCATTACAGCTTTCGTCCAATGCGATCCCAGAGAAAAAAAGATTTACTATTGTACACTATTGTGTTTCCACTTTCCTTACAAATTCAGTGTACGTTATGTGGAATATGTCTACATTCAAGGAAACATTATTGTTCAGTTAAATTGCCTTTGCGACTCTGGTGACTTTGCGAGAATGTCCGTCCTGCTTGTAGGTGGATAGAACACCATATGCTGACTGACTTTATACTTTCTTGTAAAGTCGTCTATAGTTGAACGACTACATAACGCTAGAATGTGTTTTGACTACGGCCGCAGGAGGATGCTCCATAAATGAGAGCTAGAGAAGAAGGCAGTATTTGTCTAGTGAAATCGGCTTCAAAAATATATATAAACGATCATCTGTATATATTGTTAACGAACACACAAATGTTTTTCAGATTCGCAATGATATCTAACATTAATTACACGAATTTAATTAAATTTTCATATAAACTTACCATTATTAAATAATAACACAAATTAAAATGAAGATGATCGTAATTTTAAATTCGTTTTGCGGTTTTAAGAATTTCCTCCGCCTTGATTTTGAAACTGTGTTGGATTATTATTAGTTATATCGCAGACCTGTGAGGATTCCTTCTAAGCTGTTGGATGGTCTAAATTGAAAAATATGATGTTAGAATCAGTGATTACTTGAAAAATATGTTTGTCTGAAGAAGAAAGGAGTAATGAACAACTGTGACATGACATTATATAGACCTAATTGTAGTTATTAAGAGAGTGTAGGGTTTTGCAGATGCTTTATGTCCTGAATTGCCAACAATCTTCAGGGTATTAATCACTATATAACAGTGAAAACAAAACAATATTAATTCTAATCTTTTAGCCGTGGAGCACCCGGTAAAGAATTGGTCTCCCACTCTTCTCCGTAACTCGAAAACTCGAGTGTCCTGTAAAAGGCAGGTGTTCGTAAAAATTAAGACATTTTACATCTTAAATTCAGCGATGAGGTTTGCCACCCATCCTGAATGTCTTGATTTTATATTGGCACGGAGAGGACAGCTTGCATGTTTCCAACATGCAGATGGTCTGCTGGCTACCCCACTTGTGGGATATGCCGTGATGGTATTGTAGTAGTAGTAGTAGGTAAAAATCTATTATAATATTAATAAAAGTGTTTGGACTAATGTATTCGCCGTTTTAGCAAAGTCATGTTGTAAAACATTGTTACGCAAATAATAATATGCATAATAATTAGATTATCTGAGAGAATCGTAGATTACGCCAATGTGTAATTATTTAATTACATATTGTACACACTTAGTACGACTATAATTATTAGAAATCATATTATCATATGGCTAATTGATAGTCACATTACGAAGATGAATTTTAGGTAGGGATAGATGGATGTAAGGGTGAGTTGGGGTGGCTTTATAATGTAAAATATTTATTGTAATAATAGCAAATTTGTTTTAAAATCCACCGTTTTGTGCAAAACAATCATAGGGACTCATTTACAATCATAACATTTCGTAAACTATAGGGTAGTTCACCTTGTTTTGAACAACATATCCGCACTCTTAATTATTTATTTATTTTATTCTTCACTGTACATTGGTTACAATATTACAAATCAAAACAGTATCATAAAAATATCAGTTATACAATTCAACGCACAGAGGATGAGTTTATCGCTAAAATGTGATGTCTTCCAACTAACTCTTTAGAATTTGAAAATCATGTGATATATTTAATTATCAGTGAGAAAAATAAACGGTGTCGTTTTTTGAAAATGCATATTTTAAAATTCTTTCTATATTTATATGTTGGATGATTTATTTTGCGCCGTTTATGAAGCATCCATCTCAAGGGCTTTTAATATGTCTCTTCACGATGTAAATGCACAAACCCTTTTTAAATAATGTTTTAAAAAAACTACACTCGAAAACCTAGATGCCTTATTATCATTTAGGTATTACTTTCGGTATTCCTTTGTTTTGAGATATATGTATATACAACCAGCCCCATTGTCCTCTAGTTATTGAACTAAACCAGAGCAAAGATTTTTACATACATACATACATGCAGAATAACTTGTATAGTAATTAACTGTATCATATAATGTGTAATAACATCAGGAAATCATAAACACAATTTAATATCATAACGTTCACCTACTTCTTAATAGACACAATATATTGTACATTAATTATTTTCTCATTAACTTAACAAGTTATTAATTGATAATATGCTCCTCTTTGTAGAGAGAAAAGGCTATTTGCAAAATGCTGGTTAATAAAATCTTACCAATCTGACAGAGGTCGTGCGAGAAAGTTTTGGCGTCAGAGAACCACGTGGGTTTGATTACATGGATCAAATTCTCAAGGATAGTTGTGTGTTGAGTAAGAGAAGTCGACTTGCGTGTATAAGAAATTGAATGAATGTCGAAGAAGCGAAAGAAGTATGTGAGGATATATCTTTATGGCGTTTCGTTCTCTCTGCCTATCTTACTTGGGATACGGCGTTAGGGTATAGTTTAGATATCATAGCAAAGTATAGCTGATTAATATCGGGAATATAATTTTGAAAATATGAATGCATTGATTTATACTTGTCTCTTATACAACGCTAGAAAATTTGTTTTAGAAGGATTATAATACGTCATGTTTTACAAATGAATTATTAAATACCGTGAATTTTGCCTGCCGACTGTCCAATTTGTGGGAAAAACCGTGATGGTATAGATAGATAGAAGATATATAATGTTTCTGGGCTCTTCATCATCATACCATCACGGCACATCCCACAAGTGGGGTAGCCAGCAGATCAGCTGCATGTAAGAAACATGCAAACTGTCCTCTCCGTGCCAATATAAAATCAAGACATTCAGGATGGGTGGCAAACCTCATCGCTGAATTTAAGATGTAAAATGTCTCAATTTTTTCGAACACCTGCCTTTTACAGGACACTCGAAAACTTACGCAGAAGAGTGGGAGACTAATTCTTTACCGGGTGCTCCACGGGATGGATTCTGGGCTCTTTAACAATAAAAAAAACATGTTGTAGAACTTAATACCCATCAGTAGGTATATACATATTTGATGCTATCAGAGACATCTTTTGTAGTTTTCCTATTCAGTAAACATACGCATAAATTATATATTTATCTAAATACACAGAAGACAAAGAAAAGGAAAAGATAAAAATAACATAAGTTATTAAAATCAATGAAAGTAAGCATAGATATTTAAATAAATGTCATTTAAACAGAGAAGCTCTAGTGATAAAAGTATCACAGAATTTTTATTCGTATTTTGGTTTATAAACCTATAAAATTATGATGAAAATTTAGTAGGTTTCGTTTCTGTAGAGAGATCAACGCGTCATAATGATTTTTCGCTAATTGCATTTCATAAATAGTTTCTTTTTAAAAGTAATGATTGACACATCCATCTAAATCTTCAATAACAACATCGTATAATCATTCAGGAATATTGTATATGATCTTGATAATCAATTAATTAACATAGAGATGTTAATGCATCGTGCTAATTTGAAGGTATTGCAAAAAAGCATTATGATAAGAAAATTATAAGAGAGTATGTTCATTTATAGATATGAGCATGTTACAATAATGATATTGCTTATTGCTTCTAATTGTCCGTAGGCCCTATTATACAGGCACTTGGACTCATCATACATATTATGTACATATCTAATATACTGTGTACTCAGTCAAGATCTGTCCAGTGATAGTTAGCCAAAACAGTACTATTCTTTCATTCTCAAGGGTTTCAACGACCCGGACGTCCCTCTTTTATAATACACCGTTCCTATGACAACGACATTAGAGTATTTATTTGAGGGCATTGACCACGCTGTCCCTGATTTACACTTGCTTGCTTCTATATTCGCATCTCATTTTGGCTTGCGGACGAGCGCTGTTTCGACTATTTTATCAATTATTATTGTTTTTTTTGTGATGATTTACCATATGAATCTGTAACATATATCTACTGTTAATATAGGCACAATTCACTCGAATTCGGGTGCTTTGCCTTAAAGCAAAAGAAGGAAGGAAGGAATGTCATGGAAAGAGGTGACTCAATTGGCGTAAAGACGCACTGAATGGAAGAGGCTGATTTCTGCTCTGTGCTTTCAAGAGATGCGTTTGGGTTGGAATGGATTTTTGGGTTTGATTTCGAGCTTTCAAGTGTTTCAAGTGATTCTCGAAAAATTACAATGTAGAACCATCTAAATTTTAGAGCATTTATTAACACAATATAATTTCCGGGCAATGCCACATAACATTTAGAAAACAGTAATAAAACTGGGGTTGTACTACTTAAATAGTACATAACACAATTAGGTCTTTATATATTTATAAATATCACTCAACTCAATTCTGTGCGTGATAACTAAATCATGGATCTAACTATCGATCAATTAAAGATTTGTGTAGACGACAGTGGGGTAACAATATCATTATCAAGCCTAAAGCTTAGAATGAATATCGGGTTAGAAATAAGATTAATGGGTTATTTTGAGGAAATATCAGTACTTTGTTATTGAACTTGATAATACGTCTGAACTGCTTTTTTATGATTTGGGTTAGTTGGAAGCGATCGCGCCTTTGCGATAAACTCACCATCTGTATACTGATTATAACTAATTTAAATGCATTTTTCTATTATTTTCATTCCTTTTGTAACAATGTAGGTACATTGAAGGAGGCCCATTGTCCACCCGGATACCGCAGAAATCTGGGAAATTTCATTTAGTTGCTTTTGTTAGATGATTTGTGGTTTTGGCGCCGTTTTAAGATCTCTAGATTATCTCAAAAGCACTGGTGAAAAGGAC
>OX388311.1:31149402-31336064 GCA_947579605.1 Athripsodes cinereus | reverse complement strand
AATTTGACAGGTCTAAAATGATTTCTGAAATTATGGAGTTTTTTTTGCAAGGTTTAACAAAAACTGATGATTGCAAGAATATTTGACAAGGTCTACCATGATATGATCGAAATTTGATATTTTTGACCGGCCAAGTTTTTGACAAATTTGATATTTTTGAATGATGATAATATGAGTATTTTCACTGGATCTTATCATTTCACAAAGGACCTGTCAAAAATTCATTAGATTTGAAACCGACGATTTCATGAATTTTTGACAGGTCTATCATGATTTTCCGATAGAATGATTATTGTGTCAGGATTCACAAAAACTGATAATCGCATGAAATATTTGGCAGATTTATCATGAAATGATCGAAATAAGAGATTTTTGACAACTTCTTAATTAACTGTCAATAACTTGAATTTATAGCAGATCTTTAATGAAATCATGCTCTGCCGAAAGAAAGACTATTTTGTCAAGATCATCAAAAACCGATGATCGCTTTCATGCGAATAACATATTTCAATATTTGACAGGTTTATGATCGAAATTAAGATTTTGGACGGCATCTTCATAAACTGCCGATTACATGAATTTTCAACAGATATTTCATAAAAAAAATGTAATTTGAAATTTTGACAATTCTAAAATGATTTGCTGAAATTATGGAGATTTTGCTAGGTTAAACGAAAACTGATGATTACAAGAATATTTGACAGGTCTACCATGATATGATCGAAATTTGATATTTTTGACAGGCTTTTCATGAAATGATGATTATATGAACATTTTCACTGGATCTTATCATTTCACGAAAGACCTGTCAAAAATTCATTAGATTTGAAACCGACGATTTTATGAATTTTTTACAGGTGTATCAACATTTGATCTTTCTTTGAAATTTTTGACAGGTGCTTCATAAACTTCATAAATACTTTCATGATTTGATCGAATTTAGAGTTTTTTACAGCATCTTCATAAACTGCCGATAACATGAATTTTCAACAGATATTTCATAAAAAATATGTAATTTGCAATTTTGACAGGTCTAAAATGATTTGCTGAAATTATGGAGTTTTTGCAAAGTTAAACAAAAACTGATGATTGCAAGAATATTTGACAGGTCTACCATGATATGATCGAAATTTGATATTTTTGACAGGCTTTTCATGAAATGATGATTATATGAACATTTTCACTGGATCTTATCATTTCACAAAGGACCTGTCAAAAATTCATTAGATTTGAAACCGACGATTTCATGAATTTTTGACAGGTCTATCATGATTTTCCGATAGAATGATTATTGTGTCAGGATTCACAAAAACCGATAATCGCATGAAATATTTGACAGATTTATCATGAAATGATCGAAATAAGAGATTTTTGACAACTTCTTAATTAACTGTCAATAACTTGAATTTATAGCAGATCTTTAATGAAATCATGCTCTGCCGAAAGAAAGACTATTTTGTCAAGATCATCAAAAACCGATGATCGCTTTCATGCGATTCACATATTTCAATATTTGACAGGTTTATGATCGAAATTAGAGATTTTGGACAGCATCTTCATAAACTGCCGATAACATGAATTTTCAACAGATATTTCATAAAAAAGATGTAATTTGGCTTTGCAATTTAACTTTTGTAATTTAATTTGGGTTGGCTGGAAGAAATCGCATATGCGATAAGCCCGCCTTTTGGTAGTTTATTGGAACAAAACATGTACACATAAATATTGATGCCAATAAAGCTTTATTTATTTATTTATTTATTTATTTATTTAATTTGAAATTTTGACAGGTCTAAAATGATTTGCTGAAATTATGGAGATTTTGCTAGGTTAAACAAAAACTGATGATTACAAGAATATTTGACAGGTCTACCATGATATGATCGAAATTTGATATTTTTGACAGGCTTTTCATGAAATGATGATTATATGAACATTTTCACTGGATCTTATCATTTCACGAAAGACCTGTCAAAAATTCATTAGATTTGAAACCGACGATTTTATGAATTTTTGACAGGTCTATCAACATTTGATCTTTCTTTGAAATTTTTGACAGGTATCACGCCCCTACATTCCCCGACACCCGGGAGGAGAAAACGGCCACCCCGAGGCTAGGTTACATAGCAGCGTGATTGGAATATATAAAAATAAAAAGGAAGTTACAAAATACTTACTCGGCTGTTACTAATTTACTTTAAATCTTATTGCTCACAATTGAGCCTTTGGCAAGTTTATCCAGGGGTAAGTTCACACTAGGGCGGAAGGAAAAACAAATTGTTAGGTATATAATATGTTGGATTTATTCAGATCACATAAGCAGAACGAACAATGAGAGATTATCAATATATATGGTAAGTAATATTATCCAAATGATACTCTTTCACACAACAAGCATACTCAATGACTTACAAGTATTACAGTATTATGAATATCAAAATAGTAAGAATTGTAATTTGAATCTATTTTCGAGGCGGGGAACACTGTTGAGTAAAGGAAAGATCTTACTGGTTTTTGGAATCGGCTGAGAAATATCCACTCCTTGAGGTGAATTTCGGAGTCTTTCCACCACAAAGCCTAGGGACGAAACCTTTAAGCGACGGTGGCGAAGGCTCCGAAGATCTGGGGTCTTCCAGTAGAAGGTTTCTACTAATAGTTCACGCACAGAATGGAGGCGAGATGACAAATGCTCAGGACGTCTTTACAGTTCGTAAGGTTCTTACGACAACGGTTATGCCTTTCAGTCGGGTTTAAAGCGTTGTAAACTAGATAATTTTACATTAGAATAACACTGGTCCACGAACTCTTATTGCATATAACACCGGCTTGATTATTAATAACTGAATGAGACTTTAAGAGATATGTTAACGGCGATTCACCAAAATACTATTCAGAATTTCATTTATGGTTTCGGAGAGTTTAAATCCATTACAGGGACTTTAAACAAAACTTTCTAGACTTTAACTTTGTTACACCAGAGGCGCGTAAAGAAATAAAAACACGCGGTCCTCGGGAGATGCTTTCTGCTTCAGATTGGAAAACGAACTGCTCTCAAAATGGCGATGCGTTTATAGCGTCATTGTAACGGTTTTATGCTATCATCACGTACTGACATTCGTTGGTGAGTATACATTTCACGACATGTTCACTTTTTTACAAAACAACTGAATGAACTATGGAACAAATACTATTATGATTATATTAATTATATGAAGTACACTAAGGAATATTATTTATGAGAGTCCATTTGAAGTACTCAGCCCAAAAGGGCTGAGAGCCCTGGCGAGGCCAGCGAAGAATGTTTATTTCGCGACTCTCAGAATGCAACTGACGAATGAACGCGCGAATAGCAAGCCCTCGTGGCCGAATCGCATCTTTCTCAACCGTTATTTTACCAGGACAAAATCGTATGATCTTTGCATCGTCCAATCAGAACACAGCGACAGAAACATACGAGTCGCGTCGCAAGGACATTTGGTCCCGTGATTTGATGGGGAATTTCGGAACGGCCAAAATTATTATTATTATTTCAAATGACCAAGTATAGAAACGAAAGATAGTACAAAATTCTCCCGTCAAGTTAATTAGTTTTATCATCTCTACGTCGCTACACGACACTACCCTCTCCCTAGGGAGCGAGTCGCTTGCGCGACGAGCGCAACGATGGGCACAGGACAAGTAAATCAGAAGGGGTACCTAAGGAAAATGGTTATGACTCAGCTTGACTCCAATCCAGCGAAGCATTTACATGATAAGTTAAAGAAATCTTGCTAGTTTATGACTACTATTGACTTAATTCAAAACGAACATACCATTTTGGTAAATAACTAAGATAATAAATTGTTCACCCTATGACATCAGTACATTAAGATACATCTGTTAGGTAATATGGTAACCACGGACAAATCAGATACACAAAACATAAACAACATCTCCACAACTTCTTACAACTATCACCCACTTCTTCAAAGGGGTTGTGACATAGTCACTCATTAAATGGCTCCTACTTAACATCACCTGGCTTAAGCCACTATTGTTTCGAATGCTCGGGTAGTTCAATTAAGTTGAGCGCCCTCACTCTACCGCGTCACAAGGACAAAAGTACTACTACAAGGTACTCAATTTCATCAAGATTGGGAGTATGGCTTCTACTACTTAACTACTCTTCCTGAAATCATCCACTATTAATTGCTCAATCAACTTAACATTTTCCAGTAGAACCATTCAATTCCCGTACTTAGACACAATGTCGAAGTATATTCTGGCTACTACACCACATTTCAACCTATCTACACAGGTTCTTGTATTGCTTTAACGACAATATTAAGACGTTCCAGTCTTGCAGTCTAATGCAACAATTACAACATATTTTGTCGGCCACCGTTACTTAACAACATTACAACGTGGTCGACCTCTCACAAAACTTAAAAATAACAATTACATCTCCTCCAATCCTTTTACAATTTCTAGACAATATTCAGAACTTCTCCACCTACGAACCTCAAGTTATGAGTAGTTCTATCATTATTTCTTTAAAACTTGTAAAACACTGGCTCAAAACTCGCATGGAGTTAGGCATTATTACAATTATTACAACATATGTGTGTGTGCATGTGTGTTTTGTGTGCATGTGTGTTTTGTGTGCATGTGTGTTTTGTGTGCATGTGTGTTTGTGTTTGCTTGTGTTTGCGCGCGCGTGTGTGTGTGTGTGTGTGTGTGATAATGGACAACAACAATAATATAATTTTTTAACCGTGCAATAAGTATACTAATGCAGTGGGCAATTCTTAAATTTAAAACAAGGCAAAGCTCTGTTAACATAAGTACATATAAGAAACTAATACTTTCATGAATAATTAGCATATGTTTAATGCTTTTACATGGTGTAATAATAAAAAAATCTAAATGCAGCAAAAAGTTATACCTCTTCAATTGAACAAAATTTTGGTACAATAAGAAATCATTATGGATGTTAAGGTTAGTAAAAAATGATCAGTATACAAGTCATTCAAAGGGTAAAGTAATTATCTCAGAAAAGCTTGATGGAAGATAACATTTTACTTCTGAACACTATTCAGACCAAACACAGTCATGACAAGTCGAACAGATGTTAAAAGACCAAGGCGAAAGTTTTTCATTTGGGTCAGTAGAAAAACTTTTACATAAGTTGCTCAACCTTTCACGACAATATCCAGCATTTAACAGTAATTTATTTATACATAATATACAACATTTCTATTTTGTTTGACATTATGACAATCGAGCTTGTGAGGAACTGGCACTTTTATTATTATTTTCAAAAACAGGCCTTGCGAGATACTTGGTGACATTATTTAAATTCTTGCTGTAAACTTGATTTAGGTATCTCGTTATTCACTTTTACACTCTTAACACTAACACTTAAGGTGGTTAATCAGTACCTCACAGCTAGAGTACATTACAAAGTATTTAATTACAATACAAAATTTGCTTAAATTAATTGTTCAATTAAAGGGTTTCAACATCAGGATTTTTTAAAAAGAAAAAAAGTAATATGAAATTATTTTGCTTCCATACAAATCGGGGGAATTGAAATCTGAGCCTGGCAGAAATCAACACTCACAAAAGTATAGGAAAGTTTTTTTTTTTTTACTCAGGTAGTTAGAAGAATTACAAAATTGTATTTCTCGGACATGGAAAAAACATATAGGAAATAAAATATGGCAAGGACAAGAGAGACTACTGATTGGTAACTGGAGTGTCCAACTTTAAGATATCTTTTATATGATATCGGCCTTCGTACTTTCCTTCTGGGGTTTCCAGTTCGTAAACAGTTTTAGAAATTCGTTTCTTGACACGTCGTAACATGAAACGAGGAGCTAATTTGGCAGAAAAATATTTAGCAGCATTGCTCTGAACGAAACTTCTCCTCCAAACCAAGTCTCCGGGTTGATAAATTACTTCCTTCCTTCGCAAGTTATAGCGTTGAGCGTTTACCTTAAAGGCCTGGAGTAAGGACGCAGACACTTGATCATATACCATAGCCAATTCCGCTAACTTATGCGCATGCTCTTGTTGCGCAGGAACTTGGTTTTCCACAGGAATGGTTGTTTCCGAGAAACGATGAAGTGATCCGTGAACAATTTGCTCAAATCCGTGAAGTAGAAAAAATGGTGTAAATCCCGTCACAAGACTTACCGAGTTGTTAATAGCAGCTTGAACCAGAGGCAGTTGTTCACACCACGTTCTTTGGTCTTCTCCTACTCGAATTGCTAGCGTGGTATTTATCACTTGATTGTAACGCTCTACGGGATTATTCTGTGGGGTGTAAAAGGTATTATAAAATATGTCAGGAACTCCATATTTGTCTAAGAAGGCCTTAAACTCTTTGGAAACGAATTGCTTTCCGTTGTCTGCAATTATCGTACGAGGTATACCAAAGGGCAAAAATATGTTTAATTCCAGAAGTCGAATGATGTTCTTGGAAGTGGGACTCTTCACGGGGAAAATCCAAACGTATTTGGTAAAAATGTCGACGCAACTCAAAATGTATTGGTGTCTCCGGTAACTCAAAGGGAAAGGTCCAATTAAATCGATGCTTATGGATTGCAAGGGACGTATAACGTTCTTGGGGGTGGTCATCAAACCATTGGGAGGTTGTGTGTGTAATTTGTAAGCCTTACAAGTTGAACAGCTGGACACAAATCTTTTCACATCTTTATACAGACCGGGCCAAAAATAATGAGTCTTGATTCTATGATAAGTTTTAAATAAGCCTAGATGACCAGCAGAATCCGACGAATGATTCGTGCGAAGAACAGAGTCTCGATCTTCCTGGGGAATTACGAGCTTCCAAGTCAAGTTCTGACGTAAGGCCAGGTCTTCTGAAACATGACGATACAATTTTCCTTCAATAACTTGATATCCCAGGTGGCGCGTCGGGTCAGTCTGACAACCTTCGAAAATCTTTAGGTACCATGGGTCTCGAATCTCTGAACCAATAACATCCACAGGTATATCTGTTATCCTAGACAAAGCATCGGGAACCACGTGCTGTTTACCTTTACGGTGTTCTATGTTGAAGTTAAATTGAGTCAATCTTGTCGCCATTCGCGCCAAGCGTCCTGATGGGTTTTCTAATGTTGACAACCATTTCAGCGAACTATGGTCTGTACGTAAGAGGAATTCCACGCCTTCTACATACGGTCGGAAATGGTAAATGGAATCTTGAGCTGCTAACAATTCTCTTTCAGTCGTCGAATAATTTCTTTCGGCCTTGTTTAAGGTTCTACTGAAATAAGCGACGGGGTGTTCTCCATCGTCAAAGGTTTGAGAAAGTACTGCTCCGATGGCATAAGCACTGGCATCAGATTCTATGATGAATCTTCTACTAAAATCAGGGCAATGTAGTACAGGTGTATTCTGTAAGGATAATTTTAATTCTCTATAGGATCGGTCACATTCGGCAGTCCAAATAAAGGGTACTCCTTTCTTGGTACTCGTGAGTTTGCTAAGCGGAGCTGATAATGATGAGAAATTTTTTACAAATCTTCGGTAGTAACTACAAACGCCTAAAAATTGCTTGACCTGTTTGGGGGTGCGAGGTTGTGGGAAATTTGCAATTGCTTCAACCTTGAGGGGATCAGTGTGTAATCCTTGATGATCTACTAGGAATCCTAGATATTTCAATCGCTCTTTGCAAAATTCGCTCTTTCCTAAATTGATTGTTAAGTTTGCAAATTTCAGTTTTTCATAGATGTGTTCCAAAAGAGACAAGTGCTCTTCAAAATCTTCGGAAACCACCACTAGATCGTCCATATATACGAAGATTTTATCGGAATATTGTGCCGGAAACAGCTGTTCCATTATCCTTTGCAATTCAGTAGGGGCATTTTTAAGTCCAAAACTTAAGCGGTTAAAGCAAAATACTCCTCGGTTCCTTATCCAAAAAGCTGTCTTGGGCTTGGATTCTTCGTCCAGTTCTACCTGCCAAAAGGCTTTCGATAGATCCACCGAAGAAATAAACCTGGCATTTCGAAGTCCATCCAAAATTTGGTGTATGTGAGGAAGAGGGTAACTATCGGTCTTGGTAACAGCATTCAATTTACGAGAATCCAAACAAAATCGTGGCGTACCGTCTTTTTTGGGAACCAGAATAACCGGATTAGCCCATGGTGATGTGGTCTTTTCTACTACTCCTAATTGCAACATTTCGTCTAAGGCTTGGTTCAATAATTCTTGACGAGCAGGAGAAACGGGGTATGAACGTTGTTTAATGGGAGGTCCTTCCGTAGCAATATGGTGTTTAACTAGATGTGTAAGTCCAAGGCCTTGTGTTTCATAAGATATTGATTTGAATTTGTCGATCACCTTGTTCAATCTCGACGAACGATTTTGATCTAGGTGGTCAGCAGAGATAAGCTTGTTGACTTCCCAAACATCTATTTCTCTTGAAATATTTAACTTATCTTCTGGTGGAACCAGGGAGGGACAGATATGAAATGCCCGCCAAAAATCAATTCCAAGTACAAATTTAGGTGATAATTCAGGTATAATATAGAAACGTATGATCTTCGAATCATTATTCACGGTGACGGGTAGTTCAAGGAAACCAGCAGATCTGTGTGATGAATTATCCGCAGTGGTAACAGTAACATCAGAGGAATTTAAAGGGTATCCAATTTTAACGAAGGACTCATATAACTTTCCACCTAAACAGCTTATGGCCGCTCCACTATCCAATAATCCAGAATAAGTAAATGAATCTACCTGAAAAGTTAGAAAAGGTCTACCACAAGATCCAACGGAACTATTGATGGTCGATAAAGGTTGAGTTTGGTAAAAATGTTCCACTTGTCGAAGCCATCTTTCCCACTCCGATCTGTGAGAACTCTCCACAGTCCGGCCGACTCTGGGTGGCGAGATTAGTTTTTTCGCACACCTTTAGAGGTATTATATTTCTTCGTAGTCGGAGGAGGTCGAGAAAAATCTGGTAAACTTGGCTGAATCTCGGGTTGTACAACTCTTGTATATTCCTGGCATTGTGAACGAATATGTCCCGGTTTATTGCACTTAAAACAAATAATGTGTCGGGTCTCTGGTTTAGTTCTTAATTCGGCTATGTGTGGTCTATAAGAAGGAGGAGGGGGTCTTCTTTTTCTTAGAGGGACAACTTTATCAGCTGTATAGGTTTCTAGTAACTTGGCTCTGTTAGCCAACTCTGCCAACGAATGCAAGTCTCCTGCCACCAATACACCAATATAATCTTTGCTAATCCCATGCTTAGCTACTTCCAATAATTCGTTTTCAGGAAGAGGTGCGTCTAAAGATTGATTTTGGTGTTTTAACCTTATGATGAACTCGGCTACCGACTCTAAACCACGCTGGGTCATTCCCATTACTTGTCTACGTTGCAGGAATTGGGCGTTTGAACTTTCGAATTGTAACAGTAATTGTTGTTTCAATTGCTTCCAAGTAAGGTTCTCCTTGGGTAAGGTGCGGTACCACAGCAATGCAATTCCTTCTAGGACTTCTGTGAAGCCTGGCACGATGTGCTCTGCCGGTATTCGCCTTGCCGCTAAAACTTCTTCGAAACGCGTCAAAAATGTGCGTACGGAGCCCTTTCCATCAAATTTTAATTTGAGAGTGTCAAAATCAGTTTGCTTAACTTGGTGAATGACATATTGAGTACTCTGATTGGGTGCTTCCGTTGCATTCCTAATTGAACGTTCCAATTCTGCTGGTTGTGGACTCCACGATGGGGATATGGGCCTAACAGACGCAGAACTGGATGTAGACACTGAAGGAACAGGAACCACCGAACGAACCGGCGCGGGCATGGCAAAAGTTTCAGATTCCGCTACATGTTGTTCATTATAGACGCGTGCCTTTCGTCTCAATTCTACGAGCGTACGTGCCGTTCCACACCCACGAACTTTTAAGGCAGCTCTTAACTCGTGACATTTTAAGTTATCAATGTCTTCAATCATTCCCAACGGTGATGACGCCATTATGAATCTGAATTTATACAATGCCGAAAGATAAAAAAAATCAGCGGTGAACAGGTTAAAAAAGTTTTTTTTTTGACAATGAAAGGGTTAAAAATATTTGTCAGAGAAAAGATTAAAAAGGAAATACTGTTGATTCTTAAATTTGAAAGGAAAAAAATTTTTGTCGGGATTGCAAAGTGTCGATATTTCAGACTGTCGAGATTTCAATCTGTCTAGATTTTAATTTGCAGATTTTTAAAATTGTCGATATTACAATTGTCGACATTACAAATTGTCGATATTTCAATCTGTCGAGATTTCGATCAGAGTCCTACATTGCGTGACGTCATTGTTAGGTATATTCAACGTGACGCACTTTTACAATAACACGACTATATAGAATGTTAGAATATTATTACTTCGTTATAATTTTATGGAACAAAACTTATCTATACAAACACTGAAAATCATTTACATGTATCACATTAGAATATCAGTCACATATATTGACCAAATTACAGTACAAATATTGTTATAACCATGGCTTATCCAACATATAACAACCTCAACAATTGCTTTTAATTGGGATTTTGATTGAAATCAAATTTTACCAATATCACGGACGAGTCAACCACTTTTATCACGCCCCTACATTCCCCGACACCCGGGAGGAGAAAACGGCCACCCCGAGGCTAGGTTACATAGCAGCGTGATTGGAATATATAAAAATAAAAAGGAAGTTACAAAATACTTACTCGGCTGTTACTAATTTACTTTAAATCTTATTGCTCACAATTGAGCCTTTGGCAAGTTTATCCAGGGGTAAGTTCACACTAGGGCGGAAGGAAAAACAAATTGTTAGGTATATAATATGTTGGATTTATTCAGATCACATAAGCAGAACGAACAATGAGAGATTATCAATATATATGGTAAGTAATATTATCCAAATGATACTCTTTCACACAACAAGCATACTCAATGACTTACAAGTATTACAGTATTATGAATATCAAAATAGTAAGAATTGTAATTTGAATCTATTTTCGAGGCGGGGAACACTGTTGAGTAAAGGAAAGATCTTACTGGTTTTTGGAATCGGCTGAGAAATATCCACTCCTCCTTGAGGTGAATTTCGGAGTCTTTCCACCACAAAGCCTAGGGACGAAACCTTTAAGCGACGGTGGCGAAGGCTCCGAAGATCTGGGGTCTTCCAGTAGAAGGTTTCTACTAATAGTTCACGCACAGAATGGAGGCGAGATGACAAATGCTCAGGACGTCTTTACAGTTCGTAAGGTTCTTACGACAACGGTTATGCCTTTCAGTCGGGTTTAAAGCGTTGTAAACTAGATAATTTTACATTAGAATAACACTGGTCCACGAACTCTTATTGCATATAACACCGGCTTGATTATTAATAACTGAATGAGACTTTAAGAGATATGTTAACGGCGATTCACCAAAATACTATTCAGAATTTCATTTATGGTTTCGGAGAGTTTAAATCCATTACAGGGACTTTAAACAAAACTTTCTAGACTTTAACTTTGTTACACCAGAGGCGCGTAAAGAAATAAAAACACGCGGTCCTCGGGAGATGCTTTCTGCTTCAGATTGGAAAACGAACTGCTCTCAAAATGGCGATGCGTTTATAGCGTCATTGTAACGGTTTTATGCTATCATCACGTACTGACATTGGTTGGTGAGTATACATTTCACGACATGTTCACTTTTTTACAAAACAACTGAATGAACTATGGAACAAATACTATTATGATTATATTAATTATATGAAGTACACTAAGGAATATTATTTATGAGAGTCCATTTGAAGTACTCAGCCCAAAAGGGCTGAGAGCCCTGGCGAGGCCAGCGAAGAATGTTTATTTCGCGACTCTCAGAATGCAACTGACGAATGAACGCGCGAATAGCAAGCCCTCGTGGCCGAATCGCATCTTTCTCAACCGTTATTTTACCAGGACAAAATCGTATGATCTTTGCATCGTCCAATCAGAACACAGCGACAGAAACATACGAGTCGCGTCGCAAGGACATTTGGTCCCGTGATTTGATGGGGAATTTCGGAACGGCCAAAATTATTATTATTATTTCAAATGACCAAGTATAGAAACGAAAGATAGTACAAAATTCTCCCGTCAAGTTAATTAGTTTTATCATCTCTACGTCGCTACACGACAGCCCTTGAGGTCATTTTATGAGTAAACGGCGCTTTACAAATTGTCCATATATACTGTGTACTCAGCCAAGATCTGTCCAGTGATAGTTAGCCAAAACAGTACTATTCTTTCATCCTCAAGGGTTCCAACGACTCGGACATCCCTCTTTTACAAAACATCGTTCCTATGATAACGACATTAGAGCGTTAATGAGCATTGACCACGCTGTCCCTGTTTTGCACTTGCTTGCTTCTATATGCGAATCTCATTTTGGCTTGCGGACGGGCGCTGTTTCGACAATTTGTCAATTATTATTGTTTTTTTTTGTGATGATTTACCATATGAATATGTAACATATACCTACTGTGTAATATAGCCACAATTCACTCGAATTCGGGTGCTTTGTCTTAAAGTAAAAGAAGGAAGAAAGAATGTCATGGAAAGAGGTGACTCAATTGGCGTAAATACGCACTGAATGGAAGAGGCTGATTTCTGCTCTGTGCTTTCAAGAGAAGCGTTTGGGTTGGAATGGATTTTTGGGTTTGATTTCGAGCTTTCAAGTGTTTCAAGTGATTCTCGAAAAATTACAATGTAGAACCATCTAAATTTTAGAGCATTTATTAACACAATATAATTTCCGGGCAATGCCACATAACATTTAGAAAACAGTAATAAAACTGGGTTTGTACTACTTAAATAGTACATAACACAATTAGCTGTTTATACATTTATAAATATCACTCAACTTAATTCTGTGCGTGATAACTAAATCATGGACCTAGCTATCGATCAATTAGAGATTTGTGTAGACGACAGTGGGGTAACAACATCATTATCAAGTCTAAAGTTTTGAATGATCAAAAATATTGGGTTAAAAATAATATTAATGGGTTAGTTTGAGGAAATATCAGTACTTGCTAACTGAACGTTTGAACTATTTTTAATTATTTGGGTTAGTTGGAAGAGATAAACTCATTCTTAGTATACTGACTATATCATTATTTTATTTTACATAAACACACGGCACAAGCCTTTTACATCTTTGGATACAATTATACTAATATAAACAACAACAGTGACATTAAAAAAAAAGATAAAACAATAAATTTATAACACCAAAAGACCAACGGTAAACAGAGAAACATTAAGAAATAAAATTATGTATATGGTGAGAATAAAATTCAAATTAAATAAAATTAGTAGTCAGTAAATTACTTACTTACTTCCGATGGCCGAACAGCCCTTGTAGGACCTTTGCCTCCGAAACAATAGATCTCCAAGCCTTTCTATCCTGAGCAATGGACTGTCAGTCGTCTTTAACATTGAGCTCCTCCAGATCTCGGTTGATGTTATCTAACAATCTTTGTCTTGGTCTGCCTAACGGTCTCCTGCCCTCCGGTATACACTGCAGAATACCTTTAGTCGCCCTTTCTTCTCCGGATCTAACGATGTGGCCAATCCATGCCAATCTTCGGGATCTGATCAGTAAATTACTATTAAATATTTAGTAAGATTAATCAATGAAAGTCTAACTAACAATTAAAAACAATAATAACTAAAACAATAAAAAATGTAGTAATAACAGGAAATTAAAAGGATATTTATTTTAATGAAAGTTTGTTGATTGTATATTGTTTATTATTTTTATTCGCAGCACGCCTCGATACAGGTTAACCTAGTGAGGCTGCTGCAACTTAATTGTAACCATGTTAAGAAAAAATGTATGTTGATATTTTGTATTTATGCGCAATAAAAGAATTTCTATTCTATTCTATTCTAGATAAAATTGAATGTGATCAATGTATGAACAGTAAAGAACGAATAAGTATTTTTTTTTGTAACACTGTATATTGAAGGAGGTCCATTATCCACCCGGATACCGCAGAAATTTGGAGACTTTCATTTTGTTACTTTTATTGGATGTTATATGTCCTTGGCGCCGTTTTAAGATCTCTCGATTGTCTCAAAAGCGCTGGTGAAAAGGATAGCTTTCATTTTGCTTCTAAAACCGATGAGAATACGTATTTGATATCTTCAATTCAGCGATGAGATATACCACCATTTTTTAATGTTTTATACTAATTGGCACAGAAAGGATGGCTTGTATGTTCATTACACGCAGTCAGTCTGCTTGTAACCTCGTAGCAGATGGCAAAGCTTGATCAACCATATGAAATAATTAAGTTCCGCCTCTGATTTTTTTCTACAAATAGATCATATCATTACTCTAGTTGTAATGAATAATTTTATACCTAAATAAATACAATTAGATACCTTCAAATTCAATTAACATTTCTCAACACGCTGTTTAAATATATATCATTTTAAGTATTTATTATAAAATATTTTATATAGGCAAATGTTTAACATACATGTAATAAATAATTGGAACAGATATTTGATATGAAGGTACATAACTATGTAATTAATTAATTAGGTTTTTTATTAGATTGTTTCAAGTACTTGAATGACCTAAATACTTAATGCCATAGACATAAATAACTATAGACTACTCACAAGATCCGTGGAGCAGCTGTTTAATAATTGGTCTCCAACTCGTCCCCATAAGTTTTTGAGTGTCCTGTAAAAGGCAGGTGTCCGAAAAAATAGACATTAAAAATCTTAAATCTTGCGATGAGGTCTGTCACCCATCCTGGATGTCTTAAAAAAATTGTTGACATGGAGAGGACACCTTGCATGTCTGTTACATGCAACTGGTTTGCTGGCTTTACCTCTAGTAGTATTGTAGTTTCGATTCTTTCACTCAGGATGATCATCCAATGTGAAGAAACAATGTGAATGCCTTTAAAGACTACCTCAAGCAGAGTTACTCTTAACACAATCTAAACACGATTTTAATCATGTCTTGATCTTAATCATGCGAAGAGAATATGTTCAAAAATACCGCACTACCAATACTGTCCTAGGATTAAGATTAAGACAAGATTAAGGTAGTATAAAGATTGTATTAAGAGTAATCCTGCAGGTTGTCGGCCACCTTTATAAGCTAAACTTAACTCTTGGCAATATCTGATTTACATATCTACAATATTACAACATCATAGAGAAAAAAAACTTGTTCTAATAATATAAGACCTTGATGTCAATTAAGAAAATCATCTTCGAATCTTTGATAAATAACCGTGTAATTACATAAGGTTCTATTATTCTTTATTCTATTATAATAATGATATAATACATAATAAAAAATATATAGAAGACAAAAATAATGAAATAAAGTTTTCGTACTTCCGCAAATCTTTATTTAAATTGTGATAGACACGATACACCTACATTTTTTTCATTATGGGTGTGTTTTCATAGTTTATGGTAACCATAGATGATGAAGATAGTGCATCAAAGGAATTAACAAAGGCCTTGAGATACTATGGTAAGCCATTGTAGATGTATTCTTTTCCCATTTAAAGGTGTGCATCATCTATAAAGGTCATGTTATTGCAAGAGTCAAATATTGATCAATTTGCTTGAAAGGTTGTAAATTTAAACTGTGAAACCGTTAGGAGAAATATAGTAAAATATGTAATGAATAAGCACAGAAAAAATTAAATTGTTTAAATATCCTTTTTCCCGGATATTTCAAGAGTTGAAAGAATCCTATTTATCTGTACAATTGTAAAATAATGACAATTAAAAACTTAAATACTCTGATTAGTCTACCAGTACAAATATGCTAGAATAGATATCTTTGACTCTACCACGTCAGTAGATGGTGGATTCGGCTGACGCAGAAGATCCCACCTCGAGACCCACACATCCACGAATACTCCAAAGCATGCAGCGTTTGTAGCATTCATAAAATTCTTCCCTAAACCAAATGGAAAATTAAAATATGACTTCAGAGTGAAATTACTACATAAATCGATTAATTTTACATACATATTTTTACCATCACGACGTCTCTCATAAGTCCCTACTTCCCTAAGCCATCAGCAGTACAATCCAGCAAGAACGGTCTTCGTATAGTACGCCAACGCGCAACATCTTTTGCGAGATGTCTACATTTTTAAAGAATATCAATAGTTTTAAATAACTTATTCCATACCTACAACATTTCAAATATCGAATGACTTCTCATTGCCACTGCAATAATAATACCTATAAGCTAATAAAAAAATTCAAACAAAGAAAACCTCCAAGTAGCGCGGGAACTATCAAACGTCAAAAAGCATAGATAAAACTATTTTTATCATTCATCTTTATGGTAGGTAATCTACTATAAAAATAGCGTTAAATGTTTTTGTTATAAATGAAAACATGAAATACACATTAACTGCAGTAATGCGGATATGGGATTTTTAGAAAAAAAAATATAGATATATTTATTTATACGTTTAACAATATTTATTAATTAATGATAAATTCGTGCGACCTTCTCGAAAAGAAAATCGTGACATGGCGACATTGTTCTAACGCCTTAGGTAGGATCTTTACAACAATAAAATTTGTTATTGTTCAACTACAAGTATATTATTTTAGGTGGCAACTCTATAAATTTAAAATGTGACAACACAACAACACTACGACGCAATGTTTTGGCGCCTTTTTAAGAAGTACAATAATATTGTCTTATTTCAAAATTTCATCACCTTAGGTGATCAATAATCGAACACTTTTAAATAATAATTATTATTATGGAACGTTCAAGGTTCTAAAAATAAAATATTTGTAACACAAAACTTATTGTTATAATGTTTGTATTAATTTTTGGGATTGGTAAATTAAATTTTTGTCTTAATCTGATTGAATTGATTGAGCAACTCAACTACAATATATACAAGTATTTAGTATAATAATTGATATGAAGCTACATATGCTTTATTATAATATTCCGTATTGCGCCATATCCTTGTGATGAATTATTTGATTCATGTTTGTAATTTTTTTCTTTATAGGAATAACAAGCGTATGAAATATTCAAGAATAATACAAATTATTAAATTGAAATTTTGTTTTTAATAAATTTAAACATACTACTTCTCAAATGTTTTTTTTCTCTGTTAAATTACCTCATCGTACGAAAATATAATCGAATGTTAAAACGTCATACTTATTTAACAAAAATATTGAAATATAACATTGTTATGGGCGTACCCAAGATAAGGGACATAGGAGGGCAGCAGCCCCCTCAGGATCTCGAAAAAACTGGCATCAAAGTGGGAAGCTGCCCGCTTAAGAAGTCATTTTATTTATTTATTTATACATTCTCAACTGTACATTGGTTATAATACATACAATTTTATAGAAAAATGCATTAAAATGAGATATTATCATTATACAGAGGGCGAGTTTATCGCAGAGGCGTGATCTCTTTCAACTAACCCAAACTAACTAACCCATGTTAAATATAAGGTGGCTCTGGACGAGGGTAGAAAATGTGCGTGTGTTACCATCTTACTTACATTGTGAAAATGGAATGTAAAAAAAACAACATGCATATGTATGATGCACATACCATCACGACATTCTCCACAAATGGGGTAGCCAGCAAATTAACTACATGTATATTGTCCTTTCCGTACCAATAAAAATATATGACATTCAGGATCGGTGGCATTTCCCTTCGCTGAACTGAAGATGTCAAATGTCTTTATTTTTTCGAAAACCTATCTCTTAAATTACAGGACACTCGAAAACTTACTCAAAAGAGTGACGGACCAATTCTTTGTCGGGTGCTCCAAAATTCGCATACAAAATAAAAACACACAAATTCACTATTGATCAAAAAAATCTCTCTCGAAAACTTAGCAAAAGAGTGACGGACCAATTCTTCACCAAGTACCTACTCCAAAATTCGCAAACAATATAATTGTATCAAAATAAAAACACACAAAATTCACCATTGATTTTTTTTTATTATTATCTTATATAAGTACAATAATTACCCTTGACATGGAGAGATGAATGGGCAACTGAGTATTATAATGCAGACTTCTTTACAACTTGAAGATAAATCGTCTAATGTAATTTGAACAACTCTACGGGGAGTAAAAATATTATTCGTAATGGAATTTTACTAATTAATTATGTGTCTTCTATTCATCTTCTTTATTTTATTTGTTTATTTATTTATTTATTTATTTAAAAGACCTCGTTTCATGACACAGCGGGCTTCTCTTAATTAATCAAACACTAATTCATTATGCTGCAGTGAATTAATTATTATTATTTGATTATTTAAGTAAGAAAGTGAAAATTGGTGGGCATATAAATTAAAAGATTGCCAACGAATAAATTTATTAATATCCGAATAGCATTGATGTAATCAAAGTTTGTTTTTATTGGATTTGTAATTTAATTTATTTCGTTCCCAGCAAAATGAAGGTACCCATTCTTTTCTGTTAGTTTTCGGATGTCCTGTAGAAGGCTATTTGTAAAATTTTTAAAATATTTTTTTTTAATTTTATTTATTGGTAAAAGCACATAACAGATAACAACAGACTATAAATATGGTTTACAAAAATAGAAAAGGGTCTTTCATAACTCAGCTATCATCCACAAACATGTACCTCAGTTAAGTCAATTATTTAAGTATCACACATTCCGCTCATTCATCTGTTCTCACTAGCATATCACATTATGTTCAAGATATTTAACGCCTTCGGTTCAGCGATGAGGTATGAAACCCATCCTAAATGTCTTAACTTTTATTGGTAAGGAGAGGTCGATTTGCATGTTTATTACATGCGTTTGGTATGCTAGCTACCCCAATTGTGGGAAATACTGTGATGGTATGTATTTATGTATTTAGAATTTAACTTTTATCCCTACTTTTATTTTATAAATCAATGGAGTTTATTTATTCAAAATATTACAGTATTTTAACAAGTGGGGTAGCGAGTTGACAATAATAGCATATAAATAATTATTGTGCATATGTATATACATATTGTTTTTTTTTTTTTTTAATATTATTTGCAGTATTGTGGGACTGTTTCGTATGGATGCCTACTAATTTGATTGTCTATATAAAGTACCTACCTATACATTTGTTTTAATATGGATGTTCATATAGATAATATTTAGTTGCTTTTTTTTGCTATCATTTAAGTTGTATATATGAATTACTTTACACCTGTTAACGTGTTTGTATGTTTTTGGTAATCTGGTGGGTGAGAGCACTGATGTTTTTGCTGACAGTTTTCTAAAATACAAATCTGACATTATCAAATACTTGAGCGTACAAACTGACAATGGGTAGTCGAGGTTTATAGTTGCTTATTTACGTTGATTTTCTCTGGTGTTCGATGCCTCTAACGAGGTATATTCATGTGACTTAATTGTTATTTTTTTTGATGTTATGTATGTATTTTAATTGATCTCTATTGTTTGTAATTTTTTATATAAATTTAATTAACTTATGAATTTTAATTACCTAATTGACTTTTAACTATAATATTTGACATTTTATACCACTTGATTTCTATTTGTGATATGTTGACTAAAATTTTTTAACAATTTCGTACCTTATTTGAAAATTATAATATGATAAATGTTATACTGTCTGTACTCTCGTTTTTTTAGTCTAATTTTAACATATTGACTATTAACTATATTTTACATTTTTATACCACTTGATTTCTATTTGTAATATCTTGACTAAATTTTTTTTTAACAATTTCGTACCTTATTTTATAATTATAACATGATTAATGTTAAACTGTCTGTACTCCCGTTTTTTTAATCTAATTGTTTTGTGTCTTTTTTGTAACTGATCGTTCCTTTGTATACATGTTTTTTATGTATACAGAGGTTTAACATGTAAAAGGCTTTGGCCGTAAATATTTGTAAATTAATAAACTCGCCCTCTGTATATTGATTGTATGATTGTCTTTGTTTGAAATGTATTTTTGTGTGAATTTGCTTGTTATCAATGTACAGTAAAGAATAAATAAATAAATAAATAAATGAAAAATAAATGAAAAATAAATAAATAAATAAATAAATAAATAAATAAATAAATAAATAAATAAATAAATAAATAAATAAATAAATAAATAAATAAATAAATAAATAAATAAATAAATAAATAAATAAATAAATAAATAAATAAATAAATAAATAAATAAATAAATAAATAAACAATAAATAAATAAATGAATGAATGAATGAATGAATGAATGAATGAATGAATGAATGAATGAATGAATGAATGAATGAATGAATGAATGAATGAATGAATGAATGAATGAATGAATGAATAAATAAATAAATAAATAAATAAAATATATCTTGTAAATGGCAATGTTTGCCGTATATTCAAAAATAAATAAGTAATAAACATACAACTTGTCCTCGGTGTGCTAATAAAAAATATGACATACAGTATGAGTGGTATGATTCAAATATGTTCGATGTCTTACTTGTGGTTTTTGATGAATACACGTCTTTTACAGGGCACTTTAAAACTTACAGAAAAGAAGGGAAGACCTTTTCTTTCCCTGGGACTCGATGTAACAGAAGTTAACAAATTTGCCTGTCGATTAGTCAACTTTTTATGTAGCGTACGGGATTTTTAATTCGTTAAACTAATAACTCAATTATTCCCAATAGTCCATTGGGTTAAATCTAGTATGACAAAAGGAAATATTTTAAAACTCAATCACACCAAATGTTTCAATTTTCGTGACATGTCATGTTATCGCAGATAAGTATATTATTACTAGCTGACCCGACAAGCGTTGTTTTGCCATATACTAAAATAGCTATTAAAAAATAGGAATTGATGGTAGAAGTGTGAAAATTTAGGGCTGTATGTATTTTTTAATGCCTCACCATAAAAATATAAGTATAAAAAATTTTGTCCAAAAAATAAAAAAATATCGAGATGGACCACCCTTAACTTTAAGGGGTATGAAAAATAATTATTGGCCGATTCTCAGACTTACCCGATAACCACACAAAATTTCATTAAAATCGGTCCAGCCGTTTCGGAGGAGTTTCTACCTATGATAGCAAACACCGTGACACGAGAATTTTATATTTTAGATTGTTGTATGAATTATAATGGGATCGTGTTGGAATTCAATTCATAATTTATCTATATACCTATTGGTCTCAAGATAAACATTTTATTGCATAATTTGTAATACGTATTAGTAAAAAAAGGATTATTCATTGACACAGTAACAAGAATAAGGGCCCATAAGCCAAAATGGTGTTCTAAAATAGTTATGCCTATTTAATGTTTTCAGTTGTATCTTCTTCAGTGTATTATTTACATAATATAGTGATGATAGTGATAATCTCGCCACTGCATATAGTTTTTTTTAACTTTTTTGTTTTGTTTTAAAGTTTTAAATTTTATTTAAAAAATTTTAAAATTAATAAAAATAATTTTCAAAGTTTTTTTAAATATTTTGTATTGTTTTGTTAACACTGTCATATATTGATGATGTATAAAAAGAATAAATAAACAAATAAATCATTTCGAAATGATAATGCAATTTAAGTTTATACACCAAACAACACCAAAATATTAGACGTATTACAGGTCTTACTATGTAATTAATATTTATTGTGCCAACAGTGATTTCATTGACCAAAGAAAATATTTTCGGATACATTTTTTACAAAAAAATACTAATTAAGTTATAATGTTTTTAAAAAATTTGGTTAATTAAGTTGTTTCATTATATTTTTTTTATGTTATAATTCGTTCGTTTTGACAATAAAATAAAGATGAATATTTAAAATTATTCTTGGAATACTTACGAACCTGAAGGGGTTAAAATAGCTACTGTAAAATAATTATTGTAATATAATCGACTCTTGACCCTGAGTGAGATCTATAATAGATCATTGTTACATTACTACTGTGAATAAATTATTTTATAAAACATTAGTGTTCTCGTTTGATCTACATGGATCATTAGGAATAATATGTTAGTGAGATCATGTTGTAGTTATCAGATTTATGATGTTGACACGAAATCGTGCTAAGTTATAGGATATTTAAGATTTTTAAACTTGTCGATGCACACTGGTCGAGAGCTTAAAAATCTTTAAACTTTTAGATATTTTTCTTTAAATACATTTCAGTAAATATATTAGATTTTTTTATCTAATATATTTTGTAGACAATTTCTTTCTTAATTTTTAATTAATTCATTCAGTTATTTATTAATTACATATTTTAAGAATAAAATTATTTTAGATTATAAATTAATATAAATAAAAAATACTGTTTACTTTCACTTGATTAGTGTATTGAAGTTATAAGCCTTTTGGACATATAGGTCTTTAGATGTTACAGTGTCTGAATGCTTACAAATCGACAAGAAGCTGGCCATATGCACACCTTAAATCCAGGAAATGTATGCAATCCCCTATATTCAAAGACATGTCAAGCATGTCTAGACTAGAAATTCAAGGGGAAACTTGGTAATGCGACCAAAATAATTTCATATCTATCAGTCATAAACAAGTGTTGGTTCAAAATTTTCCAATTATGACATTGTCAAGTATATAGAATGTACAATACTTTCGTATTGGAGCGAGGGAGACCATTACTGTCTTAATGTTATGGAGTGAATGAGCTAACGTTTATTGTCATGTTGTTAATTTTGGATAATTTTTTCTGAGAAAATTAGTACTGTGTTACTACTAGCCTAAACTTTAAAAATCTTTTTCTGTATCATGCTTTTGTCAAAATCTTGTGTTTTTGGTCAACTTACGGAAAAGAGTGGGTGACCAATTCTTTGCCGTGTGCTCCATGGTATGTTATTAACATTATTTTGAGTAAACTTGACATAGAAGAATTTTCTGATTGGTTTTGTCATCTACACCCAAATCCGGTTAAACAATAAAAAAATTAGTAAATATTCTAAACATTTGTTGCTGACTGGTCGAACTAGCAGCCGATAAAGTATTGAACTTAATTTTATTGTTCCGGCGCCATTTAGACGGGAGATCGCGATCTGAAAAATGAGATTTCAAAAAGATGTTTGCTTCTAAGGTTTGCATAAAGCGTCTCTCGATTGGTGGACCTTACATCGTGACAGTGAGAATGGTGGAATTGGTGAACGTTGTCCATGGACACCGAAAGTAATCACTTAAGCCAGCCTTGAGCCAATTCGTAAGCGTTGGGACACCTTTCTCACTTCTTCCGATTGGATTCTACACAATGTTGCATTGTGTAAACATGGTTCTCCAATCGAGGTTTCTGAGAAGAATTTACATTCGACTTTATGTATACAGGATTATCTGATACATATTACTTACTTACTTACTGCTAGCCTTCTTCTCTCCACTGCTGGATATAGGCCTCTTCAAAACTTTTCCACATTTTCCTATCTCGAGCAACACGATACCACTGTTTCCCCATCATCTGGACAATATCATCAACCCATCTTTTTTGGGGTCTTCCTACGCTTCTTTTGTCCTCCCATGGTCTCCATACAAGAATTCTGGAAGTCCATCTGCCATCCTCTCGTCTTACCACATGACCAGCCCATTGCCATTTCAACTTGGAGACTTTATCAACAACGTCAACGACTTTTGTCTTTTGTCGGATAGTTTCATTTCTTATTTTGTCTCTCAAGCTGATACCTAGCATTTGCCTCTCCATGGCACGCTGTACACACCTCAGTTTTCGTTTGCTCGCAAGTGTTAGCGTCATAGTTTCTAGCCCATATGAAATCACTGGCAGGACACACGAATCGTAAAGTTTTCTCTTGAGACTTATGGGGACTTCATTATTTTTAATGATACATATAATTAATAAATAATTAATATAAACAAGTAAATAATATAATATATGATGTAGAACTTAAATGTCAATCTATATGTTAAATTAATAAAGTTTTAATTTATTGATAATTAGCAAAGGTTAATAGAAATAGACACACATTAATGTGAGAGGATTAATGACGTGTTCCGTTTTACTGTAATGTGTTAAAGTTTTTTTATAATCCTTTTTTTAAACTTTTTGTTTCTTTGTAATGACATTATGTTAAAATAACTTTTTTCGGATACTTCGGGAGTTCCAACACCCTTATTTATGCGTTCTTTTGTAAGGCAATATTGTTGGAAACGTACCTATTTCAAAATGTGGTTGTACAAGAGTAGAGGGTCATTTCCCGGGAAAATTCTGTAATTTTTATTTCCCATTTCCCGGGAAAAAAGACAAAAATTCCCCGAAAAAAAACACAAATTATTAGTCATGCAGATTGCCATACCGATACCGAAATCTTTGTTCAGTTAATAATTGTAAAATCGTATTTTTTTTGTAACGTGTCGTTTTGATAGTCGTAATAAATATAAAATTTCATAATCAACATATTATAACGCACTTATCAAATCAGCAATTATCATTTTATAAATCAAAATGATAAGAATAAAATAAAAAAAAACATCGCCTAACAAAAATAAACTGATTATTTATTTTACGTGGAAAAATCATAAAATTCTGACATGTGTTTCTTTCGGCCTGATGGTACAGTTACTCAATTTGATATTCAGACACAATGGTATACAAGTTTAAAAGTAATCTATAAATTTACCAATTTGCATTTTTTTATTTCTATGGTATGGTTTTAATTCTTTATTAATGTTAAAACGATACGAGAAAATAATAAAATGTTTTCTTTGAAACAGTCGAAGTACTAATAATGTAAACAAATAAACTTAGGTACAAATACCACCACAACTTTATATTCGGACACTATAGATAAACATTATTTTTATGACTTTTTCGGAGAATTTGGTCACACGTGCTGAGGAAGTATCATTTTAGTTAAAATAAACTTGATCTAGAGTTTGTGTGTTCACATTGTGAAAAGACATTTTAAACATATTTGATATTAATAAAACACTGTTTTACTTTTCACTATTAATTTATGACGAAAGCGCTTGGGTAATAATAAATTAATAGTGAAAAGTAAAACAGTGTTTTATTAATATCAAATATGTTTAAAATAAACTTTTTTAAATTGCAGAAACAAAATTTATTTAACTTTTTCGTAAAAAATTTACAACTTCCACCTCAAATTTAATACTTTTTAAATTTCCCGGGAACGAAAATAATCCGGGAAAAATTACCCTCTAGTTTTGATATACGGTGCCTACCTATGTCTAGATATGAATGATTATTTACAGTAATGTACCCGATGGTAATTATTGTATTACATACATTAATTATTATGTGTCTACTTACTATAATATTAAGTTTATGATCGTGACAAAGTTAGCCTTCCATGTCACTAGTTCACTGTCAGATATTAGTATATAGTAGGTATCATATCTTGACACAGATTCCATTAGGACACCATTGTGTGATAAGATTATAAATTATAGGTAGGCAAAAATACTTTGATTTGAACGGTAGACGATGTGGAATATTATGGATGACAAAACACTGTATTACTTCCACTTCACAGTGAGTGGAAGTAATACAGTGTTTTGTGATTTAATAATTTTATTACATAATAAAAAATAAAATGTCGTTCCACAAAGTTTCGCTCGCTAATTACGAAAATTTAATATGGATGACTTTGATTTTGGCGCCGTTAAACAGTCCTTAGATTTTTTATGGTATTGGTTCACAATAAGTAGAATTCGATAATTGGTTGAAATGAAACAAGCGTTTCGTTCTACTAAACATTAAATAAATACAAGAGAGATGTCTTTCGACTTTTCAGTTCATTATTTGTCCCGAGATTGCCGAATTAAAAATTGGCTGCAGTATTGAGGCTGAAAATTCATAAAATATATAATAGATTTTGTATTGCACGGTTTGAAGGGTATTGATTATATTTTTTATTGTAGGGGTCATTTTTATGACTTTCCATATATAAAGTTTATGCAATACCTACTAAGTATAAGTAGAAAAGGGACCATTGGCATCTCAAGGTTATGGAGTAAAACAGCATATTATTATCACTCGTGGAATCCAATACGGTCAATACTTCCAAATTTGCAGAAAGGAGCTTCAGAGCCGCTACGCCGACTACCTGGAACAGATTGCCCGCAGACCTGAGAGAGAATCAATCCACTTCCACATTTATGACCAAGTTGAAAACGCTATACTGTTCAAGAGAAGTCAGGGCGTCCTTGAGATGGTCACGGATCATTAAACGACGCCACATGTAAATTATCCAATTACTATTATTATTAATTTTGAAACATATTTTTCTGAGAAGATTATTTTTGCCTCACTAGTCTGTATCATATAGGTCAATGTTTTAAGCTGTGATCTGACATTGTACACATAATAGTCATGTAGGTATGTATGTACATTTGGGTATCTAGTATAAGTATTATAAAATACAAGTGAGAATACCTACATTGTTTAGTAACATTGTGATTAATCATGTGGGTGTTATCAAAATGATAGTGCCTACCTATTTGAGGTGGATATATCAAACACCTTTGTAATAATCAAGGAATGACTATTTTTGTGCGTTTGTAAGTATCTCCTTCTACTTATTGGGGAGGGGGGGGGTGTGGTGGATTATGTTTGTGTGTTCTTGGGAGGGAGTATAACGGGCAACTAACTGACTATGGGCGCAAGTGTGTGTATTTGTATCGTATATGTGTGTACATGTGTGAGTTGGTGGGTCGTGTATGTGTGTAAATGTGTGAGTTTGTGTTGTGTGTGTGTGAGGGTGTGTATGTGTTTAAAATAGTCTTTTTCCCTTCATCATTCTTATACCTTAGACAAAATCATTTTTCAATTTTAGGCCGCCTATTGTAGTTGTAGTGTGTCTTTGTCTTATTTTTTGAGAAAGAATACTGTTATCACCGTCCCAGAACAGAGCATTCTAGTGGGACGGTGTAATTTTCCTGTCTTGCGTGAATCAATTAGCAACGTACACGGTCAGGCGGGCCAGGGGTGGCCTGATATTCTGATCCTATTTTTACAAAGACTAACATACCTAACTTATCCATTTTTGGTCCCTGTGAGGGCTACCCCTGGCTCGCTCATCTGAGATCCCTATAGGGAGCCCATGATGAGTTTGATAAGAAGAATTACTGATAAGACTATATGTATGTGATGTCCATATATAATATATTGTGAAAATTGTAAGAAGGGAAATAAAAAAACTTTTCTTTTCATTTCATTTCACTATTTATTCATTCTATACTGTACATTGATCACAATACTTACAATTTTATAGAAAAATGCAGTGAAATTAGATAAAATCAATATTTAAAATGATTTTAAAAACACTGTATAATTTCCAAATTAAATTTATTCACCTCAAACGTTTTCGCCAAGGCTTCTACTTGGCATCATCAGGAGGACTCATGATGATGCCAAGTAGAAGCCTTGGCGAAAACGTTTGAGGTGAATAAATTTAATTTGGAAATTATACATCGTTTTTAAAATCACTTTAATTATAATGAATTTCCAAAGTGTTAACACAAAAACATTTGATTTATTAAAATCAATATATTGAGGGCGAATTCATCGCAAAGGCCCAGCATAGCTCTCTCCAAAGCTTTTTGGGTGACTCGCATCATTTCCTCGAAGCTTGCTTGGTCAAAGTCACCGTTTTATCGTCCATTTGTTCTACATATCCAAACTATCTTGTTCATTTCTTTTAGCTCTCAAATATCATGTTAAATATAGGCATTTATAAATCGAAATATTTATTTATTTCTATTATATAAATATACTATACTTTTAGTATTTTACATCAGTAAAGCTTAAACATATTTTTACAATAATCAATCAAATGTGTATAAAACAAACAAAAAATAAAACCTAATTCTTTTTTCGATGTTTTTGGCATTCACTATGTGATAATTACGATTATATATTAAATACATTGTGAATTAAACTCATTTTCTAATCAAAACCTAATTCATTAATAAAACATTTAAAAAATTGGCGTATTTAAATATTTAACCAATATTAACTTCATGCAAACATATACAAGTGTAAAGGCTTTCATTGGGATACGTACTATGCAATATAAAAGAAAATTAATATCTTCAGTTTAGCAATGAGTTCGGTTAGTTCGTTGGTAGTCCCACTTGTCTTAGAAGCCGCGATGGTAAAGAATAATATGTATAAAGACATACTTAAGTATTGACATACTCGTCAATAATTCTTCGAATATATTTTTATCACGCCATTATTTTTTACAACTTGATTCTGGTGACTGTCATCTCATTTGACAAGATATGTTTTTTATGAAGCCACAATAATGTGTAATGCAAATATGTTGTTATTGTTTATTCATGTAGTCAATTGTATAAAAAAATATATCATGACATAGCGATAGAACGTTGTAGATAATAAATTCTTTTATCATCATTTTACGAGTGAGATTTTTTTTATAAATAAAATAAAATAAGTAACTTCACTGCAAATCAGTAATAATACTATGTTATTTTAAAGCACTGCAAACCGATCAGAATCAATAATTTAATCAAAAAAAATCATGTATTGGTCATATTTTGCAAGGAAATAAGTATGTGATTCTCCAATTAATTGATTAACCGATTTCATTGAATATAAAAAATAGCTCTATAATCCCTCAAAGTACAAGCTCTGCTCAACTTTGAGAGTGAAATAGGAAATAATATTTGAATTTGATTTGAATATTCATGGGAAACCTGAATTCTATGCAATGTTAAAGACTTAACTAGAGTGACGAATGAGGTGCGTGGAGAAATTCTTACGACTGGTGCATGATAGGTAGGCCTTTGCAGAAGCGAATTTTATAAATATGGTTGATCATCCCTGTGAAGAACTCACCTCTCATGGAAAATTTAAAGTTTTGGTTTTTTCTCTGTTTGTCACATACTTTCTTCATAAAGCTTGACTACATTTCTTGATGATGAGAGCGGAAGATCTCGAATCCACAGCAGATTCACTCAATATCGTGTTTAATTTTAATTTTTTATCACATTTTATTTGTTAATTTATTTATTTAATTACTTACAACATTCTTTTACTAAAACCTTAACAATATGTTATCAATATGATGAATATAATTTGATAGACAGATAATAATAATATTATTATCATTTGAAATATGGGTAGGGCCCTGTAGAAAAGATATCAAAATACAAAATGAGAAAAGGTGTCGACAAGGCCAAGGCAAAGACATACATACATTATGTAAATTGTATGTAATTACAATAAAACCAAATGGATCAACACTAGATACATAATACAATTATATTAATATTTGAATCTACTTAAATATTATTCAATGTTAAAGATGTATAGATCATTGATATTTGAAGGAAGAAGGTGATCGAGTTTAATACTACAATGAAGTTCCTAGGAAGTATTTGGGTACTTATTATAATTAAGCCCAATTGAACGATTCGTTTATTCACTTGAACATCAAAAATATGTGAAGATAAATAGAAACATATAAATTGGATTATCAATGTAGGTAAAAATATTCTAGAATAATATTTATATTTGGAATTAAAATAGATTAAAAATAAAACATTGTATTGGCGACGGCTGGCGTGACGCGGAGGTAGTACTCTTGCCTTAGTCATGAGGTCTCGGGTTCGATTCCCGGCCAGGGCAAAATGAACAATAATACCTTTTTGAAATTGTCCTGTGTCTGATTATTGCTTGTATATGTGTTGAGTGCATTGTATATATGTGTATCATCGTGTTAGTAGATACCCATAACACTAGATTCATGTCGTAGTTTGGGACCAACTCGATCTGTGTGAATTGTCTATAAATGTTATGTATTACTTTAACTAACTTTAAAAACAAATTAAATCTTCGCGGAACAAATTATATTCCATATCTCATTTTCACTATAGAAGAATAACTCATTCAAGGCAGTTCGAATAAATTTGAATGATACCGCAATTCTAGATCCTCTATTGTAAATCTTTAATACGACTTCTTAATCATCCTCAAGATCAGCAGTAATAATAATAATAATAATAATAATAATGAACTGTTGTTATTAAGCTTAAGGTGTTTTGAATATGATAAATATGAACGTTTGTATTTACGTTTTGATTGGAATGTCTTTACGTAGGCTCAACATAATGGTAATCATACCTACAGTATAGGTGAATGCAGTACTGTACCTGTAATAAAACATTATCTCGTATAATAATATTGCATATTATGCAAATGGTTTGTAATCATTTCCTATTGTTAAAATTATTCGTACACCCATCCTTGATTTTTTTTTTTTTTTTTTTTTTTTTTTTTTTTTTAAATGAGAAATCATAATGTTATTTATTTATAAATGTTTGGAGTCAAAAAATTATGTTTAGAAACTACCACAACGTTACCGCCAAATCAATAAATATTTATTCATTCATTCATTCATTCACCTACACATCACTATTACAAAACGTCATAAAACACACATGGACAGAAACAATACACACAATCACAAATCAAAGACAATGCATTATCCTACTCAACCCGCACTCATCATCCAACCCCTTGCTATATAATACCAAGCCCACAAGTTTGTCATTTATTACAAAAGTTATACAAAAAATTAAAAAAAGAAAAAACAACAAGACACCAATCCAACATGCATAACAGGCAGCCAAAACAGATATGTGACTGAGCGTGCGCGCCGGAACAAGCAAGTCAATCAGGACTATGCAGTCATAACCCGCAGCATTTATATTTGGCTTAGGATAATAATATGTTCCGTGGAGGCACGGAGAGGACAACTTGCATGTTTATTACATGCAGCTGGTCTGCTGGCTATCCCACTTGTGGGATATGCCATTATGGTGTAGTATTAGTAGTAAATTTATTTATTTATTTTTTGCTTTCTTCTCTCAATTCACAATCTCTCCAACAATATTTGATTATTGTTCTGCTTGAGGGTTCTAAGATAAATAAGTAAAATTTGCAATCCATCCATTTAATAAATAATCCAAGACTCAGTTGTTTGAGGCAATATTGACAGTATAGTAATAAAAAAAGAAACAGCTGATGCCACAGAATGCGGGCTGACGGAAATGATCAAATGTAATGTAAGATGTAGCTATCAAAAATGTAGTTAATTGAATATCTTTAATATTTTATTTTGATATCGGCATTATTTTTTGTTATTTACCTATATTTTATTTATCTAACGACTACTAGCGTTAAGTCCGGCATCTCTCAAAAGTTTACCATACTTATTTACTTATTCAGTTTCACGTGTCCATTGGGCTACTTACTCCAGATTCTGCGCTTTCTGCAATTTGTTATCAGCGATTTTTATAAAATATCATCGACTCGAAATACTACTTACTTACTTCCGATGGACCGCAGTCCTTGTAGGACCTTTGCCTCCGAAACAATAGATCTCCAAGCCTTTCTATCCTGAGCAATGGAATGCCAGTCGTCTTTAGCATTGAGCTGCTCTAGATCTCGGTTGATGTTATCCAACAATCTTTGTCTTGGTCTGCCTTATGGTCTTCTGCTCTCGGGTATATCCTGTAGAATACCTTTAGTCGCCCTTTCTTCTCCGGATCTAACGACGTGGCCAATCCATGCCAATCTACGGGACCTAATCTCAATTGTGATGAATGGTTGGTTAATTGTGGAGCGAATTTCTTAATTGCTTTAAAGCCTCCAGGTTCCATATATACACGACTCGAAATATGCTATAATAATATTGAATTGAAAATATTTTGATAAAACATTATATAGAACGAGGTGTTCACTCTTCGTTCCAATCAGGCAATACCTCAAAAACTGTGATAATTTTGAAAATATCTGGTTAAGATGCCTATATATTCGGACCTGTAAACATACATATTTACAAACATACACAAATATTAATTTAATTACGATATGAGAAAGGGGAAACTATTATTATTTATATTTATTTTTTGTTAGTATCTTTATATCTAATATAAAGTATTTTTTAATTTATTATGTGAAAATTTAAAATAAAATGTCATTCAATTTCGGCACCTAACGGATATTAAAAATAATTGTATCTACTACGGATGTTACAAAATGAATCTCTAATGGGTTTTTTATGCAAACTTTCTATTAAAATGACAAATTGTTTGAATGTGATGAAGCTTTAATTTCAATTTGTTAAATATATATATTTGAGTTCGTCGGTGGCCTGGAGGTAGAATCTCGGCCTCGTGAACACGGGGTCCGTGGTTCGATCCCAGGTGCCGGCAAAACTCTCCTTTCACGACACAAGCTTTTAGCTTACTGTGAAAGGTGTATAAGGTTGTATTTGGGTTTATAACAAAACCCAGATATATCTTTTTAAAAAAAAATTGAACATAATCTAATAAACTCGCAAAATGTAATATTAACCTTATTACGGAACCGGTTTTAGAAAATCAAAATTACAGGATCTAGTATGATAAAACAATAATAAAAGATAGACAAATACATCACAATAGACCCGATTTAGTAATAAAATAACGTACCTAATAGATATCGATGTCCCAAATGCACATAACTTACAAACAACCGTCGCAGAAAATATGTAAATATTTACTGAACTAGCAGGAGAAATAAAAAGTATTTGGCATTCTACGTCCGTTTATATAATATCTTTAGTCATGTCAGCTACAGGGGTAACTCCGAAATCTTTAATAAATAATTTACAAAAATTAGATTTAACGGTTAATTTATAGATACATAAAAATTCAAAAATCTATTATAATAAATACTTGTAATATTGTTAGAAAGTTTCTGAACACAGATATTTCAGGCACAATGCTGGTATTTTGAACCCGTGTTTTGAGCCTAGGAAAGTTCAAAACTTACTGAAAAGTTTAGGAGATTAATTATTTTACCGAGTTCTCTACGGAACATACATAAGTAACTGATTATAATTTTCTTTGCTGTTTATACTGCGTCGATATAGTAATGGTACGACCTGATTTCAACGCATTATTGTTTTTATTGTTTCATATCAAATGCCAAAATAGAAAAGCTAAATCTAAGCAATAATATAGTGGGTAAGTTTTTAGTGTCCGGTACACACTCAACGTTTTTTGTTGTTCTAACCGCTAAAATGTATACTGACCTACTAATCTGTATTCATCACTGAGATAAAACGATAAAAATGTCTGTGTGTTTGAAGTAAACTTGAAAACTTTTCAATCAATCAATATATTTCATAAAATTCTTATGTGCGTATTGTTCAATGAAACCCCCGACAAAGAATACGTCTCTAACTTTTTTCTGTAAGTTTTCGAGTAAGCTTTTAGTTGGAACATATCGTTCTGTTGCGATAAACTTACCCATTGTACAAATTAACATTTTATCATAGTATGCTCTTGTTCATTATTTATTACGAAATACTTCTACTATTACTAATATTACACCATTATTGCATATCCCACAAGTGGGGTAACCAGCAGGCAAGTTACATGTAATAAACATACAGGTTGTCCTCTCCGTGCCAACAAACAATTTAGACATTCAGGATGTGTTGCAATAATGGGTTGCAAACCTCATCGCTGAATTAAAGATTTTAAATGTCTTAATAAACCTGCCTTTTATAAGACACTTGAAAACTTACGAAAAAGAGTGGGAGACCAATTCTTTTCCGGGTGCTCCACAGAAGTTAAAACATTTGAATTCTAATAAATGTTTGCACTAGAATTTTATCCAAGAAATCCCTGGTTTTAAAAACATTACGATGACATTTATATAGTGAGTAAGTACTTTTACTTATTGGTCGGCGGTGAAATTTCATAAGTACGTACATTAGGAGAAAATGTAATTTTTTTAAGTCATTTTTTATGTCGCTAAAAAGCAAGTGCAATCATGCAGTGAATGGAGTACTCAGCAGAACTAATTAGAAATAATAATTTTAATCATCGATATTTTATTGTTTTATTATAAATTTAATAACTTTATTGTCGGCATTAGTGATGCTGTGTGAAAAATACAATGACATTATTTATTAAAATAGGTTGACTGGATTTTAAATGAAAAATTGGTAACGCGTCCAATAAAATTTTGAGACCAATATTATTTCATATCAATCGGTTTGTAAAGATACGTTCATATCTCCCTCAAGTCCCTCGTTTTAGATGCGTTTATAAAAGTGTGTAAGTGTCGATTCAGAATATATTGATGATTCATTTATTAGAAGCGCACCTTTTTACAACAATCTTCACATTTTTTGTATAGTATATTCATAAAGGCACATACTTTTTATTTATTTTTCCAGAAATATAACAACAACAAAACACTTACCACTACGAAATTCTACTAACTTAACATCACTTATATCTTAACACACATATTCTTATAACAATATTATAGATTATAGAAAATTAAATTTACAGCTTCACTACACTTGAGTCTGTTCTGAGGCAGTATCTATGTACCTACATATATTTTTCTATATTATTCTAGTCAGTTTTTGTGAAGCAACATGTGTAGTATACGAGTACTTACTTACTTCCGATGGCCGAACAGCCCTTGTAGGACCTTTGCCTCCGAAACAATAGATCTCCAAGCCTTTCTATCCTGAGCAATGGACTGACAGTCGTCTATAGCATTGAGCTCCTCCAGATCTCGGTTGATGTTATCCAACAATCTTTGTCTTGGTCTGCCTAACGGTCTCCTGCCCTCGGGTATACCCTGCAGAATACCTTTAGGTACACTGCAAGTATACGAGTAGGTACACATAAAATTACACAATATATTTTGTGTTGTAGACTTGAAGGACATTCATAATTGTTGTTTTTTATTATAAAACTTCTTTTATGGGTTTTCAGTTAAAAATAATGTCCTTTTTTCCACATTAATGGGAAAGAGATCATTATCATCTTGATAGACGCAGAATACGGCGCCCATGAGGTCATGTTATGAGTAAACGGCGCCTTACGAATTGTCCACTTATATATATGGAGTGAAACAGCGTAATATTATTACTATTTATAATTAATTTTGTAACATAATTTTACAACAAAGTATTACTGCGTTACCAGTCTAGTAAGTCTATGGAAAAATAACATTATCATCGCAGAACTAAAGATGTTGATCATGATGTCTTATGAACACTCGTTTTTTTACAGCTTTACTTTTTATATAAAAAAAAAACAGAATAATCGAAGACTTACGGAAAAGAGTAGGAGATCTATTCTTCTGAGGAGTTCGAGGACCACCTTCTAATTTAACAAATACAAATAAATGAATAGAACAACCAAAATCTCGTTTGAAAGTAGAAGTTCTCATCAGGTTACCATCCATGTTAAGGTTTTTTATTGATTCATTTCTAATTAAGGCATCGTTTTTTTGTTTCAGTGCTACTTGACTGAGCATCGTGAACAGTTTAGAACAAACTGTTGTTTCATCAACAAGCATATTTTGATTAATCAGCAAAAATAGGCGAATTAGGCAGTGTCTACAACAAGATGTTAAACAAGTGTAAAGTGGTGTTTTCGGTGAGTACTCCTTTTTCATTACATCTTAGTAATAATTTCACCAAAAATTTAAATTTTAAGTTTAAAATTTTGTTGTGTATTTTACTTATGATAAATAAAGTTTTATGTTTTCTATGTAATGTGCATATTTTGTTTTTATGACAATTTTGTTCAAAGCCATAATTTGTATGATGGTGAAATTATTATAAAATATGGTTGTTAAATGTTAAGATTACTTAGCATGATTATGTATTGAATAGTTGTTCTAAAAACGTTATTACTTAAGAATAACATAACATAACAATTCATAACATGCATATGCAATTCACACAGATCGAGCTAGTCCCAAACTACGATGAAAATTTTGATGTACTTATGTTTGTTATTTATTTAACATAAAATTACATGCGTAGACAATTCACACAGATCGAGCTAGTCCCAAACTAAGTTTTTTTTTTTAAAAAAGATATATCTGGGTTTTTGTTATAAACCCAAATACAACCTTATACACCTTTCACAGTAAGCTAAAAGCTTGTGTCGTGAAAGGGGAGTCTGCCGGCACCTGGGATCGAACCCCGGACCCCTTGTTCACAAGGCCGAGACTCTGCCTCCAGGCTACTGACGAACTCAGGCTACGATTGAATCTTGGGTACTGATACTGGTACTTGTATTATGGGTACTAACGCGACGATACACATATACATATACAATGCACTAAACACATAATATACATGTAACACCCAGACCCAGGACAATTTGAAAAAGGTCATTCTTCAATCTGCCCTGACCGGGAATCGAATCCGGGACCACGTGACTCAAAGGCAAGAGCGTTACCTCCACGCCACACCGGTCGACAATCAGTCGAATAAACATGACGTATTGATTGAGTCGGAATTTATTTTGTAAAACTCCATATTAACACAAATGGTTTAAGTTTTACTATTTTTAATAATATTGTGACAAAGTATTGATTTATAAAGTCATTCTTAAACTAATTTTACAGCATGCCGTGTTGTTTCTTAAATGATATGTCTAAGTATAAATAATAATATTAATTGTGTCGGTGCACACGAAGTAGAATTCCATAATTAGGTAATTTGAAACAAGCGTTTCTTTCTATTACCTACAAGTTATTGATCACGAGAGAGATGTCTGATTGATAATGACCTCATAAGTGGAAAGACGTCCCTCTCGTGATCAATAATAACTTATAGAAGAAAGAAACATTTGTTTCAAATTACCTAATTATAAACAATATGTTTTTAAAAATATTGCGCTCTTCCTGTTGCGTCTGTGAACCTCCCGGCGCTCTCAGGTTCTGGGAATTCGTTAGATGCTTCAAGGGTGCTGGAGTGGGCATGGGCTAGGGGTGGATGGTTCGGGTAATACTACATTTATGCCTGGAATGGGGTGCAGAATTAAGTATTATTGCCATTGTTACATTACATACTCTTTACGTTGTACTTGTTGATAAATATATAAATAAAGCGATTGAGATGTAATCTGCAGCATACGCCTAAGGGAGTCTACTAAACTACGTAGGTAATTCCATATTTATGTATCATGAGACATAGGCGTGTACAGAATTTTCTCCAGGGGGGACAGAAGCTTAAAAAATTGGTAAAGGAATCCGAGTTGTTTCACGATCGCTTCGTTTTCGTTTAAGTAATATAGTATTTAGTCCGACAACTATCAAATGTGTGGACCCTTTTTAGTAACAGTTCTCATGATTTGATAATTTGGTTTACACATCATTTTGATATTGGATTTGAAGTGTTTCACATTCTCCTCATTCTCGTTCAACAGTTTAAGATCCACTCTATATTTAGTCTGTTTTATAGTGGGGGGCAGCTTCACATATTGATACCAATTTTCCATAGTATTCCACGGAATTATCGGCAAAGAATTGGTCTTTCACTCTTTTCAGTTTTCGATATATTTAAAAAGGCAGGTGTCAAAAAAATAAAGACGTCTCAAATTAAAATTACATCTTACATTTGGTGATGAGTTTTGCCCACCATCCTGAATTTCTTGTAATATTTGTGTTACCGCGGAGTGGACAGCTTGCATGTTTATTACACGTAGTTGGTCTGCTGGCTACCTCATTTGTGTGAAATGCCGTGATTATATATCAGTTATAGTATTAGTTATAGTATTGCTACACTTTAATACCAATACTGCCTACTTTCCTACTATTTTTAAGATCCTAAAAAGGGCAGCTGCCCCCTTGTGCCCTCCTCCTTGGTACGCCTATGTCATGAGAGATGGTAATATTATTTATTGAAAAAACACATTCGTAAGTTGTTTAACAACTTAATTATTTAATGAATATGATGTCCTCTGACATTTTGAAGTAACCTCTTAATAAATTTAATATGGACGTACAATAAACGGATTACATTACAACCAAATGATCTTTCTAGCTAAAGGGAGTTGATTAATTAACAATGCGGATATTGTGTTCTAGTATGTTACTGTGTATCCAATAATTATTATGTTATGTTACATCATGTCATAAGAATATTAAAAATTGATAGGGATTTTGACGGATACCTGATAAATTATAGACTTGTAATAGTAGACTCGACATTACTAGAGAAACTGCTGGTTCCATAAAGATAAACTGCAGATTTCATAAAAATTGTTAATTTTATTTATTTTACTAAAAACTAAAATTAAAAAAAAGACAATGAATAGTAGAATTCAGATCAATATTAATTTAATAGCACAATATTAAAAAAAAATGTATTTTATTAAAAAATACATTATTGGCTCTATTTTATTTTAGTTTCCGCAAGGCGAAAGCGCTTGATAAGATCAGAAATTCATACATTTGTGGGAGTCTGGGTGTGCGGGATATCTCGGATAAAATACAAGAGAGCAGTATGCGATGATATGGCCATGGGGCCAGGAGACCACCTGAGTATGTAGGCAATAAAGCTCAATGTATCGAGGTTACCGGCAAGAGACCATGAGGAAGGCCAAAGCGCAGATGGCGTGAAGTAGTGAGACAAGACATGCGGAACTGCGATGTTTCCCATGAGGATGCGCTCGACAGAACCAAGTGGCGAAACAAGACAAGAAAGGCAGACCCCACCCCCATGTGGGACTTATAATTGCACAAGGAGAAGAAGAAGGCGAAAGCGCTCGGCAATTAAGATTTTCATTTAATCATTGTTAATTGATTAAATACTTACTTAAACGTGAAAATTGACAGTTTTAACAGTAATATAACATTTTAATTTTTTCATTTTAAAATGAATTTTCACTAAATTAATTAAAAAACTTATACTTTTTTATACACACTTATATTTTTATTTTTGTAGACAATATTGTTTCGTCTCTTAATGAGACATTATCAATACTATTATTGTATTGATAATGTCTCATTAAGAGACGAAACAATATTGTCTACAAAAATAAAAATATAAGTGTGTATAAAAAAGTATAAGCTTTTTAATTAATTTAATATGGATACACAAAAAGTGACGGATTACATTGAAAATGAATTTTCACTACTTTAACGCACCAATTTTAAATTTAATGAAGCAATTTTCTTACTTTCTCAGGTGTATGCCTTAAAGATAATAAGATATTTATAAAACAGTGTTGCATATTTAATCTTCCTGTTTTATGATCTAATCTCATTACTTTCTTTCATTTTAATATACATAATATCTGTTACAAACTCCTGAGGCTAATAGCAAAACACTTGCTGTAAATTCAAGTTATAAGATCGTAAAAATGTGTAATACTTCGTAACCAATCGTAATAAATTGCATAGTAACTATAATATAATGTATTACATCTGTTACGATTGATTGGTACATGATAGTTTTATTGTTAGAATTATAGATTTTTAAAAGTTTTATTATGCATGTTAATTATGCAAGATTTAAGATGAAGCAAAAAGTTCAAATGTTAAAACGAAGGCATGTTTTATAACTAAGAAAAAGTAAATTTACACCTTAATTTTTTACTTACTTATACAGCTATTTTCTTTCATCGCTGAACATACCCCCCCCCCCATATTTCTCTAGAAATCTCTGTCTTGAACTTAATGCAACCAATCATCAATGATTTTTGACTCATCGTCAATCATCGACATAGAGAAATTGGGAATGTTACCTAGGTATAAAGAGTACTCTTAACCAAGCCTCGAGTCGATTCTAAGCGTCGAGACTCTGTGTCATGCACTCCTAAAGGAAGTTCATAATTATAATATGTATATGTGTATCATACAGCATAACATACAGCATACCTACCTAGTTAATACCTATTCAAATAGGTTGACCATCAGTGAGTGTAATCAACTGGAATGATTTATCTAGAGTGGTTCAAAATATGATGAACATCTACACTTCTAGTAAGTAAAATCCAGTCCCCGACATCCAATTGTGTTCAAAATTCATAACATAATCAACGACTCTTCTCATATCATCAGATAATTGTATAAAAGGTGTTCCACTTCTTCTTTTGTCTTCACGAGGTCTCCACTTCACTACTATCGAGTAAAAAGAAAGTGTAGTACTAATGGTGTACTAATACTAATGCTGATCATATTGCTGGAGAGATATTAGAAAGAAAGGCAAATTGCTTTCGTACATATAAAGGAACAGGTATTGTAACAATTATTATCAGAGTTAAAGTACATAGATAGTAAATATTAGGTAAACCAAACCTTTGCCTCACTTTCAGAAGAAATATCGAGTTTATGTTTAGCACGTACCTAGTAGGCTCTAGGAAATAATTTCTAGATGTCTGATAAATATCCGGTCTAAGCTACGAATAAGATTTTTTAAACCGTTTCACTATTTGTTATAAAATTTTGGGAATAAAAAAGTCTGAGGTGCTGAAGATCGGGTGTTATTTCAAATTTCTTTACTCGTTTCAAATTCTCCTATAACTTTAAAACTCATGTAAATATTAAAAAACGACTATACTACTCAGCAGAATTGGCACGCAAGTATTTTTTAATATATTTTTTTATTTATTTATTCTATTTCATTCATAAATACACATTATACGTTAATATTACAATAACAAAATAATTAAAATGAATTGGAGTCCTCCTGATGATGCCAAGTAGAAGCCTTGGCGAAAACGTTTGAGGTGAATAAATTTAATTTGGAAATTATACAGTGTTTTTTAAATTCATTTTAATTATAATGAATTTCCAAAGTGTTAACACAAAAACATTTGATTTATAACAAAATAATATTACACATAGTAAAAATGCTCCCTCCATAAGCAACTAAATGCTTGTGCGGAGGGTCCGATTTCAACTATAACATTAACACACATATAAGAATCACATATAAGAATACACACATATAAGAATCAGCTAGAAATATTAATACACATAAGAATTAGTTACAAATAGCAAACTTTCAGTTCTCATGTACATTCATCAAACGTTCAACAAAATCTACCAGCACAATACAAAATTAAACCAATACAACTATTCACAACGTCAAAACAATATATGTACAAATCAATTTTCCTCTTATCAACATTAACACAAACACATATATACACAGAAATATATCACTTTTACGCGATTCAGTGCTCAATGATGACATCATGAGCCTGAATCTCAAAATAACTTTATTGTTGAAATAACTTTATTTGTCGTATATTTCAGGAGTCCAAGGACACCTATTTATCCGAGACAAATTATTTGTATTTTTTAATATATATTCACTTCATGCATCATAGAGATAGTAGATGAAGACAAGATTAGATCTATATAGATTGTGTCAAGAGTAACCCTATAGATCGTCTGTATATAGACACGTACCTTTTTGTTGATAATAATTTTCTTATAATACCTACCAACGCTGCAAATGCATAACTTTCAATCTTACATTTCACACGATACTTAGAAGTGATTTCAATAACTCAAACATTATCTATTTATGTATTATTATACCTACGCGAAACTATTAAAATAAACTTGCTGCCCTAAAGGATATTAAATTTTAATATTGTAATTTATTCTTGTATGCAACTTCTATCATAGTTCTTATCATGAAATAGTTGATTACAGAGGTGTGTTTTTCATAAATGCAAAAAAGCACCACATACTTACAATGTATTGGTGTGCTTTCCATATATTATGCTAAAATATATGGAAAGAAAAACTTTCCATATATAAGTAACGCATGTTTACAATGCATTGGCGAGCTATCCATATATGCAAAATATTGGTACATGTATGTAAGCATATTTATCTATTTTGTACAGCGAGATACATTCTTTACTATTTCGTTGCACCTTGATGATAATATACATGCAATGTATTGTAGTGCTTTTTTATATTAACCCGAATTCTCCTAGTGTCCTCATATGAGGACGGAAACAATGTACATTAAAATTGACCATAACAACTAAACAATAAGCGTGAGCATGTCGAAACATGAACTATCCTACAAGCAAGACGTTCCTCTTTATAAACAAATCATTGTATCTTTGATTTTAGTCGTGGGTGGATGTGTGCATCATTTCAAAATTACCGTATTTTGAAAATTTACAAAAATGACGACCTCTTCCCGAAAGTATAAAAATATTTATTTTATACGTTTCTAAATCTATAAAATATATATGTAGGTCAATTCATATATCATTAGCGGATTTAGTGGCATAAATAATGTTTATTTATGTATAAGCAGTGATGATATAACCTTGTTTAACTTTTACTGTCCTCATATGAGGACACTAGGAGAATCCGTGTAGTTTTCATAACATTTTTTCCTATATTATTATTCATATTGTCTTCCATGTTTTACTTATTTTTATATTTTAATCTCGTTTTAGACGTCTTTAGTTAGTAGAAATACTAGTTCTACTAGAAAACGGTGATGAATATGATTAGACTCTTTGAGATATATACATAGAACCTCCTGAAGTCAGCCAACTTACTGATGAAAATTCATACAAGGAAGATGGAGTGAATAACAATTGCCTGCCTGAAAACCAATTGTGAGCACCTTCGGAAAGACGGCAGCTTTTGAACCAAGGTGCTGGAGATATTTTTGATAACAATACAATATAAGAAGCCACATCAAGGCCAAATTTAGAAAGATTGAGTCCACTTCAATAGATTATCAAATCTAGAGGGAAAACTTTGTATCCTAGCATCTCCTCCAAAATAAAAAAACCAGCGTTATGAATGTTTTACCGAATTTGAATTATTTGAGCTATTTTTGATGAGATTTCAAGTTCAGAGTATTGTATATCTAATATATGGGAAGACATAAATCTAAATAAGGATGAATGCCGATAATTTCTTGCTGTACTTATCGTATCGGAATACAATGTAATTCCAGGAAAAGCTATGTATTAGAGAAAAAGTTAAAGGTTTGTGCATTACTTAGTGTATGAAGCAACGAGAAGAGATAGTTTTGAAAATATTTAAAGATCTATTCGCTTTTTATCAAATAATGAGCTTGATAAAAAAGACAAATTGTACAACCTGAGACCGCTTATGGTTCACATGTAATGAAAAATGCATGAAGATGTGCACTTCTAGCCAATCTATTTCACATGATGAAGCAATGGTTGAGTATTCTAGTAAGTATTTGAGAAAACAGATGATAAAAAATAAACCCATACGAATTATCTGATCGATTTTGATCCTTGAAGAAAAATCTTTCAAAGAAATTTAGAAATGGAGAAAAAAAATGGATAATGTTCCTTCACTGTACTTCATTTATTAAACCAAAATACATCAGCTGACAAAAGAGAATTGCCCTACTACATACTCTGTAATAATTTATTTACATCGTTTTTGCTTACTGAATCGAGTTAAACCTTCAAAACGTTCGTTATTTATATTGGGGAAGATACCAGGACACAAAGTTTTCCCTGAAGACTTGGAAGTCTATTGAGGTGGACTCAATCTTTCTAAATTTGGCCTTGATGTGGCTACTTATATCGTATTGTTATCAAAAATATCTCCAGCACCTTGGTTCAAAAGCTGCCGTCTTTCCGAAGGTGCTCACAATTGGTTTTCAGGCAGGCAATTGTTATTCACTCCATCTTCCTTGTATGAATTTTCATCAGTAAGTTGGCTGACTTCAGGAGGTTCTATGTATATATCTCAAGGAGTCTAATTATATTTATCACCGTTTTCTAGTAGAACTAGTATTTCTACTAACTTAAAACGTCTAAAACGAGATTAAAATACAAAAATAAGTAAAACGTGGAAGACAATATGAATAATAATATAGGGAAAAATATTATGAAAACTACACGGATTCTCCTAGTGTCCTCATATGAGGACACCCCATATTTCAGGAACGGATTTTCAAAATTAAAAAATAACACCACAGTGTCAAATCTTATCATATACTTAGAGTTTATACGTAATATCACATTTATTGGATAAGTATTTCTTATTCCCGGAGAATTCGGGTTAAATAAAGCTTTCTACCCTACCTCAGTAATTTAAGTCAACTTATTCATTTCAAAATATTTTACAAAATGCACAAAAATAAGTAAATTATGTAGTTAAATAGTTACACTACAAAAACATTATAAATCTAATGTTATTGTGTTAACACTTTGGAAATTCATTCGATCTAAAAAGGATTTTTTGTATATTTTGTGAGAGTTCAGAGATAACAAGTGAGTCATATTAAAAGGTTGGTCAACGTCATCCATTATATCAAAGAGACCACATGGTCCAAACCTATTGGACATTCAAATAAAACGTGATCCAGAATCTCTACATCAAATTTATATTAACCGTATTTACTATGGGTAATGGCAAAGGCTTGTGTCGTCAAAGGGTAGTTTGCCGGCATCTAGAATCAATCCGCGCACCTTTTGTACATGAAGTAGACACTCTACCTCCATGGTACCAATAATCTTTATAGATCGTTGTAAAATATTCTCACAAGTGAGAAGTCAGTATTGTAGTGCTGTTTTTGTAGATTTATGTATTCAGAACGGGTGGCATACCTTATCGCTAAATTGTACATGGTAAATGGTCTACAGAATAAAAATTATCATGTCCTAAATGTCTTATTGAATATGTGATACATAAAGGGCGATCTGCAGATATTTTTTTTACAAAAAGTTATCTACTGGCTGCCCCACTTATGGGACACATCATGATTAGATAAATAGATAGAACAAACCTAATTTAATGTATCTATCTATTATCTTTATCATATTATTGTTGGGAAATTGGCTTTGGTCCAGTAATGTAAAAGCCTCTCACTTTATGTCAAGTTGTTTGATTGCATTCGTGAGTTCCATATTGGAATAATTGGACCCGTACCAATTTAGTGATTTAGAAAGTTGCAAAATCACTAGACACCTTCACCATCGTTTAAAATAACGAGGTTCGATTCCCGTTTGACTTAAAGAAATATACTCGTATTTTATATTGGTACCTTTCTACAATTATATCATCTGTAACGTCTCGAAAGAAAGACTCTGTTTGCCAACATAAATATCTTAATTGTAGAAATGATCACAACATTTGTAATATGGCTCTTTAGAGGTTTTTCCGATATCCAACAAATGCTGAAGGTAATCAACGTAGTCTTAGCTTTTTACTGGATTTTTCACACCTACGCGGTTTACGATATTAAGAATATTACTTAACAGGCATCTCATCTGCCAACTCATCAACTCATCAACAACCAACAGACTGTGCGATATTCCTTTAGTAGGAAATAGGAAAGGGTACCATGGCTAAAGTGCACTTAAACAAGCCTTAGCTGTTTCGTAAGTATCTGGACACCATTTCTGTTTCCTACGAAATGAAGTTTACCCAATCGACTGTTTGTACAGATAAGGTGTCTTTTGATAAAAATACTGAAGATATATTTTAGTTGAAATAACTTTATTTCTCGGATATTGCAGGAGTCCAAGGACTCATATTTATCCGTTTAAGTGACGTTTTATTGATATTTTAATTCTCTCTAGTTTAATACCACTATGCCAGTGTTGGCATATCCGATGAAGATATATTTATACAAGGCCGCCCATAGTGGGAAATTTAATTAATTATATGGACTACTATCTCTATTTGGAAAAAATCTATTTATACCCTCAGCCGTGTCCCATGTGGGGTAGGCACGGAAAGGCATGTCCATACATACTTATCCAGTCCACATTTATTCAGTTTTTCATACATACACGCCGATTTATGGGAATAATCTTTTATGGGAAAGTATATTTGCACATTGGTAACAATATTATAAATTAATACAAAATATCATAAACATATTAGTTATACAATTTAATGTCCAGAGGGCGAGTTTATCGCTAGAATGCGATATCTTTCAACTAACTCCAACTAAATTCATGTTGTTATTATACTTCCTACTTACTTTACATTTTGTTATATATATATCTCCCTTTATCTTTTTTCGACTGATGATGAAGGCGGAAGCTTTTGATAACTGACTTGCAAATGAATAAAATCTCAGTGGGATTACTAAATATCATGTTTGATTAATATTTTTATTATAATTCCATCTTTCTTGCATCAAAAACTGTCAGTCGTTAAGTTGGACAGTATCAACTATGAAAATTACAATAATTATGTCAAATGTGAAATGTTTACAAGAGCCCATAACACGGAATAAATTGCAAAGTATGCCACATATGATAGTATGCAATATCATTTTATATCTGATATACATATGATACTGCTCTAAAGAACGTGTCAGAAAACCGCTTAAGGCTTCATCAAGAGATTAAAAGCAAGTATTATAAATGATTAATTGAAAATAACTGTTACGAAACTATCAGGAATGTGATATATTGACTACTACTACTATAATATCACAGCATATCTCAAAAGTGGGGTAGCCAGCAGACATTAAGGATGAGTTGCAAACTTATTGTTGAATTTAAGATGTAAAATGTCTTTATTCGTGGAGCAATCGACGAAATCTGGTCTTCTTTTTTAAGTAAGTTTTCGATTATCCTCAAAAAGTAAAAATAAAGACATTTTATATCTTAAATTCAGTGATTAGGTTTTCCACATATCCTGATTTTTTTTGTTGGCATGGAGAGGGCACCTTGCATGTTTATTTCATGCAGCTGGTCTTCTGCCTACCCCACTAAATTTGAATAATTTCTATTAGAAACACATATATATGTTTTGAGTTTTCGGTAGATCGCCATACTGCTTCAAAACACTAATTTGACACATCCTGGAATATTAGTGGAATTTCAACTTGATGATTTATGGAATTGGAGAATCGACATGTTTCAGACAAAATGCTGGTAGTTTTATTAAGAGGAGCAGTATTCGAATCGAAAAGTTCAAACTTGTTGTTCGTGGCTTTGTTTACTAGAAGATACAATTTAAATGTTATCCTATCTTCAATTCCTCAATGATGGTACCAACTTTTACTTTTGGACGAAAGTTTCCCCCATTTATTTCTACAGTCTCTGCTTTTTTGCTGTCCATATCTATTAAACACCAACATGTTTGGTAAGATAGTTTCTCCATCTCAAAGAAAATTTTAATTGAAGTTAATTAACTTATATCCGTCAAATGAGTAATACGTCAATGCTAAGATATAGTATTAACTTATTAATTTTAATATTCTGTGATGAAATATTATCGTATAGTTACTTCCTTGTGTCGCGTCGTGTTAAAGCTCTAAGAATTTGTAACAGAAAATTATTTATGTAAAAACCTTTTTAAGCGTTTGGAATATTTGTCACATGTTCTTTGAGATCTCAGAGTTATCAGTTATTTGCCTTCCCAGCACACACTACAACCTTTTTCAGTTCATCATTCACGACCTATGTATGCAATTAGAATGTGGAATAATCTACCTTGCAATGTAAGAAACTCTCTTACGCTATACAATTTAAAACTTTCATGAAATTGAGTTATTCAAAAGAAATCGCCTCTCTGCGATAAACTTGCCAGCCGTGTATTGATTGTAAGTATGATTGCATAGAATTTAAATATATTTCTCTGTAAAATTGTTTGTAATCAATGTACAGCAAATAGGTCGATTTCTACTATAGGCTATCCAGTAGTACTCATTATGAAAAAATATATATGTATAATATATTGATGATCATAGTTGTACGTATTTTTATTATCCTTCACTGTATACCGTAACAAGATATTACAGAAGCCATATGAGGGCGAGGGGGTGCATCTTGATCAGTGGTTGCAATATTATTTAAATGCATGATTGTGTCATGAAATTCAATTATGTAGAGGAATAAATCATTGTATTTAATATAATTCCTACCCCTCCCATAGCGCCCATTTGAATGCCCCATGATATCTCGTAACAGTGTACAGTGAAAGATAATTAAAATAAATACAACTATGCTTATCAATATTATATTAAGGCTATCATTTAAACGATCAGCATAATATTGAAGTTTTGTTCAGCAGAAAAATGTATTCTGTCGACAAATATATCATTTTGATATGCTACGTACTTATGCCCAGCGAGAAAATTATATTTGTATTGCAAATAATATGATATTGTAAAACTCTAAATTTAATCGACCAGCTAAATTATTATTTCGACGGTCCCTACGTATATGTGCGTAAGTGACATTTTTGACAAAATCGCTTTTTTTACACTAAGTATCTTAAAATATCGTATATTTTCATTGATGAAATAATTGGGTCAAAATTTTGGATATTTGACCCTTTTTTGAAACGTATATGTGCGTAAGTGCACCAAATAATTTAAAAACGCCGACGTATATCTGAGTAAGTGACTTTAAGCCGATATACGTCGGACATCCTGATGCATTGTTTGGTGTAAACCAGCGCATGTACCATACATACATAAAATATTATATACATTGTATGATTTACATACATAAAATATAAAGATGAATGTACCTTAATTCCTCTAACCGTAATTACAATAATTATTTCATCATAAATAATGCCAATGTTATTGCAACAGACAAAATAATATTGGTATAGTATACATATATATTGAAAGGTATTTATTTTCACTAATTGATAAGACGAAATTGTTATTTTTCTAGAAGTCTTGTTATTAATAAAACATTGTACTTTTATCCATGCTTAAAAAAATGTTTCATTATTTTGATCTAACTTTCCTTAGTGAAAAGAATCTGCTATAATTATTACTTTGTTATTAAACAAAATCCAATTTCATACACAAAACAAAGGAAGATAACTAGTAATACAGTATTATTACACAAGTGCACAATGCCCACGAAAAGTATTAATTTAATATGAGTACCTATTTGATATTATTATTACAAATTACATTTATTTTCTTTAAGATATCTGCACATACATATTCACTAAATTGCTAGTGTATGACACTTACTCACATATACGTCGGACCAAATAAAGGTTTATGAAAATACTAACAAGGAAGAAACTACGTTAATTCTGAGTCCAGAAATAACAACCATTCTTGGTTTATTATAAAATAAGTTCGTACTGTCAATAAATATAAATATTTTAAGTAAATAGTTAGAACCATGTCAATATATGCCTTAAAAACACAATAGTATTATCCCGGCGTATAACAACTCAAGTGGTAGTTAAGCTGGTAGATGTTGTTTTGTTTCCGACGTATATGTGAGTAAGTGCTAAATTTCTAAAAATATTGCATTTGTAAAGGAATTAAATACGCAGTATTATTACAAACATTAATTGAATAATAGCTGCCAATTTTCAAGTAAATATGTCGAATAGAAAAAAAGTTATGTCAAAAAAACTATATAGAAACTTTAAATCGCTCTGGTGTAAAATTTACGTTTGTGCACTTACGCACATATACGTAGGGAGCGTCGATTTGACCAGCATAATGATTATTTGTGCAGCAAAATAAATAAATGAGCAGCAAACTGTGAGTTAATTTTAATTAAACTTGTGAAAGCTAAATTTTTATCCTTGTTCAAATAATAAATCTTTGTATGTAGCATCTTTTTATGTGATTTTATATGTAGCATCTAGCAACGATTCTAGCGTTTTTCGACATTTCAGTTAGATATTTTGTTAATATAGCAAAGCGGAAACTGGCATTATTTTCGTAGTCATCATTAATTTGGTAAGAAATCACAAAAACTTCATGTGGATTCGAAGGTAAATCGGTGTGTGAAAAATATTGTTTATCTAATATTTTCTGCCGGTCAAATAATAATTCTGCTGCTCAAATAATAATTCTGCTGCTCAAATAATAATACTGCTGCTCAAATAATAATTCTGCTGCTCAAATAACAATTCTGCTGGTCAATTAATTATTTTGTTGTGCGATTATTTATTAAGATGTTAAAATTTGTTAATTTGCTGATATAATCAAGTTTGTTTGTAAAACAAGTGTTGCGATTATTTTTTATTTATTGCCGATGAAAACATTGTTTGCTGCGCAAATGACTTAAATGCTGATTTTTTCTTGCCGAACGAATGGATTAATAGCCGATCAAATAATAATTATTTGATCGGCATTTAGGAATTATATTATATAATTCGACATTACAAGGTATTATCGAATACCATCCAGTAAGAAATTAATATAAGGGAACTAATTAATTTCTTACTGGATGGTATTCGATAGCCTATGGTAGAAATTTACCAAATATTTAACGTGAAAATAATTTAATTGTAACCGTGGAATATCAATGTTTACTTTGCAAGATGCCAAATTAAACAAACAAAACAATTATTTGTTTATTACGGTATCAATGATACTAATTAATCATTACGTAGATAATATGTGTAATTGTTTTTAAATTGTTGGGAATATATGTAATGATAATATGACTAATAAGTGTGTGAAACATTATTTCATATCATAATTATAATCTGCCGTCCTTGATTACTCTGTGAACTGTTAAATTTAATAATTTACAAATATGTATTTTTGTAATTTAACGAATGGTCACACTCAAATCTTAGGATCACAAAAAATAAGTCGATTTTATTCTATTATTACGAGTAGGTAGTTGAAGAAAATATTGTCTTGAGTTAAGAATATTTCCTTTAATTCAGAAAATCAATTTTTTTCAATTAGATTGTGAATTTTTCTTTTTTTTAATTCAGACTGTTTCCTTGTTTTGAGATTTTTTTATTTGTCTATCAGATATGTCCTCTTAAACTTATAAATTATTTTTGTTTAAGAATTTTATATGTGTTCGTGTAAATTTAGGGCAGGAATTGAAGACATAGATGCTAGGTATCAGAAATGAAGACATAGATGCTAGGTATTAGCTTGAGAGATCCGAAATGATACGAAATAAAACAAAGGTTGAGGATGTTATTGATAAAGTCTCCAAGCTGAAGTGGCATTGGACTAGTCACAAAGTTAAAAGAGAGGATGGTAGATGAACGCCAAAGATTCTGGAACGAGGACCATGGGAGAACAAGGAATACTGCAAAACATGAGTGAATGATATTGTTCAAGTTGTTGGAAAGAAGTGAGTTCGTATTAGTCTTTATAAAATAAAATGGAAAAGTTTTAAAGATGCCTATATCCAGCAGTAAACAGACGAGGGCTAGCAGCAAGTATGTAGTAATATATAATTCGACATTACAAGGTATTTTAGATACTATTATAGGTGTACTTACATATTAACAATTGTTAATGCAATGAGGCGAGGGTACGGATGTTACAAACACTATAAAGTACACGTGATAGGTCATCGTGAGTAGTGAGTAATTATTGTCTTATAATAATATCTTCGCTGTGCCATTCTGTTACTAACCTCTAGTAATCATGCACAATACCTACATTATTTTTTTACATGATATCAGTCAAGTTATGCTTCAATTCAAATTATATATGTTCAAGTAAATTTGTATAACCTTAACAATACGATAATTGTGTGTATTTTTTCAAGTGTACTCGCATTCCGTTATCGTGCTTGCATGAGGAATCATAGGTAAGCAAAATTAGTATTTTTTAATAGACTATTCTTTATTTTTATAGTAGAATTTAAGATGTAAAATTTATTGATTTTTTCGAACATCTGCTAAACCTAAAATATGGTTCGCATTAAATGTTTTTCCATTGGAGTATCATCGTGACATTGAGAATGGCGGAATTGGTGAACGTTGTCCATGGACATGGAAAGTGATCACTTAACCCAGCTTGGAGCCAACTCTTAAGCGTTGGGACGTCTCTCTAACTTCTTCCGATTTTGATTTTGATTCTCCAATCGACATGTCTGATTGGTTTTACGAAAGCTGCGTTCAGCAATAGTGGTATTATTTATTTTTTTATTTTATTTATTCTTTACTGTACATTGATAACAAGCAAATTCACACAAAAATACATTTCAAACAAAGACAATCATACAATCAATATACGGAGGGCGAGTTTATCGCAGAGGCGCGATTTCTTACAACTAACCCAAAGATTGGTTTTTGACTCCAAACATTTATCTTAATAATATGTAGACACTACCAAAATAATACTACCATGTCTGAACTGAGAATGAATGACCATCTAATAAATATTTAATCAACATTTAAGATAGCAACGATTGTCTTACATTGTTCTATATAATTATCATTTAGCTAACATTGTAGTGTATTATATTAATGTAAAATTTAACATATTATTATTTCATCTCGATTTGTCTTGACAGCGATGTGAGCTATTGTTTGACCTGAATACCCATGAAAGGTCAGATGTGCTTAGTCGTCTGACACTATAATCTGGTACAGAAATACATTTGTCTAAAACGTTGTTTTCACGAGGCGAATATCGCCAGGAAACCAAAATATCGTCAGCCTTTTGAACCTTGTGAACAAATTTTCTGTCTGTCTGCTTATCTGCTTTTGTTTGATTGTTTTTTTTCTCTCCCATTCTTTTGTTTACATTAATATGTGTATGTTGTAGACACACTTAATTGGGGGGTTGGCCTGGCCGAATCAATGTATGTTGTTTTTATTTTTTTGTGTGTATTTTGTCAACTTTCTGTTAGTGTCTATGATTCATAAATAATAATAATAAATTGACAGTAAGCCTGAAACGATAGAAACCGGTAAAAACGATATCATCTCAAGTTGACTACCTTTCAAACTTTTTCATTGATGGAACGATGCGCGCATGCGTAGATGTGCGCGGTATCCGTATCTATGGTAAAAACTTTATAACCTATAAATTTTATAATTTTTCCCGTTTTGTGACAGTTGTTATCTTTGTTGTTGGTTTGTAGCATTTGTATCCTTAATTAAAAGGCGCCCTAAAACCTCTATTATAACATTTTCAATTAATAATAAACTATCCGCGATCTACATCTCGACGTCCGCCATTATGAAAACAACGTCATAATCAAAGCGCATCTGACCTATCCCGGTGGACTGTGTGAACACGTTTGATAATCGATGGACGACCGACGGATATTGTTTTTTTATGCAAGCGAAGTTCGCTCGTATGATCACCACTCAAGTTACTAAAATGTAACGTATAACATGCGATGTTCTTTACCTGTAATAATAATGCCTATTATCTGCCCTTTACGCAATACTGTATTGTTTTAATACAAACAATTATGATGACACCTTTATAGGTATTTACTATTGTGTAAATAAATAAAACTTTACTGGCATCAAAATATGAAGTAAACAAGTGTAGGTATGTTTACGGAGAATAACAAAAGATGGGCTTATCGCATATACGATTTCTTCTTGCTAACTCGGAAAAAATAGATAATACTTATAGATTAATATTTAAAAAAAAATATATAAATACAATGGGTATAGGAATAATATAAATAAGGAAAAAATGAAGCACATGTATAACAATTTTCTCCAATTGACAACATTTTTAAAAGATATATATGTGTCAACGAAAAATTTGTATACTGCTTAACTGTTTGTTTGCATCAAATAAAATAAAATAAAAAAAAAACAACAGGACGGCGAAGGGAAAAGAGGAAAAGGAGGGGATTCGCAATTATTTACGCAAAAGAAAAATGCTTATGTGCTGTGAGAAATTGAAAAATGTATAAGAGACCTTAATTTTTTTTACGAAATGAATATAATGTTGTAGAAGTATGAATCTTGTGTGGGAGTCTATTCCAGAGCTATGCACCATGAACAGTAAATAAAATCGTGTAAAAATTGACTGATGAGGGGGGAGGTTTACCTTAAGAAGTACATAAGTACATGTAGCTCAGTATGCGGTAAAGAATAGGTGTCCCACTCTTTTTTGTAAGTTTTCGAGTGTCCTTGTAAAACATCACGTATAGACAATGGTGTCGGTGGATATCAAAATCGGTTAAATCCAAGTAAGGTAAAAAACGACTTTTTGTGCCAATACTCTGAAGATGGTAGTACTACATAGGATGTCTATAGTTAAAGTGAAAAAATCCAACGTTTTACTATAGAAATTTAAATTTAAAATTCACCTTTATATCAATCTCAGTAACATCCATAAAAAGAAAAGTTAAATTGAAGGATAATCGGTAAGTTTATAGACACGTTGTTATACTATATTATACTAGGGGTGCCAAAAATATAATGTCCAAATTATTATATACGGTTGTCTAACTCAGTGTTCCGCAAACTTTTTGTGATTCAACGTTTTTGTATCAAATCAAGAAATTTTAGAAGTACACCAAAGAGAAAAGCAATGTTTATTTAACAAAGCGTCTCGCTCTTATAGCTCTCAGCTATTTAAAGGTGTATTATTTTCACAAAACCTTGACTTTTTCCACGGCACACAAACTGATGACCACGGTACACCAGTGTGCCGCGGCACACGCTTTGCGGAACACTGGTCTAACTTCACTAACTTATATGCACACGTTTACTCCTTTTTTAAGAAATTAATAATTTTCCACAAAGAGAATGTGATGACTGTAATGGGAATAACATAGAAGAAGTTTTTTTTAGAAAATTAATGTCGTATCTTTATTTTCTTCAATATATTTATTTATTTTATTCTTCACTGTACATTGTTTACAATAATACAAATTAACATAGAAAATATCATTTATACATTTCAATGCACAGAGGGCGAGTTTATCGCTAAAATGCGATGTCTTCCAACTAACCCGGTTATTAAAATAAAAAAAATAAAAAAACCAGACATAAATTTGTTTCGTTTTGACTTTTTTTGTAAAATATAATTTGTATCCTTATTTTGTTTTATGTATTCGTTTCATTTTATCGGTTTCAAAAAAAATTGTATCACTCGAAACTCGTGTATTTTTTGGTTAGCTGGAAGATATTGCCTCTAGGCAATAAGCTCGCCAATTGCTCATGATTTTTTTTTTCTGATCAATAAAGTGTTCTTATTATTATTATTTTTTTCCACTTTCCAAGAGAGACAACCCTAACATAGATAACAAGTTAGGTTAGGTTAGGTTAGGTTAGGTTAGATTTCAAAATTGGTTAAGTACACTTACAGATTTCAACAAAATTAGTTAAATCCATTTGATCATATCAAATTCGGTTAAATCCAAAATAAATGCTTATTTTATGCAAATTGTGTAAAGATTTATCATTATTATGATTAATGAAATACGTTATAACTTTTATTTAAAACCTAACTCAAGTCTTCTTATTAAATTAATTCGATTGCAATTAATTGTAACAAAATAATGTCATTCGTGGAAAATCGTTTAGTTGGGATTTTGATGTTAACCGACACAATTTACACTTTCAATTCACCAGTGATGAGGTATGCCACCCATCCTGAATGTCTAATTTTCTATTTCTATTAGAACGGATAGGGAAATCTACATGTTTATTACTTACAGTAAGTCCGCTGTCTACCCCACTTGTGAATTATCCTGTGGTGGCTTAGTAGTAGATAAACGTAGTAATTTTTGTAACGAAAACGGTCATTTTAGTATTGATAAGTGTGGTGGGTATTTGTTCATTAAATTATTCAAGGTCTCTGCATTCATGCGATATGTTTACATAGGATTATGTATAAATATTCGATGAGAAAAATAAATGAATATATAAAAAATAAGGTATAATGGGCATTCAATATTATCATTGTACTATTATACAAAAATAGCCGCTGGCGTATCAGTGATATCTGGGTCCCAAGAGAATATGACTGTATTCGCATTTAAGAGCCCCGCAAAAGCATTTTAATTTTTTTTTTTTTTTTTTAATTATTATGAATCTGGGTATAGAACAAGCCCAAATACACCTCAGACACTTTCACGGCAAGCGATATGCTTGGGTCGTAAAACTGGAGTATTGTGGACAGATGGCGTATAAATAAGTTGCGATGGCTTGGACATGTGGAGCAAATGAATGGAGAAACGATGACAAAGCGAGCGTATAGATATCTGAAAGAGGGGGTGTGATAAAATTCGGAGTCCGAGAACTACGTGGCTGGAACATGTGAATCAAATTCTCAAGGATGCTGTGTTTTGAGTAGGAGAAATCGGCGTGCATGAATGAGAAATTGCATGAATTAAAATTAAGAATTTTATTTAGATCAAAGTCATTTTTGTACTTTTGCAATAGACAACAAAGTATAAATTATTACTATCTACTACTAGGTACTACTACTATACCATCACGGGATATCTCACAAGTGGGGTAGCCAGTAGACCAGCTGCATATAATAAACATGCAAGCTGTCCTCTTGGTGCTAATATAAAATCAAACATTCAGGATGGGTGGCAAACTTTATTGCTGAATTTAAGATGTAAAATGTTTCAATTTTTCAAACACCTGCTATTTACAGGACACTCGAAAACTACGGAGAAGAGTGGGAGACCAATTCATTTCCAGGTGCTCTACGGGATAAAAGGAGAAAAAGAGCCCCCCTACTAGTGGGGCCTTACTTATTGATTTTACATTCTAAATTACTTAATTGTATACGCCACTGAATGTTTTTATTTGTACATTATTAATACTGATAATATTAAATTATATGAATAACAATTTGTACATAGAGTGCATTTTTTAACACGAATGTGTAAAAATTAACCATTTGTATGCAAATTTGTAAATAAAATGTTAGTAACTTGTTGAACACGTTTGTTTCAATGAGTTATTATTAAATTATTATTTTTTTGAGTGATAATAATATAATTGTATGAAAAACTTGTATTTCGGAATTTACATAACTTATTGTAAATTATTCAATTTTTTCTATAAAGGATTTTTACCGATAAACTTGCGATTTGATATGGGTAATAATGTATGAAAAGACTTGTTTTAAGAAACTTGGTACATTATTTAAAATTATCCCTGAATCTTTATCTATTAGCTGTACATAGAGCACCCGGGAAAGAATTGGTCTCTCATCTTGTCTCCAAGTTTTTGAATGTAATGTAAAAGGCAGGTGTTCGAAAAAATAAAGGCATTTTACATCTCAAATTCAGCGATGAGGTTTGCCACCCATCCTGAATGTCCTGATAAGTCGAAAGACGTCTGTCTATTGATCAATAACCTATTGTAGAAAGAAACACTTATTTCAAATTACCTAACTAATGATTTCAATTAAATATTGATTTAAAATTTGTTAATTTACTGCCCTCAAAATTGAGTCGGGCTCGTGCTTTGAGGATTATAAGTTTACTTTTGAATAAAATAAAAAAAAACTTAATATTTAGTGATTGTCAACATTTAATATACATAAAAAATATCAACCGTTATATTATCACATATCCAACAATTTTCTTTGCAAAAAAAATAAAAATAGAAAACAACCAAAGAAATCTCAATCTGTGTATAAAATCACGAGTTTTCTCACAAGTGTGGTAGCCAGTAAAAAACAAACAATAATGGTACTTACACATAATAAACATCAAAAGACAGACATTCAGGACGGGTTGCATATACCTTATCACTGTTAAATCGAAAATGTCAATGTGATGTTTTAAGAGCACTTGTAAACTTGCAAAATAGACTTAGCCACCTTTTTTTGCTGGAAACTCCATGGAACTACTACAAACTATTTTACAATTGAAGGCTGGTTATAACAAAGGTGCTTAGTATCACTAAATTTCAAAATTGAGTTTTTACTCCCAATTGGTGTTAAACATAAAAGCCAATAAACGTACAAAATTGCAATGTGATTGAACAACATAGTGTACTTCAAACTTCATCCAATAGATATCACTTTTGCCACATTGCTCTGCTGTTCCCCTTACTTTTTTTTTCACATTTTCTTGATTTTATGCTCACTTAGCACCTTGTAATAACCAGCCTCAATTATCCATAAAACAAAAATCATTTATTCAGTTTTTATTTACATTATATATATAATGAGTTACAATCCATTGGATTGGTCTGCAACGAGTTTTGACTTATTTCTCCACTCCTCCCTATTCTCAGCTAGTCTCTTCAACTCCATATATGAGCCACAGCTCATGTCCCTCTTCAGTTGGTCCATATAGGCGTCTCTCGGTCGACCTCTGCCATTTGTGCCTTCGGTCCTGCCCTCTGCGATTGCGATGAGCAGTCCTGGGTGCCTGATGTTGTGGCCAATCCAATTAGCTCGTTGTTGGCAGATTCTTTTGAGGAGTTGCCTTTTTTCGCCAACCCTGGTTAACACTTCTTCGTTTTCGACGTGTTCCGACCAATGAATCTTCAGCATGCGTCTATAGCACCACATTTCAAATGCCGCTAACCGTCCGCTTTCCCTCTTGCTGATGGTCCACGTCTCGCACCCATATAACAAAATGCTCCACACAAAGGCTTTAGTGAGATTCTTCCTCACGCTTAGATCAATATTAGGGGATTCTAATATTTTGGATTTTTTGTTAAAGGCAATTCGTGCCTTGGTTACATTAATAAATATTAAAATTTAGTTTTTTAATCATCCAGATTTATTATTTCCAAATTGCAAAGTAATTTATCCTAAATTTTTACCTTAATTTTTATTTACAATATCTACACTTTTGTATTCTTTTCAAATTCTATTTATAATTTATGATTACCTTAATACCGTATGTTAGTTAATTTATATTACAATTTAATTAGTTTATTACTTGATAATTTACAACCTGGCATTGCACAATGATGCGGTGTATATTGCTGTTTAATAAATTAAACTAATTATGTTTATATAATACACATGAAAATGAAGTTTTAATATCATTAATATATCTTTAATCATTTATTCTATCCATATATTATGTACCATCATATAACAGTTTCGTTTGATTTATTCAATTTTTGTTGAAACTATGTATGTGACTTTTTGCATGTTACTATTTTCAGTTGCTCAGCGGTATCATATGTAATATGTAAGAAAATTGATTTTTTTTTTATAGTTATGTCATTTGGCGTCTAGATGAGTTCATCAAAAGCTTATATATGTAACGAAATAAATAAAACAAATGCCCTCTTCTATTATGTGATTTATTCACGAAAAAGACATCTTTCGTCTTGTTAGGACATTGTCAATCTTTTTGACAACGTTATTCAGACTGACATACATACATACTATGTAACGAATATTCGTATTCGCATTCGCGAATATTCGCATATTTCAAAGTATTCGTATTCGCAAAAAAATATGCGAATGTTTTGCGAATATTATTTTGGTAATCAAGTATCGGATATTCGCTAAAAGTACCGGATACTTACCCGGTACATTGTAGAAAAAGGTACTGCAAGAAAATATTCTTTAAGAAAACCGAGGAGTTTTGAAATATTTTAAATTCCTATACCATTTTGAAAATTCGGCGACGGGGGGGGGGGGGGGGGGGGGTAGAAATTTTAATGTTTTAGCAATTTGTGGAATTTTAAGGAAGTCAATATTCGCGAATGTCGGCAACAAATATTCGCATTCGCATTCGCGAATATCCAAAATCACACATTCGTTACATCACTAATACATACATACATACCATCAAGCCTCTTCCCTCGCGGGGTAGGCAGAAAGGATCGAGCGCCACTTCCTTCTATCCTTGCATACATCTTTCGCTTCCGTCACTATCATACAATTCCTCATGCATGCTCTCCTGTTCAATGTGCTCAACACGTGACCGTCCTGTATGTCCTAAAAAGACGTCTCTCTCATGAATTGATTGCATAGTAGAAGAAAACAATTGTTTCATTTATTTCGTTATGAAATTCTACTACCTAAACATCGATATAAGTGAATGCTTATATTATGTAGGTAGTCACTTACAGTATTCTTTTCTATTCTATTCTATTCTTCTCAAGACCATCCACTCGTTTGCGAGTGGTTTAGATCACTTACAGTAATATTCACAAAATAATTATTGGTTAAATTATGACGTTTCTACGACCTAATCGGAAATTGATTATTACCAAGGTTAGTTTTTGTATTAATTATTAATTTTAAATAAACATTCGATGTTTTCCATTACAAAAGATATGTAAATTAAAAAAAATATATATATTTAATCACCCTACGTTCATTTATAATTATTACTAAATTGCCAATAATATTTTTCCATGAATGAATTTTATCCGCATTTTTACTTTGGCCTGTTATTGAACTATGAAGGATTGTATTTTAATATAGGATTGATTAATGATAATTATGTTCTTTGTACATTTGCGTAAATATTTGAATTCGTTCTTTAATATGTATGTTTTTAAAGTCGGATAAATATGTTTGTTTTCATAAAGTCAGTGGACGGCGCTCACAGTAGCTGCTTGAACCCTTTGACGTCTTTAAAAATTAAAATATATCTTAAATCGATTTATAACAATAAAATCGTAGTTAGTACCTACTCATATTAATCTTAGTATTTTTATAATGAGAAAATATATTTCGGTGTTAAAGTATGTATTTTAAAATAAAATGAAAGTTACAAATTGCAAAATTATTTAGATCAGTGATTAAAATTTGTGTCAATAAAACTTAAAATCGAAATACATAAGTCAAATATATTTTGACAAATAGTTCATTTTTGTTAATACTAAATTGAATTAAAGAAACTTTGTAGTGAAATAATTAATAAAAATGACAATTTAAATAAAAATATCTGTGCACCATTGCGGTGATTTATCACAAAACGGCGCATGCTTCAAAGTTGTCTAAAATATTATTTTTATGTCCCCTACTTCTTTTTTTCATCCTAAGGATGGTGTCAGCAGTGGATCCTCTAGTCATCTAGTGATCTCCCTTCAATAGTTTGTGTTAATCTAAGAGCGTCCGGAACAGAAGATCCTGTTATCCTCTGAATCGTATCCCTCCACCTGGATGGTGTGGGACGAGAAGATCTCCTTTCCTGCCGGCCGGTGTGGCGTGGAGGTAATGCCACCAAGTAACGTCGGTTGAAAATATCAACTTATTAGGTATATGATTATTTTTTCCTTCAATTTACGTTTTAATTCCGAACTATGTCTGGCTTAAACTTAGATTAACATTATTTTATTTATTGATTTATTAATAGGTAATATAAAGAAAAAGTCTGATTGTTGTTTGGGAGGCATTATTTTTATTATAATACGGAATGCGCAATGTATTATTTGTGTTTATTTGCATTGTAAATAATGTTGATTGCTTTTATTTAGCCGAACTTTAATTATGTTTGGAGCAGTGGTTCATAACTTTTTTAATACGCGAAGAAGACCATATACCAAAAAATTGAGTTATTCGAGTAAAATTAGTAATCAAAAGTTGCCCTATAAAATAAATAAAATAATAATAAAATAATTACATAATAAAAATAAATTCTAATACAATTTTGTTTTGATCTAAAGGAAATATTTATATTTGTTTATTTTGTGAGAGTTCCAAAATGTGAGTCATATTAAAATGTCATTCAACGTCATTCATGATATCATAGAGACCATAGTCCGAACGAATTGGACAAAAGTAATTGAATAAAAGTTTTCTTCTGGGATCGCAGTGGCCTTTAGCTGTAATGATCCATGTAAGAATCGTCTTATTGTCAGTAATAATAATAACATATTTTTTTAAGTAATTCTGTGTTCTTATAAAACAATGTACCTATGTCACTATTATATACGGGTTTGCTGGAAGAGATTGGCTCCAAGCACGCCTTTTACACGTATATTTTTAACGACAACAATAAAGATTAATTATTATTATTAAACTGGGAGCGAACATTTCCTTCTCCACTTTTAGGGAATCTTATTGCCTTGTGGCAACATCTTCCAGTAAACAATATGAATAAATAATGAAAATGAAGTTGATGACATTGACGATAAAAGTATACAGAATTACTTGTTATTGTTTTTATTGTAGGCACGCAGGTATGTATGTAGTAGTGCGCATTGTTTGAAAACGTGTCTAACGCGCATGTCTAACGTGATATCTTAATTAATCAAAATGTCACTGAGCTAAACATTATAATGTACACACAATTACAATGTTTATGTAATCACTATAATAGATCTGTCTACCTGCATTTACAACAATAATTCATGTTCCCACGTTGTTTTTACACTAGTCAATCTTACAGTGAGTTCGTTAAATAATGACAGTGTTTTTTTTATATTTCTTCTCATTAATTACAATTCATAAGATTGTTCTTCAACAAACTTGACTAATCTTCTCTTAAATTTACTTAAGTACTTGTTTCTTGGACAAGATTTAAACGTCGTTTTCGTGCCGAAAGCACCTTAAAAAGACTACTTTTCAATCATTTTTATGACACTGCATCCACTCAATAGGTCTCTCAATTCTGATCATCGTGACCATCACGCCTCCTTTTATGGACCATCTGTCTCTACATTGAACGATCCATGTGTAGAATTCCGTGTATTCTATGTGGGCTCCTCAATTTGGTCGCTCCATCTTACTGATACTTTTAAGAATCAGTAAGAAGATCTCTTTCACGCGTCCCTTCCACTGCCCCTATTCATTATTGATACATCCAGGTTTTCAGACTCCCTTATCGCAATGTGTCCACAATATCATAAGACACGCTGTCTGCGTTTGGTTGAGAATCCTGTGGAGATACGATATATGTCCTAGGATTGATAACATAAATACTAACTTTCAAATGGCTAGGTCATGTAGACCAGATACTAAAGGGTGAAAACGAGCTTAGTACAATGAACAGGAGAGCATGCACGAGGAACTGTATGGATTTGATAGAAATAAAAAGCTTTTGCATAAGATAAGTAAGTGGCGTTCGATCTTTTTTGTCTACTCCGCGAGGGAAGCAACATGATGAGATGTGTGTATGAAATTCGCATTTTGTTTCACTAACATTTCTTTAGCATAATTTGAGTAAAAAGTAATAACATTTATTATTAAAAGTGTGTTTAGTAAGCAAGTGTGTGTTTGAGGATTAAGGTAAAAGGTAACAAACAGGTACCTACAGACTTTATAACAATTAACATTTAGTATTAACAACCATCACAATAAGTGAGATATTATGTCTATTGTAGGAATATTTATCATGATAACATTACACATATTTCTTTGTATATATATATATAATAATTAGTTATTACACCTGTATAACAATAACTAATATAACTGGATGGTAACAATATATCACGCCACACCAATCTGAAAATCCGACAATTAATTAATTTTTTTTTGTATTTTTATTTTATTTCGCAAACATACAGTTAATAATAATATAAACTAAATCAATTATAACTAGAGATATTCCTCTCGATTTCCATTTTCAGTTCCATTCTTTACTTCCTTCTTGATTGGAGATGATTAATTTCATTTATGTTTGTTTTTGTTAATTCAGTATCGCTGTCCTGCCCACTAAAGGCATGTTACAGATTATATAATACTAAACAATGTAGCAAACTTTGCTGGTTCACCAGTTGTAAATGATTTGCTATATATTATTAATATTATATTATAACGAAGTGTTCGCTAAATAAAATAAAATAAAAAAATACCGTCTCGCCCATTTACACAAATAGGGGTAGCCAGCAGAATAACTGCATGTATTTTGTGGTTTGATACATTCGCACACAACGCACTCTTTACTTTCATTGTGTTGGTATTATATTATCACTATTTAGTGTTGAAATATTACGTTTCGTGTGTAGGTTCATAGATTCATATTTGTAATTAAGAATGACATGATCATTCTTAATTACAAATATGATAGATAAAAAAATATGAAATAAACATTGTTATTATGAATAGTGAAGGGTAATGTTGTTTCAAAATGTTTCTTTTTATGTAATTATTTATAAAACATTTAAAAATATGGAAAAAAAGCAAAAAATTATAACAATTTCCTCCAAGTAATTCAGACACTTATTGCGATATAATCTACTGACTGTAATTTATTTGTTTATTTATTTACAATTGCATGAGGCGTGAGCCTTTTACATGTTAAAACTTTAAACAGAGTACAAACATATACACAATACAAATTCACATATACACTAGTCAAAAATAATAAATACATGAATTAACATCAGAATCAAAAATAATTATCAACAATTAAACAAATATGATTAAAAAAAGATTCAATAATAGTTTTTTTTTCTCTTCCAAAAAAATATATATGTAAAGTTATTCAAATTAATAAATTATGAACAACTATAATCAGAATAAAGACAATTTAAACAGTTCCAAATAAAATAAGGAAAAATTCAGAAATAGCAATTAAATGCAAAAACATAATAGATTAAAAAAAATATTATCAAAAAACTGAAATTTTATTATTTAAAAAAGTCATCAAGAAATCATCAAAATAATTTAAAAGTATCTCTGTTCTCTTGATGTCAAATAGCTTGTCGAAAGATTCATTGTGAAAAGTAAACAGTATTTTTGTTTTGACACATTTTTTAAATTCGTAAGAAGAATAATGGCAATAATGGAACAATTAATATTGCATAATTCGGTGCTTATCATATATTCTATTAATTAATATATTTTGTATTATGATGTGGACGTAATGTCCTAGAGTTGATAAATTTTAGAATATCCTCGAGTTACTTTGGTATGTAACCGCCACTTTAATGTTGTCCAGAAATAATAATAATAATAGTCGTTTTTTTAATGAAGCGCAATAAATGCACTTAAGAAGGTGAAGGTATATTTAAATAAAAATTACCGTCTGTTTGTCTTTTATCTAGCACTACACTTAGCATAGTAATAAACACATTCTTAAAGCAATCAACATAATACTTTACACTCACAGCAATAATCTCAATTACTTATTGCTGGTTGTTAGCATTCATATGATTATTTATTGTCATAAGTAAATATATCTTCCATAGAGCAACAAGCAAAGCATTGGTCTCACGTTCTTTTCTGTAAGTTTTTGAATGTCCTCTAAATGGCAGGTGTACCATACATCCTTATTGTTTTAATTTTTAGTACACGTTGCTTGGTTATCACATGCAGTTGATCTGCTGGCTACCTCACTTGTAACACTATTAACTCGTAGAGTCCCCGGTAAAAAAAATCTCTCCGGCTACTACTATTATATCATCACGGCATATCCCACAAGTGGGATATTTTTTATTTTATTTTCCTTTATAGGCATTTCTACAGGTTTTTACAATAATATAATACAAAACAAATAGGTATAGCATTAACCCAATTACAGAATGCACATATGTTAACAAATATTGCGTATAACTAAGATTCGCAAATTAAAAGAACATAATAACTCAAAAAATAACATAATTTTTAACATAATTTAAACATAATTTACCGGGTGCTCCACCGTGGAGCACCCGGTAAAGAATTGGTCTCCCACTCTTCTGCGTAAGTTTTCGAGTGTCCTGTAAAAGGCAGGTGTTCGAAAAAAATAAGACATTTTACATCTTAAATTCAGCGATGAGGCTTGCCACCCATCCTGAATGTCTTGATTTTATATTGGCACGAAGAGGACAGTTTGCGTGTTTCTTACATGCACCTGATCTGCTGGCTGGTATACTAGTAGTATAGTAGTATTTTAGCTACGAAAATTGATGCGTTCTCGCAATCTCGTCTTGTTTGAACGAAAACGAAACGAAAACGTAACGCTTAAATGTGTTTTGACTAGGGGCCCTGACGAGACAAATAATTTGGTAATATGCTGAGTGATTCATTCATGATGAACTATGACCTGAAAACTTTAAGTTAATTAAGGAATAACGCTGTACATAATCTCTATTTCTGAGTAACTTGTCACTTAGTAGATTTTGAGTATGTGTGTAAACCTATTTCTTTCATTAGGTATAAACATTGAATTTACAAGATGAATAATGTAAAATGGTACCTAATAGTGTATAGATAAACTATTGACAGAGATGAATATGCCAATTTGTAAATCGACAACCATTGATTCTGGAATCAATTTTATATTTATTCTGTATCTATCTACACCATCATAACATATCCCATGTTTGGTAGATTAATTGTATGTTATAAATATGTTAGAAATCGTCTCAGTGCCAATAAAAAATAAGGTTTTAAGGATGGACGGCATACCTTATTACTGGATTCAGGGCTTGGTCTTGTCATTTAGCCGCTCAGGGCAGAAATAATAATTACCGCCCTTTAGAATGGCATCTCATTCCATTTACCCAATTTGGTATCGCTGATCAATTTCTTAAGTGTGAAAACTTTCTTTAGGTCACAGTTTTTGTAATTTTCCCTAGCATAAAAAAGTTATCTATAGTGTACGGCAAACTCCTCTTTCACGACACAATCTTTTAGCTTTCTGTGAAAAGTGTATAAGATTGTATTTGGCTTTATAACAAAAACCCGGTTATTTCTTAAAAAGATTTTATTGAAATAAAAACATAAAAAGTTTTATTGATTGTTGTATTTTGTAGGAAATATAAAAATAAAGTATTAAGTTTAAAAATAACGTCTTGGTTTTGATCTTTACAAATAGGTACTTGCCGTCTATTCTAATAAGAAAACTCAATAATAAAATAAAAATGAGTGATAGATATTCTTACTTACAAAAGTATAAAATTGTGCGAGTAAATAGCAAATAAGTTTTTGTTTTAAAATTGGAAAAAGGTTGAGGTTGACCATGCCATTTAAAAAATAATAATACAATAAAACGTCATTAATTTGGTAGTGAAAAAATCCAGTTTTTGCATCACTTAAGAATGGATGCTGATTCTCGACTACTTTTCTCATTAAAGTTGTTGTTCTCTTTTCTTATTTTTAATACAAGTGTGATAAAAATAATAATATTGGTAAAGTGGCATTTTATTGCCAGTTTATCATGTGAAGGTGATCCGGTGGTGTTGCGAAGATGTTACATAGTACACGTTACATAGGGTGACAGCCACGTAACGAATACTGAGAAACATGTACCCGATGACTGAGATTATAAATGTACATGAGTATTACATAAATCGTGGTATTATCATAGTATTGTGAATCTTTAATCATGAAATTCTTCTCCTTCGGGTAAGCAGTTTCGTGAGTTTTGCTGCATGTTTAATAAGACGTGTCGGTCAATATGTGGTCCACACAATGATAAGACTCATCTTTATTTACCGGGACAACACTGTAACTAGTCCCAACAAAAATATATAGCCCTATGGGGGCTATCTCCCCTGCAGCGATACTCTTAACACAATCTAAACTAAATACTATCTTAATCTTGTCCAGTAGGCCTAGTCAAAACACATTTAAGCGTTACGTTTTCGTTCAAACAAGACGAGGTTGCGAGAACGCGTCAATTTTCGGAGCTACTAACTTGTGTATTTTAGCTCCGAAAATTGACGCGTTCTCGCAACCTCGTCCGCGTTTGAACGAAAACGAAACGAAAACGTATAACGCTTAATGTGTTTTGACTAGACCCACTGATTTTAACCCTACGATGCGCGAGATGACTATAGTAAAAAATACGTGCATGCAATTCTGCGGTATCTGAGGATAGTCGTTTTCAACGTTTACATGAGTATTATGGTTGCATTATGTGTTATAATCTCAAGAACGTACCAGAAATCAGTGTATACATTAATATTGCTTTTACATTAATATCAAATTCTATGAAATATATAAATATTAAATTTGATTCACGTGATCAAGTCATGTGGTTTTTCGGACTCACACCCCGTCTTTCAGATAAATATATTCTCATTGTCATTCTTTCATCATCCTTTCGCTTCACATGCCAAAACTATCGTAACTTATATTAACTTACATACATTCTATCTAAAACATTTCTCATGCATTCGCTCGTTATTCTAACATACAAAAATATACGAACTAATTACTGAGCCCAGAATCTCGTGATTAAGGAGACAGTTTTATCAACAAGGTCAACCAACGCTATGGTGAGTCTTCATAACACTAATAAAATACACAAATTTAATTAACATATGACCGTTTTGAAAGACATTGAAAAAATTACCTAATAATAATGACTCGACTACCGGTGCGTCATCCATTTATTTCATTAAATAATATAATATTTTTTAATTAATCAATTATTAATCTATCGAATGTCAATAATTATATATATATATTTAGTTACAATCCATTGGATTGGTCTGCAACGAGTTTGGTTTTTCTTCTCCATTCCTCCCTATTCTCAGCCAGTCTTTTAAGCTCTACGTATGAGCCACAGTTCATGTCCCTCTTCAGTTGGTCCATATATGCGTCTCTTGGTCGGCCTCTGCCATTTGTTCCCTCGGTCTTACCCTCCGCGATGGCGATGAGTAGTCCTGGGTGCCTGATGTTGTGGCCAATCCAGTTAGCTCGTTGTTGGCTGATTCTCTTAAGGAGTTGCCTTTTTTCGCCTACCCTGGTTAAGACTTCTTCGTTTTCGACGTGCTCCGACCAATGGATCTTAAGCATGCGTCTGTAGCACCACATCTCAAAGGCCGCCAACCGTCCGCTTTCACTCTTGCTGATGGTCCATGTCTCACAACCATAAAGCAGAATGCTCCATACAAAGGCTTTAGTAAGGTTCTTCCTTACGCTTAAGTCGATATTTGGGGATTCCAATATCTTCGATTTTTTGTTGAAGGCAATCCTTGCCTGGTTTATTCTGCTTACAATTTCTGCTTTGGAGCGTCCATCCTGGTTTATTCTGCTGCCCAGGTACACGAATTCACTTACTTGTTTGATGCTCACTCCATTTAATGTCAATAATAAGTTAAGATAGTTTGGGCACGTGGAAAGAATGAATGAGGACAGAATGACTAAGAAGATATATTTGGCTGAGAGGAATGGTGCTCGGAGACGTGGACGTCCGAGGATTATATGGCAAGATTATTTAAATCAAATCCTACAGGACGGTCACGTGTTGAGCACATTGAACAGGAGAGCATGCATGAGGAATTGCATGACAGTGACGGAAGCGTAAGATGTATGCAAGGATAGAAGGAAGTGGCGCTCGATCCTTTCTGCCTACCCCGCGAGGGAAGCGGCGTGATGGTGCCATGGTATGTATGTATGTCAATAATTGTAAATGCAGTATTGAGTAAACATTCAACGCAGGCATTGATAGTATAGGAGACTGCCTTTATTGCTCGTAATGTGTGAGTGTGATATCAATGTCAAATTAAAATGCATCAAATTTTACTTGATTACTAATGGTTAATACAACCTTCAGTATTAATTTATTTAATTTTCAGTATTTCATAACACGCGTTCCGATATTGGATAAATCAGAGTGTTAGAAATAGTTGCAAAAAAAAAAAAACTGCAAATTGAAAAGCTTTGATAAAATATGATCCGTCGAGCACCCACGTCGAGTGGTAGTTCAAAACGGGGAGATGAAGAGGATAGAACGAAAAAATAAGAATGAGGGTGGTCAGTAACTTCATATAACATTTTGGACTTGTAATCTGGAGGTCCAGGATCCGAATGTTTGATATTTTTGCTACTTATTTACTCTTTATATATGATTCTATGTGTACGTTCGCTGGAGCAGAAAGAGAAGACAGTTCTGGAGGGACCACGTGGACCGCATGAGTAGCGATTGATTAGCCCACATCGCCGCGAACGAGACTCCACTAGGACGAAGATTGCCTGGAAGGCCACCTAAAAGGTGGAAGGATAGTAAGAAGTTGATCTTCAGCGTCTCAAGAGGAAACTAATTCCGAACAAACAGATCAATGATCTACTACAAGCAGAAAAAGACTATATGTATAACATCCTATGATAATTTTTTGTTGAATTGTTCTTCTTTTAAACAAAATCACCCATAATAACTAGCAGTCACAACTTATTAGAAACTCAGTCATGCCAAAGTCTGTAGAGTATTTTGTTTTAAATTTACCTCATTATTTTCACCTTGACTATACAACTATCAAAAGTCCATTAAATATTTTATTGTCGACGATGAACCTCCATTGCTTTAACACTAAATGGATATTAAATAAACATAATATTCACAACTATGTATTGAGAAAACTGCGTTCAAGATAATGTATTACTTAGAAAATTGATGGTCTGGTGTCAAAAAATAAATAAAATGAAACGATTGAATAAATTACCGTTTGGTAAATAAACTTTGTATTATTGCTATTGAGAGAGATATGAACGTCCTCAGTTTTATGGGTGTTTTGTTTATTGTTAAAGTAGCATTCACATTGCTTCACTTTGGATGATCATCCAGAGTGTCAGGTTCAAACCTGTTCATCGAAAGTGAACACGTCTGTTCACATTTGTTCATCCTATGCTTTCACTGCCATGTCAACACTCTCAGACATGTTGTATGTAGTTTGACGTATTTTCGTATAAAAATAATTAAACAAATTCAAAAATGAAAAATAACACTTAAAATAAATTAATATAGCTCTCGACTGCATAATAATTTTGTATATGATTCTGACATTCAATACAAATTCATAGAGAATAAAACAAATAATAAGATGAAACTTGTTTATGGTCGTTTCAGTGAAAGGACCTTTCATCAAAATTATGACGAGTGGTAATCGCTTTCCTCCGTCATCGCTAGTGATCACTAGCGATGAAACGGCCGTTCACACTTGTTCATCTTGGAGGATCATCCGGAGTGATCACTGAAAGTGAACGTATGTGAACGACCCTTAAGACACGCCATAATATTTACCTAAACCCTCGATTTAAATCGTAAACCCAGAACAAAGTATTAAACAATTGTTTGCTAGAGTCTCTACAGAAAACGAATAAAGAGACACATTCTTAGGTACCTACCCGAATATTTTAAATTACTACTTCTTCTACTATTACTATTATACCATCATGATCTTACTTTATATTACGATCATAGCATCCTTGGGACATTGGATATTGGCTGTGTATTCAATTGGGCTTTGTAACTCATACTGGATTGGTGATTTTATTTTGATTTCTAGTATTTTGGGTTTTTTATTTTTAGATTTTTGTATTGTTTTTAAATATTGTATTATTATTGTTTTTAAATTTACTTTGACTTTTTTAGAAAATTTTAACTTGCTTGCTTTTTTTTCTCAAGACTAAGACATTTCTGGTAAGAGTGGAATCTTTGCTGGTCTACATGTTGAGTGTATTAATTGTTAACATGTTATGTTATGACTGTTAGATTCTTTAATATTGTAAAGAAAAATTAAAAAATGGCATATCTCACAAACAGGGTAGCCAGCGGACTAACTGCATGTAATAAACATGCAAATTTTTCTCTTCGTGTCAATAAAAAGTAAGACATTCAGGATGGATGCAAACCTCGTCGCTTAATTTAAGATGTAAAATGTTTTTATATTACCTACCAAACAACGTTTGACTTTTACAGGACACTCGAAAGTTTACATAAACGAGTGGGATACCTATTCTTTACCGAAGACTTCATGGATTTTTTACAATATTATTAATATTATCTTAAAAATGTCACCCTGCGTTGAGACCATAACAGCTTTTGGCCAAGACGATCTCAGTAGGAGAAAAAAAACAAAGCAAAATCCAAAAAAAAGCAAGACAGAAAAAAACGCAAATGAGACATCATCAAAAAGAAACAACAGAATCAAAGGAGAGTCTCTTACCTGGTGATAAAGTCATTGTAAATTAATTATAAATTCGAGTTCATCGGAAGTCTGGAGCAGGGATGTTGCGGATGTCGATTTTTACACATCCGCGGATGTGAATGCGGATGCGGATTTTTGAAGGCTCACATCCGCGGATGCGGATGCGAATGCGGATGTTTAAGATGTTATAGAAAAAAAGTAGGAACTATCTTAGTTGGTAGGCCCCACTGTCAAATATGTGACGAAATTGTTGCTACAATAAAATTATGGATTTTTTGTCGAAAATTTTTTTTTCTTTTTTTGTTATTTGCAAAAATTAAAAAAAATACGGCAAAAACAAAAACGCGTCGGATCTTGTCACCAATTTTTTCGTTCCCATTGGTTAATGTCAAGTGCGAACGGCACGCGCCATTCGCCGGCCCCGACCCATTTCTTTCTTGTCGCAAATTGTCTTACATCCGCATCCGCATGAACATCCGCATCGATTATTGCGGATGCAGATTTCCAAATACATGCGGAAGCTCCGCATTTGCGGATGCGGATGCGAATATTCGCAACATCCCAGGTCTGGAGGTAGAGTAGTGGCACCGTGCAGATGAGGTACGTAGTTCAATCCCAGGTGTCGGCTAAACTTCTTTTTCACAACACAGGCTTTTAGCTTACTGTGAAAGGTGTATAAAATTGTATTTGGGTTTATAACAAAAGCCCAGATATATCTTTAAAAAAAAAACATTAATTTAGGCTTCCACTGTGACCTTATTGGTCGCGAGCCGGCTTTCAAGAGCCACTAAATAAGTGTTTTATTTATAATGGATTAATTTAACATGAACTTCCACCAAGAACCGTCGGTCAAAATATATCAACTTTAAAAGTCATTGTATGTATGTTATGTTGAAAATAATATCAACGTAAACATTCAAACCATATACAATTAAGTAAATATTATACAGGTACCTACGTACTAGTGAAATTACGGAATACAGTGAAACCTCTATCTATAGTTTTTGAAGGGACCTATTGAAATAAACTATGAATACGGGAAAACAATGAATGCGGGAGTATAGAAAAAATCACATTAATATGTATTTTAATGTTTAATATATGTGCATACGAGTATATAGGTTTATAAAAATTATACATGTTTCTATAGACATACCATGTTTCAAAAGTTATAAATAAATTTGTTGAAATAAAAAATATAGTAACAAAATAAAAAAGAAAGCTGCATGGAGATCAAAATCATACTTTATACTGTATGTAATTTTTCATCGTCTTTTTTGCTTTTTTATTGTACCTACTGGCGTATAAAAGACAGCCGACAGAATCAACAAACCGTTCTTTCTTTTTCGCTCGCTCTCAAATGTTTTTATACATATATACGATTTTTTTTTGTGTAATTTAAACGGTCAATGCGATAAAATCATATAGAGAAACGATGGATGCGATATATTTTTACGTGTTTTGTATGAAATTAATTCGGAACTGTAAAAAATAACGACAAATACGGGAAAACAATTATTCGAGGAACGATAGATAGAGGTTTCACTGTAGTATGTAAATGAATTTAATAATTTTATTTTTTACGCATCATAAATCTTAAAATTTCTTCATTTTATTATTATTATTTTTTAATATATTTATTATAATATTGGTATTATAAAGTTGTGTTGTTTGTCATATTCAGTATGTTCCAACACGATGTTGTTTGTTGGTTCACCAATGTTACATAGCGGTACATATCGCGGTGTAAGGAACATTATGTTTCATGCAGATGTTTTCAATACTTTTTTATTAAAGGTGTACTCCTTTCATTCCTTGAGATTTGTTCCGTGATTTGTTTTGTTTTGTGTGGGGTGATATACGTGTGTTAGTACCTATGTGGTGTGGGATTTGTGATGTGTGTGGTTGAGGGATATGTTGTTTTTTTCTTCTTGTTTTGTATAGAGAAATGGTTTGTGTGTTGTTTCATGTATGGACGGTTTGCAGCAGTGTTTTCTTGCTATGAATGTGATTGTGTAAATATGGGAGATAAATCGGCCGGTGTGGCGCGGAGGTAATGCTCTTGCCTTTGAGTCACGAGGTCCCGGGTTCGATTCCCGGCCAGGGCAAAGTGAAGAATGACCTTTTTCAAATTGTCGTGGGTCTGGGTGTTACATGTATATGTGTGTAGTGCATTGTATATGTGTGTATCGTCGTGTTAGTACCCATAATACAAGATTCATCTTAGTTTGGGACTAGCTCGATCTGTGAGAATTGTCTATGTAAAAAAAAAAATGCTTTTTGTAATTGTGTATACATATGTTTTTATATGAATGATATGTTTGTGAGATGTTTGCCCTAGTGCAGGATATACCTAGTTGGGCAGCATCAATGAAAGTATGTATAAAGTTTGTAATTTATTAGTGAAATAAAAAAAAATAAAAAAAATAGTAGGTAAGCTTAAAATTCGTGTCGTGAAAGGGGAGTTTGCTGGCACATGGGATTAAACTGAGCAGCTCTTGCGCATGATGCCGAGACTCCGCCTTCAGGCTGTCGACAAACTCATTAATTTTAATACATTTTTCATTCTATCTTATCTGAGTATGGGACTAGCTCGATCTGTGTGAATTTTTTTGTGCTTGTTATATTATGCTTTTTAACTTCGTGGAGCATCCGGCAACGAATTGTTTTCCCTATCTTTTCCGTATGTTTTCGAGTGTCCTGTAAAAGACAGCTGTTCAGAAAAAGAAAAACATTTCATATCTTGGATTCAGTGATGAGATTTGTCACCTATCCTGTATGTCTTAATTTTTTGTTGGCATGGAGTGGACAGTTTGCATGTTCATTGCATGTGGCTGGTTTGCTGATTATCCCACTTGTGGGATATGCAGTGATAGTATAGAAGTAATGGTAGTGTTACCACAAGACACTCGTTCTCGGAACCCAGTGGTAGATCAGTGGAAGAAAATTTTCTTTTAATTAGTAAGAAAAATACAACTACCGATCTGCGGTAGATGAACATCACATACTTTGGAAGTAAAATAAACGCCAAAGCTATTTTGGCGCATTGTATGACATGGGTTAATATAAAAAAAATATAGACTCGTCTTTTGAATACCCCTGGACGACAATATTGTGAGGTGTTAAAAGAATATTGTGAAGTTTTCATTGTGTCAAACAGAATTACTTAAATTTTCTTTTGTGATTCAATTCCTGTTGTAATTCAAAACCACTATTTTATAAATTATTACGATTGTATTGTTGTTACAGAACCAACACATAACTGTATAAGCTGACTTTTCCTTCTTTTGAAACAGTAAAATTAGCTCAACAAGTCGTGAACCAGAAATGGATACGGTTTCTTTTATTGTGCGTGCTATTAAATTTTATTTCGTTTGATACTCCGTCATTTGGGCAATCATATAGTGAAACTTTTATTGTTATTAATTGTAGGTTAAAATTGTTTTGAAAAAACCTTTAAAACGGATCTTTGTAAAGAATCAAAACATTTTGCGAGTCATTTGCCAAGTTTGAAATGGTTCGGAATAAAAATGGACTCCCACTTGTCAGGTCAAAATGTTTCAGATTATTCAAATGAGTTTATGAAAATAAATAAATAAAATTAGTATGTGGACTTGTGATATTGCTAAATAATTGTGTGAGTTATTTTTGCGAGTTTTGTTTTAACAATAACCATTATATGAGGTTACAAATAATTTCCACTAAAGACAACATCTTATATGGCTTGTTTCAGTTAGGTATATTTGTTAAAAATCTGCTGATATGCCAAATAAAATAAAAACAAAATTTGTGTAATTTTTTTTTATTATTTGTTTTTTCAAAATATTACAAGTAAATAATAGAAGTCCTGTTAAGTTTTTTAATAAGACTTGTTAATAGGTTCTTTTTTATATCTCTACAAATATATTCAAATACAAATCAATTGTTTTGATATTTTACAATAGTTACAAAATCATTTTTTACATATAATTTATTATGAAAATATTATACGCTAATTCCTTACTTTTAAATATATACATAATATTGTTGACTTTACTATGATACTCATTCTTATAACTGAGACTTTACTAGGTAGGTACTATAATACTTACTTATGTATCAACTTTTTTTTTTATACAGCTGTATACGGCGCAAGCCTTTTACATGTTTAAATATAAGACAGACTACAAAAAATATATATACAATACAAATTCACATTAATACATCGTAAATTAAGAAATAAATCAAGAATTAAAAATATTAAAATAATACAAATTAGGTACATCAAAACTACTGATTATAAATAATTGAAGAGACAATACAATCACAAAGTTACAAATAAAAGTCAACTTTTATTTAATACTTAAAATACAGAGTTTAAAAATCAACAATTTGACTAAAACTAATCAAGAATTTTAAAAAGTGCTTGCAATATAACACGTGCGTTTGTTGGCGTATAATAAAATGTCTTTGATATTCTTGTTACGTAGGTACAATACACCAACTTACACTTTATTATATAATTATTATGGTCATGTGATGACAACACCGGTTGTCCTTTGTGTAAACATAAAACCTTTTATTTATTTATTTATTTATTACATAGAAACACACGCACAGTAGGTTGACAGAACATAATAATATATGAAAAATAAAAAGAGAGAGAATAATGTTGATCTGATCATACCCCCTAGACAAACCGCACTTGGCGATCAACTACAAACGAATTTTCGACAATTTTTTTTTTTATTTATTTAAACAAACAATTTATTGAACATAATACAATAAGAACATTAAACATAACCCGATTATAATATGTTAAGTGATCTTGTATTCTACTGTTTACACTACTGAAAAAGTAAACTTGCGTAAAGTAAGGGAGCAGAGTATTATAATCAACTATGAAGTATGTATATAATATTATAATAAGTTACAATCCATTGGATTGGTCTGCAACGAGTTTGGTTTTTCTTCTCCATTCATCTCTATTCTCAGCCAGTCTTTTCAGCTCTACGTATGAGCAACAGTTCATGTTCATGTACAACAGTTCATGAAGTATGTACAACAATTAAAAACTGATTCCACAACACACAGCACCAAACACACCAATAAATTCATTTCATTTCGTCTACCTACGTTACCTAAAACAATATTAAAACTTGTGACAATTTACACAATTTACCTACAATGTAAAACGTACCGTGTAGGTAATTATGCGTTATTGTCGAAAATTTGTTTGAAGTCGATTGTCAAGTGCGGATTGTCAAGGGGGTCAGTCCAATCCACAATATGAGAGAACAATGATCTACCAAAGGTTATTTATTTTATTTATTTATTTATGGCTTACCGTGCGCCAAAGACGAGATCTCCATGTCTTATCACTGGTTTATAATTGTTTATACTCTACGTCTTCACCATACTATCTTAAGGAAATGTTTGAGTATCTTTCGAGCCATGGCTTGCCCTTACGATCCAATAGCGAGCGTCTTCTGGCGATACCAGCTCATAGCTCAAACTTTTTTACAAACTCTTTTTCTGTTCATGGTGCTCGCTGTTGGAATAGTTTGCCTTCCAGGATAAGGTTGCTCCCCACTCTTCAAGCTTTCAAGCGGGCGGTCAAGGACCATTTTATCACACAAAATATGGCTTCTGTATCCTAGTCCCTCTTCCTACATATTCTTATCCTTTTTTACCTCCTCTTTCCTTTCTTTAAAAAAATTTCTATATGTGAAGGTTTTATGAAATTGGGTTAGTTGGAAGAAATCGCGCCTCTGCGATAAACTCGCCCTCTGTATATTGATTGTATGATTGTCTTTGTTTGAAATGTATTTTTGTGTAAATTTGCTTGTTATCAATGTACAGTAAAGAATAAATAAATAAATAAATAAAAAAAATATTTATACATAAATCCACGGCGTGAGCCTTTTACATGTTAAAATATAAAACAAAAACAAGCATAATTCTCATTTACAACACAGTTGTAACAGAACAACAACTGGCGAAGAAACAATACAATTGGAAATCAAACTATAACAATTATAAAATGAGTCAAAACAAAACAATTAGAAAAGTCAAAACATTGTGGTGAGAGTGTAAATGTCAACAAAGGTTTGGTAAATGTCAAGAACAATTATTTTGATACAGTAAGGAGATGTCAAGTAGATAGAAGAAAAAAATTAAAATATATGAATTGTAATAGATAATTAAAATGTCAAAAAAAAATAATAAATAATATGTATTACTGTAAAATAAAAAAAAATAGCGACGTGGTTTGTCACCCATTTTGAATCACTTAACTTTTTGTTGAGACTGAGAGGACAGTTTGTGTGTTTATTACATGTGACTGGTCTGCTGGCTACGTCGCTTGTGGGATGTGCCGTGATCGAATAGTAGTAGTAGAAGTAGTAGTAGAAGTAGTATAAAATGTTTGTAGTCTATGTACAGAAAAGAATGAAAAAATAAATAAGAGAGATGGCACGATGACATAGATATATGGAGTTTGACAGATGCTTACTACGTACTACTGTCTGTGCAATAGCTTGTAAATGAATATATCGGCTGTCCAATTCCATAACTCAACATGTGAAAAAATCATAATTCGGTTTAAAGAGTAGGCACTCACCAAGCCTTGAGTCAATTCATAAGCGTCGAAACTCTGTGTCATGCACTCCTAGAGGAAGTTCACATATATATGTGTATCATATACAATATACCTACCTAGTTAATACCTATTCAAATAGGTTGACTATCGGTGGGTGTGATCAACTGGAATGATTAATCTGGAGTGGTTCAAAATGGGATCCACAAATAAATATTTCGAATTGTTTAACTATTAAACGGAACAAAGATAACGTATGTCGTTTACAGTGGGATTATGATGTAGTATATTTCACCTTCTTTTGTGTTTTAAAAGCATAATATGAATACACCAAAATTGCAAAAATGACGATTTCTCGAATATAAAACATTTCTACTTTTTGAGCTATGGAACTGAATGGTCGATATTATGTTTCACATAACGAAACTTGCATTCATGTTTAACAGACAGTGCTCACATATCTTTACTATGTCTATGTATGTAAAATGATGTAACTACCATTTTACACGCTTAATAGGTCAACAAATAATAATAAAATAATGAATAAATCGAAACTTAAATATTATGTTAGCCCGTTCGTATATGTGTATGTTTATACTTTACGGGTCCGATCTTTAGACATCGCCACTCTAATACAATATATCGATATAACACGTTGTCATTCAGTGTCGCCAACTCGTATTTTGGAAAAGACGTAGATCAGACTTGAAAAGCACATTCATTTAGTCAATAAGTTCGAACATTTCCCCATTTTGGTAACACTGGTTTTGGAAATATGTGCACCTTTTTTGGGGCTCATTTTTCACATTTAGGTTTGTTTGCAATATTTCTTGTATTATATCAAAAAAACTTTCATTATTTTTCAATAACGACATTCTACTCCGTGCAAGTGATTTGAAAAAAAACATTACAATTACCTGCTAACACGCAGTAAAAACTAAACTATACTATTAACAAGAAATACATTATTTAAGGAGAAAAGTATTTGCATCATGGCATTATATAAATAAAGTATTTACACTATTTTCATGTGAATGTGTAATAATTATTAAATATTTGATGATTATTTCCTGACCAAATCCGGGTTTAACTATACTAGTAATTAAAATATAAATAAAACAACATTATTATACTAAAATAATGTAATATATTCACCAAAGGCTCGTTGCAGAAACGGTCAATGTATTGCGTCATATAATGTGAACGCTATGCATTGATATCGTGTACGTTTTTATATGGTGTACTGGTTTGAAGTGTCACTTTTACGATTCTTTTGAAGGTTCTTGAACCGGTCTGTGTATGAAGATGGTCCACCAAGGTCACATTTGACCATCTCTACTTTTAATCTGGTCGGTTCTGTTTTATGTGTCTCCAAATCAAGGGGTTTATGTTAAATTATATTGTAATTTATGTTCTTTACAATATGTGTTGGTGGGATAGAAATATGATTCGCAAAATATATTTTTTTAATAAGTCCATTCAAAGTTAGGTCTTTTAATCTCTTCTGTAAGTTTTCGAGTGTCCTGTAAAAGATAAGTTTTTGTAAAATATCTCGTATAAATCAAACAACATCTTCATCTTCAGAGATATAGCACCATCCAGTCTTATTTTTGTTTTGTGGTAGGGAGGGGACAACTAGTATACTTTTTTACTACTTTATCATAATGTCATATCCTACATGTGAGGTAGCCAGCAAACCTGCCACGTATGTATCAACATGCGATCAATCCTCTCCGTGCCAACAAAAAGAAGACTTTCAAGATGGGAGGCAAACCTCATCGCAGAATTTAAGATGTAAATTGTTTTTTTTTTCGAACACCTGCTTTTTACAGGACATGCAAAAACTTACAGAAAAGAGTGGAAGACCAATTCTTTGCCGGATGCTCCACGGAATCATCGCTTTTTTTAATGCAGTTAACAGGTAGCCTGGAGGTAGTCTCTGGGCCTCATGCACAAAACTCCCCTTTCACGACGATAAACTTTTAGCTTACTGTGAAGGTGTAAAGGGTGTATAAAGTTGTATTTGACCTTATAACAAAAACCCAAATACATCTTTTGTAAAAAAATAAATAGAATCAATTCGCTAGTTACTCCTCTTTTGGTAGATAAAATGATAATACAGATAAATAGTTCGAATTTAAAATAAATTTTGCTAGAATTGAAAACATTTTGCACTGAATAAAGAGGAAGATCAAAATAATTTAAATAGCTCTTTAAATAAGTACATAAGCTCATTAAATACATATTTATAGTAAATACATCTGTATTTTATAAATTAATTGGATCTTAATGTGATTCTGAAGCAATTAAAATATTAATATCATTACCCGTTATAGCAATTAATTAATAATTCATAAGATACATAAGTAGGTAAATACAGTAATGATAAATATTCGCAATGTTACATAACTAATAAAATTTATTGATAATTTGTTACAAATAACTAACATATTAACCTGAAATATAGATTAATGAATAAATTCATAAAAATCATGATTCATTAATGATTAAAAAAAAAGTAAAACATGACGCATAAGTAATGATCTTGCCTTTGAGTCACGGGGTTTCGGGTTCGATTCCCGGCCAGGACTAAGTGAAGAATAGCCTTTTTAAAATTGCTATGGGTCTGGATGTTACATGCATATATTATTCCTTTTTAGATTTGGGACTTGCTCGATCTCTGTGTACTCGTATTGCCTGTCTGAATATTATATAATATATCCGGGTTAGTTGGAAGACATCGCATCTTAGCGATAAACTCGCCCTCTGTACATTTTTTTTAAAAAGATATATCTGGGTTTTGTTATAAACCCAAATACAACCTTATAAACCTTTCACAGTAAGCTAAAAGCTTGTGTCGTGAAAGGGGAGTTTGCCGGCACCTGGGATCGAACCACGGACCCCCTGTTCACGAGGCCGAGACTCAACCTCCAGGCTACCGACGAACTCTTTGAATTGTAAACTGATACTTATATGACACTGTTTTATTTTGTAATATTGTAACCAATGTACAGTGAAGAATAACATAAATAAATAAATAAATAATATTCCATAGACATAGTTGGAAATACATAGCTCTTGAGAAAATGTTTAGAGTAATTTCTAACTTCACGTTATTTGCTGTCTTCTAAATGTTTCACCAATCTTTTGTTTATTTATTTATTTATTCTTTCTGCACATCATCATTATTTGACAGTGTTAACAAAATAATATAAAATTAAAAAAAAAAACAAGGACGATATGCAGTGACGAGATAATCACTATAAAGTGATTTCTTCCATCTAACCATGACTTCTTCCTCTCACTTTAACTTCTTCTTCTGTAGGTGTCCTGTTAGATCCTTACGACTTTGGCGATCACTCTGGTATAGGCTTCTCTTCTTTCTTAATCTTTCACGTTACGTTGAAACTAAAGTCTGTTTCTTTCTTACTCACATTTCAAACATACGTAGAAGACAGCAGAAAAGGATATCAGAGGTGCAAATTTATGAAAAAATTCTCTGGATAATAAAAAAATAATCTTTTTGACTGCGGGAATCAAACTTGGGACCTCGTGATTCACAACCATGAGCGTTATTTCCGCCCCAACTCGGTCGACGCATGTACTAACTTAATATTGAGTAATTTAAATTAGATTTAGTTTGCATTGCTATCTTGTGCAATGGTGATGTTTTAGCTATAAATCTGCATAGTAAAATGTGATACAAATATAATATTATGATTTTTATACTTAATCTAAACTTGCACGCAATTACAAAACGAATTTTGCACGATTGATTACTAATTAATATGTAAATATATATAAAATATTATTATTATTAGTGCAATAACATGTAGGTAGTAATAATCTATGTGGATCTTTGTGCAACAATTAATTACTGCATATGCAACAAAATAATATAGATCAACACGTTATGATCGAGATCTAGTTATTGAAAACATTAATAATTATTATCGTGATATTAGAATATCTCAATAGTAATTATAAATGGATCGCATAGCGATTATATTTATTTAGTTCTTAACACTTAATTAAAATAAATTATGCGTTTTTAATATGGTGATGATTCCTATAATAATTATACCGTAGTTGTTCTAGGATTCGCATTACCAATTCGCATAGGAGCAGCTAGCGGGGCTTTCAACAACATGAACAAAGTTTGGAAGGCGTCTGGACTCAGCATCAGGACAAAATGTCGCTTGTTCAATGCGTGCATCATCCCAATCCTTTTATATGGCTGCGAGTCTTGGCACTTAACCAAGGCTCAAGAGCGGAAGATACTAAGCTTTGAAAACAAGTGTCTTAGAAGGATTTTGGATGTCAGATGGTATGAACATGTTTGTTACAAATGATGCTGTGCGCCGGCGCACCCAGCAGAGACCTGTAATCTCCGTAATACAGGAGAGACGATGGTCCTGGCTGGGACATGTTTTGAGAATGCCTAATGATAGTTGGCCAAAAAGAGCTCTGTTCTTCCGTCCGCAGGGGTTCCGTCGGCCCAGGCGTCCCTCTTTCACAATACACCGTTCCTATGACAACGATATCAGAGCGCAAGGAATGTCGTGGAAAGAGGTGACGCAATTGGCACAGAGACGCTCTGAATGGAGGAGGCTGGTTTCTGCCCTGTGCTCCCGAGAGGAGCGTTGAGGGCGATGATGATGATGATGTTCTAGGATTTAGTGTGAAGCTTAAAAGCTTAATCTACGTTTACGTGCTTATATTATTACGGTTATACATAATTAAAAAGTGGAGCTTCCTGAAACTGGAGATAGATTTATTTATTTATTTTATTCTTCTTAGTATACGGGATCCCGATATGGGATCCTACTTTTACGAAGACAATCATAATATATCCATTGTTTGATCCCTGTGGGGGTTGCTCCCAGCTCGCTCGTCAGGGACCATTGTTGGGAGCCCTGGATAGAGTGTGATAATAAGAAAATATTAAGATCATACGTGGTATCCACAATAATATAATAAACTGTGATCATTGTAATTGTTACATGTTTGTTTATATGTTAGAAGGGAAATAAAAAACAATTCATTTCATTTCTTGCACATCATCATTTATATATCAAAATCAACTAATCAGTTTACATAAGAAAAAATGTGATAATGTGCAGTGGCGAGATTATCACTATATATATATTTATTTATTTTATTAACATATAGTGATTTTTTCCATCTAACCACGTTATGTAGCTTTCCGTTCTCTCTGCCACTTGGGAGACGGTGTGAGGGTATATTATAAATATATAGTATGGATTACAGTTAACCTGTACTATTGTGAAACATATTTTAAATACAGCTATTTACGTTTTTCTTTCTTTAATAATTAACAATGATTATTCGTTTATATGTTGGTAAATGCAAGTTTGAAGGTGAAATGCAATGCTTACAACCATTTGGAAGCTACATACTACGTGAGGCTACCTATTAAAACATTCCTACCTTAAATCTACAGCTATAATCATAATTAGCTACTGAATTCTCAATAATTTTGTGCTGTTTGCAATATTATTGTGCAACTCTGCAATGCTCAGTAATTATTTTCGAAATTGTGAATTATTTATTACAATCATTATTTTGCTTAAATAATGATAATGAATTTATGAGTTTGTATTTACCATTGAGGGAAGATTGAATGTTTCGTGGAGCACTCGGCAAAAAAAATGATTTTCCACTCTTTTTCGTAAGTTTTTGAGTGTCTTGTTAAAGGCAAGAGTTTGAAAAAATGAAGACATTTTAAACTTTAAATTCGGCGATATGGTTTGCCACCCATTCTGAATGCCTTAATTTTTTTACATGAGAGGACGGCTTGCATGTTTGTTATATGATGAAAGGAGTGTTTATATCTGAAACGAGAGGTGTAAAAAATAATTATGGGGCTGGGACATGTGGATCAAATTCTCAAGGATGGCTGTGCATTGAGTAAAAGAAATTGGCTTACCTGTATGAGAAATTGCATGAATGTGGAAAAAAATATGTAAAGATGGGCTTATATGGCGTTCCGTTCTCTCTGTCTACCCCACTTGAGACATGGCGTGAGGGTATAGATAAATAGATTATTTTATATTACTAGGTACCTAGGTATATTGGTAATCGGCGAAAAAGTTGTTTTTTTTTTTTTATTTTTTTATTTTCTCGAAGGGAACAAACAGTCAACACAACAAGTATTACAACAATTAAAATTAAATGAAATATGGACCACAAGAGTCCCCCTATATTACCACAGTTTAAAAAATTCAAAGCAACTAAGACAAACACACAAAACCAACAACAAAAACAAAGAAATATAATAATAAGATAGGATAAGACAAGATAAGAGAAAAGTTAAACATAATGATCAATCATATTATAATACAATTAATAAAATCAATAAAATAAAACACATCAATGAACATCAATGAATTCACATCAATGAATTGTTGAAAACAGATTAAGATGGTGGAGACACATTTTGAGAGAACCACAGGATAATATGACAATCGACAATCAGAAGACCAGGCAGACCAGTGACCACCTGGATGTCCACAATTTCCAGCGCGCTGCGGGAGGCAGAGCTGCGTTCAAAGGATTCAGGGGACCGGAGAACTTGGAGGATAAGGACTAGGAGAGGGATAAAGGAATAAGTAAATGGGATAAAGTCGAGGTCGAAGAAGAAGACTTAATGTATTGGTATGAAGCAAGTTATTTATATTAAGCAACAATTTGTATTCAGAAGTTTGAGTAAAGGTAAATTATGAATTATTTATTGAATGTAACATTTACTACATTATATTTTCAAGGATGGGTTCGGCTTTAAGATCAAATAAAGCAACAACAGCAGTAGATACCTACTCTTGTGTTTTATTGGGCGTATTGTGAAGTGCAGAATAATGGTAAAAGATGCAATGCACACCACATTCCCATGAACAAAATATAATGATGTATGATAAATACGATCACAGCGATTTTATAATATCATAATTGCACTCTGTGAGAGAATAATCAATTTTAATTTCCATCTGTGGTTGCGTATAGGACGTTTTTTAATTGTTTTTTTTTTCGTGATTCGAATGAAGTAATTGTTTATTATAATATTTTATTTTATTTCAATATGCTCAGATATACATCTATTTTTTTTTTAAATATTATATGCTGTATTGTGGGACTGTTCATATGGATGCCTGCTTATTTGAATTGTCTATACCTAACATATAGTACCTATTTTAAATAGTATTTACCTATACATTTGTTTGAGTATGGATGATATTTGGTTGCTTTTTTATCATAAGCCCTAGTCAAAACGCATTTAAGCGTTATGTTTTCGTTTCGTTTTCGTTCGAATGTTGACAACGTTGCGAGAACGCGTCAATTTTCGTTGCTAAAATACACAAGTAGCTACGAAAATTGACACGTTCTCGCAACGTCGTCTACATTTGAACGAAATCGTAAGGCTAAAATGTGTTTTGACTAGGCCCACATGTTAGTTATACAAAGACCAACCCAAGAAATAATAGACAATACATTTTGAATTCGGCGATGAGGTTTGCTACCCATCCTAAATGTCTTAATTTTTCGTTTGCATGAGAGGATGGCTTGCACATTAATTACGTGATGAAGAGAGTGTTTATATGTGAAAGTAGGGGTGTAAAAAAGAACTGGAACAAGTGGATCAAATTGAGAACGGCTGTGTGTTGAGTGAAAAATATTGGGTCACTGCTATATAAAAAGAACAGTGTTATTTGATGTTCCTTTTAAGTATTTAATACAAACACTGTATAGACTATGTAAAATGTGATTTAGAATGCATTGACATTAGATCTATAACCGCTCCTAGTGGTTGACCTTTATTCTTTACATGTGTAGTAACCAACAGCTATTGACTAGGTATTATACGTATTATCTATAACAGCAACAACAACACTGATATACTATAGAGGAGAGCATCTAGTTACTTTATAGTTCGTCAATAATAAACGGAACCAAAATCGTTTAATACAATATCGTATAATGCGATTTTTCGGTTATAACGCTCGACACACATAATATAATTTGATCTTTTGATGCATTTCCTCTCCACTTCCATTTTCAGTTCCGTTTCAATCTCGATTGGTGATTTTTATGACGTGAAAATTGTTTTTTTTTATGAATTAAATAAAAATGTACCGTCACCTAAACGTCTTTTATATGCTACATATTACATATTTTACAAATTTCGCTGCTTTTCGAACTGCATGATTGGCTAGCTATTTGTTTGAAAATAAATTAAAATAAATGTATGTGACTTTCAGATACATAAAAAAATTATAGAACTTTTTATATGTCTATAATATGTTTCAAATCAATAAATAAATAAACATAGCTTTTATGTTTAAAATAGAGTAATAATATAGTTAGATTTTTGATGAGAGACATCTCAAATGCTCGCATTTCTCTTTCAATTAAAACAAATACATGTGTAATCGGACAGATATTAATGATTTTCTTTGTTGTTCATTGGAACATCTTCCGAGTTCATTTTATTTATTCTTTCTAACTTTGGGTTAGTTGGAAGATATCGCGCTTCAGCGATAAACTTGCCCATTGCACAAAATTATGTGTTCAGTAGTTATGATATCATATTTTTTCTCCTTGTATACTATTTTTGTGCAATAAAGATTTTTATTATTATTATTATTACTTTTCGTAGTTCTACTACCAGTAGTTCTACTACCTTACCACGGTAGTAGAACTACCGTCATATTCAAATATTAATGTGGTGAATCAAGAATACAGAAAATATTCTGATTTTTTGCTAAGCCTGATTTTTCTTTTCAACTTCATTTCAATTTTTCTATTCCCTATCCTCTGCCAGTCTTTTCAGTTCTGTAAATGTGCTACAGAACATATTCTCAATGATTATATCTTGAGGTAAATTGCTTTAAAATGAAATATTCGTTATATCCGAATTTGTAATTGGAATGTGTATAAAATAATGTAAGCACTATAAATAAACTAGTACTGTTATTTTGTTGTACATGAAGATAGTTTCATAGCTTTAGGGCTTTAAAGGATATAATATACTTTATTAGTAAATCACATATATTAAAAGAGCAAAGGTGACTGCGATTTTTTAAAAAGGGATATCTTCACCATCAAGGCATTTCCTATAAATAAATGGGGTGGCCAATTCTTGTGAAATGACTTAGTTCTTCTTCTTCTTTTCGTGTCGGTCAGCAACAAAAACACCAAATTCAACAAGGGCTTCTTCCAATATTCTTTTGTTCAAACTCTGTGAATACTGCTTGTCTCTGTATCTTATTTCACTTTTTACTAATCGCCTGATGATGGAGTCGAGAGTCTCCGAATACTAGTAAGCGAAATTAATGTAAGTCATTTGGAAGTTAACAACATACTACCATCTATTCTATTTTGATTTAAACTAAAATAAGAACGTTACAAAATTTTATAATTAAGTTCACTTGAACTAACATTCGTATTCTATATGATAAAAGTTGTATATAATTCTAATTTGGAACAATTTTAGAGTTTAATATTACTAATGTAGACTAACTAAAATTGGAACGTTCGGGCGTATTAATAATAATAACAATAATATTCGGATGATTTTTATAGCGCCATTTTGTGGACAGATCCACCTTAAGGGCGCATAGGATGTTTTAAAGTATTCGCTAGTGTTGCAAAATATTAGCACTGATGTTACATTTATATTCGTTTTTGATGATTTCTTGATTCTTTATAATATTATTGTCACAAGTTGGGAAGAAATTGTTTTTTTTCTTTTATCGATTTCGGTGGATTTGCTATAGTAGCAATGATACCTATAGATGCATAATGTTGTTATTGTGTGTATACCTGTATGTATGATGCACCTGATTATGTTGTACAGTTGAATGCAAGATGTATATCTTTTTACAATTTGAAATTTTTATTACAGATGTGAAATGTGATTTTTTATTTTGTTTTGTAATATAATTTTTTGTAAAAGGCAATTGCCGTATATTGAATTAATAAATAAATAAATAAATAAATAAATAAATAAATAAATAAATAAATAAATAAATAAATAAATAAATAAATAAAAAGATGTGTTTTCAAATGGGTCTTAAACTGGGTCAAAGTCTGTGCTTCCCTGATGTTTGTGGCATGCCTATTCCAGGCACTAGGACCCGCAGATATGAAGGCACGATCCAAGTAAGCCTTTTTTTGTACTCCTTTTCAATTTATCTTGAAATGGACTTTCAACAAGTACCTTCGGTCAATAACATCGAAATTTTATTATATGCTGGCTACCTCATGGTATAGTAGATAGTTAATTTTGAATATATTCTGAGTGAAATTGAATACATTAAAAGTTTACAATGTTTCACTATTAAGCTAACTCACCACGTTATCAAAACTACGTATTGCTCAACCATTTCCTTCACAGGTCACGATTATATTAGGTTTATTTACAGGTGAGTTGTTGAGAAATAGTAATCACCGCGAACATCAGCCAATACAGATTCACATGATGCAAACTTAATAATAATTATAATTATTATTATCTAATTAAAAAAGAACTATACATGCCAAAATGAGATGTTGTATTTAATAAATATTCTTTGCTAACTGAACGTTTAAACACTGAATTTGGTGGAGCAATATTTAATTCACTGGTCCAGCATGCAATAGTTTAAATGGAGTATTCAAAACAAAATATTGTATTAAGATATCACTTTATTCAGAACATAACGGGGATTCTATGGGGTAAAATAAGATTATATCAGTTGTAACTCATTCATTCATACATACCATCATGACATTTCGCACTCGTGGGGTAGCTAGCAGACCAGCTGCACGTAAAAAAACATGCAAGTTATTCTCTTCGTGCCAATAAAAGTTAAGATAGGTTCTCAAGATTGGTGGCATACCTCATCGAAGGTGTTAAATTAATGTTTTAAAAGTTATGTATTACGAATATCTGGCTCTTACAGTACACTCAAAAACTGTCAGAAAAGGGTGAGAGACTATATCTGTAAAATAGATTTAATAAAAATTAAAACTTTTGCCAAATACATTTATTTATTTATCAAACAATAAACGGCTGTTGCCTTTTAACTTACAACACAATATAGGTACTAATTGAACACAATTTACATAAATAAATATTATTACTCAATACGATTTAATATATCAATATTTTTGTTGGGGAAAGTCCTTCTGGCAAACCCTGAGTCCTCCCTTGAAAAAAATTCTTTTGTTTCGTTGAGTCTGGATGATATAGGAACTTTACTCTTGAAACATCCAGGGGAAAATGGTGGGAAAAACCCATAATGTTTACTATATTATATCAATATAAGACATAAAAACAGCATAAAAAGATGTAACAAAATTAAAATATTACCGAATTCTTAAAAAATATGATAATATTACAAAAATAACAACAACAAAAAAATCACCCTCCAGTGCAACTACATACATAAGTATATAAATAAAGTTATATAAATGATGTGTAGAAAAATTTCAAACGAATTCAGAGAATCCTTACATTTATTCTGACTTGTAGGTTGTACGGAAATCTACAGTTAAATGGTTTGATGCCAATTTTACGTACTTTAATAGGTATGCCCTTGGAAAAAAATTGGTTTGTGTTACTTGAGATAGAAAGAAAATAGAAAAACTTTGAAAAGATATACCTTGATGTAACATACGAGAGCTAAGAAAAAATAAATAATATCTTAAAAACACATATGTCATTTTTTTAACGCGGCGGCAGAATTGCCATCCACACTTCTCAGCATTATACAACCAGATAAGTCTCCATATGATCAGTCATGGTCACACAAAAACTTAACAGTCTAATGCCGGGAAAAATTCACCTATCCAGATATACAGGATATCAAAGGATTAGGCTCAAAACGCGGGATCAAAATACCAGCATTGTGCCTGAAATATCTGTGTTCAGAAACTTTTTTACAATATTACAAGTGTTTATTATAATAGATTTTTGAATTTTAATATACAAATTAACCGGTAAATCTAATTTTTGTATCAGTTATTTTAGAAGGATTAACTATGTAACAGTTACGAGACATTTCGAATGTTTTTTAAATATTCTACAATGCACATCCGTTACTTGATTTTTTAAAATCGCGATCGATTTCGGTAAACCTTTACCATTGACGAGCGAGATAATACTATTATAATAATAGTATTATCTCGCTCGTCAATGGTAAAGGTTTACCGAAATCGATCGCGATTTTAAAAAATCAAGTAACGGATGTGCATTGTAGAATATTTAAAAAACATTCTAATTTTTGTAAATTATTTATTAAAGATTTCGGAGTTACCGCTGTAGCTGACATGACTAAAGGTATTATATAAACGGATCTAGATTGCCAAATATTTTTTATTTCTCCTGCTAGTTCTGTATATTTACGTATTTTTTCTGCGACGGTTGTTTGTATTTTATGTGTATTTGGAACAGCGATGTCTATTAGGTACGTTATTTTATTACGTTTATCATGTAATACTAAATCGGGTCTATTATGATGTATTTGTAATTTAAGACTATTATTTAGGCAAATAAAATACTTTAAAGATTACACTTATATTATATACAACCACAATAAGATTAAGTGACGTCGGTATATGTTCTTGATGTCCTTTGCAGATGACACCTTCATTTCATCGTACGTGATGACCATTTTCCAAGGCTCTCAACTTCATTAAATAACAATATATTATTCTTGTCTTACAATTTATCTATATAATCCAATATAAATTTATTTCAGTCCATTGAATTCAATGTAGGTATAATAATTAATTATTTATGGTGGAATTGTCGTACAAAACTGACCATGCTTAGGCAATAAAATGGGTCGTACACCAAGATTCATATTTGTTTTTGTTTTTTGTAATGATAAATGAAAAAATCGAGGAATTTATGTATATTTGTGAAAGATTCCGATATGTTTAAATAAAATAAATTCATATATATGTAAGAAAGTGTCTAGGTACTTGCCTTAGTTGTTACTTTGTTAGATTATTTTTATTTTAAAATAAGTTCGTCGGTATTAAAACGAGTTCGTCGGTAGCCTGGAGGTAGTGTCTCGGCCTTATGAACATGAGGTCCGGGGTTCGATCCCAGGTGCCGGCAAACTCCCCTTTCACGACACAAGCTTTTAGCTTACTGTAAAAGGTGTATAAGGTTGTATTTGGGTTTATAACAAAACCCAGATATATCTTTTTTTTTTAAAAAAAAAAAAGTACCTAGGCACTTCCCTTGGTAGTTAGATTATTTTTATTTTGAATTTTTGAATTTGTTCCTGAATTTAATTATTTTGTTTAAATTGATATTTTATAAAGTTGGATTTTGACAAGAGATAAAAAACAAGATGCAAAGAAAGATAGAATAAAATAACATAATATGTCGTTTCTCTGGTTTTGATGAAACCAAATTATGTTTACATATTTATAGAAATAATTCAATTATATTTACATATTTATCAACTAATTGTGTTTATGTTTTTCTATATTCCATTATATATGTATGTCTATTATTGTAATGTGTATATTTCAAATGTTTGCTTCACGGTGGAAATGATGCTTATAAATTGATAATTTCCCTATATAAAGATTGTAAAAAAGAAAATGATTTCTTCAAATGCAGAAAATTTAAAGCCCAAACCATTATATCTACATCGAATAATATATCGCTGTTTCTTTAATGGCGTCTCTTGTAATAATAAACATAAGTGAAAAATTTAATAAACACTTTTAAATAAGATACTTAAAGTGTGGATGAACTTTAGCTGTATTGTGTTATCTTCCACTCAACCAATTAAAATTTTAATAAAATGTTTCCTCTGAGAATTACAAACTTTAACACTAGTTATTAAATAATAGCACAATTCATTGATTTTTGCTTATTTACTTATGTATCTAGGTTGTTTATGTCTCGCCTTGGGCAATCTTCCATACAGATCGCATTCATTATTAATAAAATTGATTCGTTATAATATTATTTCGACCTGAATTTTTGCATTCCGCTTTGGACATCATTATGATGATTAACAAAAAAGGTAATAAAACAATAATACTATGTAATAATATAACATTTTGTAATCAAGATGAGCTTTATTAAATTATCAAATGATACGCAAACGTATATTAAATAAATAAGGCATTATATATTATTTCACCCATCTAAGTTTTTATTACAACCTTAATTATCTTAATTAGTAAATAATCTCATGGTGTAACTAAATTGTTTCATTTTTATTATTTAATTTTATGTAACTCTGTAAGATTCTCTTCATAGAGTGAAATATCGGAAATTTATATTAAAATTTATATAAGGAAATAATTATTTAATTTAAAATCAATTTACTATACTCGGGTTGGCTGTAATATATTGCAAATGCAATAAACTCGCCTTTTTGATTTTTTGGTAAACATATTCTTGTATATTAATTATACTCTTGCTAATAAAGTTTTTTTTTTAAAAAAAAGATTTATCTGGGTTTTTGTTATAAACCCAAATACAACCTTATACACCTTTAACAGTAAGCTAAAAGCTTGACTCGTGAAAGGAGAGTTTGCCAGCACCTGGGATCGAACCGTGGACCTCATATGCACGAGGCCGAGACTCTATATCCAGGCTACCTACCGACGAACTAATATTTATTAATATCTTATTTATATATTTACTAATACTACTACTATAACATCACGGCAAATCCCACAAGCGGAGTAGCCAACAGGCGGCAAACCTTATCGCTTAAGTTAATATGTAAAATATTTTAGTCTTTTTTTTTACATATGCCTTTTAAAGGGTACTCAAAAACTTACGAAAAAGAGCGGGAGACCAACTTTTTGCCGGGTGCTCCACAACGATTTACTCATTTTATCTGTTGATTTGGTTGTTTATCTGGCATATGAAATATTTTAAGACCTCTTCTAAAATTTATATTCATAGATTTGAGAAAAAATATCAAAATAACGTAGGTTCCGGTCGAAAATTCGCAGATCGACGTAAAACTACGTAAACTTATTAACACTGACTCACTGATTGAAAGCCGGAATTTATTACGCATGTGCATAAATAATTTATTGTTATTTATTTATTTTATAAAATAAACGGCTATAAGCCTTTAACAAAAAAATATATATTTTACATATAAATAGAAAAATATAAAAAAAAGTAAACATACAACCAAGAACACATTACATAATCAATGGAGGATAAATATTAAGTTAACAAAATAATAAAATTAAAAAAAACATTTGAGTACATAAGAAAACATTAAAATAAAGTAAATGCAGTTAAAAAATAAAAACAATCTTTTTATCAACCCAGAAATACATACACGTTATAAATAATTTTTAAACAATTATTGTTTTGTATTTGTTGTATGTATATAAACTTTTTGTCACAATATAATCTTACGTTATTGTGTAATTATTATTATTATAATACTGTAGGTATCATGGTATTTGTTAAAACATGCAATAATATGCAGATGACGTGGGCGTGGAGTTAAATTTTAGTGTAATATAATATAAGGAGTTACACAGATACCTTTGAATGCACCATTGCACATCATCTCTTATCACAGAAGTAATGGTAAACAATGAGCTAAATAAAAACTTGAAGAATTTGAAGCAAAGTCAAACTTGAATTTTCGCATGTTGGTTATTGTAGGTACTACGTGCATCCGGCAAAGAATCAGTTTCCTACTGTTCTCTATAAGTTTTCGAGTATTTTGTAAAATGTAGGTGTTCGATAAAATAATCTTAAATTCAACGATTATTTTTGTTGCCACAGAGAGGACGCATTGCATGTTTGTTACATTAACAGCAGTAGTTATTGAAACTCTGCAGAAATTCATCGATTTATTGAATAAAAATAATATATCGGTATAATGTACGTAATAGGTACATATAAATCTACAATCTACATATAGCACACATATTCAGCAAAATTTGAAAAAGTAATTCTTTATTTTTCCTGGCCAAGAAATACAGGTTTACGATCACCAGTATTTTATGGGACACAAGGAATATCATAAAACACATGTCTTTTATCAAAACGGATTTAAATGTGTGCAATGGTGATTAAATTTATAGGTTTCGTTCTTTTTGCGTTGAAGTCTCCGCATATAAAATTTCCACGCCTGCTTGAGTTTATTATATTTATTGTATGATTGTTACCCAGTATGGGCCGTCTGAAAGGTCTTCTGTAGGTTAAAGGTTGTCTACCACTCTTGAGTATTGCTATATCATGCAGTACTTAAAATCGATAGTAAAATAATTTTGTCAGTTCGTATATAAATCGCACATTGAAAACAAAAGTGGCAGTATACAAAAAATTACAATATTTAGTTTTTAACGATGTTTAAAACGCTCAAATTAAAACGCATCAAATACAAAAACACCTATTCCAATAGCTTGTTTAGTTTTCCCTAGAGTATCGGTTTGTACTTTTTGTATAAGCTTCAAGTTGCTTATTAATAAAGTGACACTACACCAGTTAGAGTCAAACGGCCGCAGTGGTTGTACATTAATTTGAGGAAAGACTAAATGCATAAATGAAATTTTAAGTATAGTGTCATTTTTATTATATTACTTTGTATAAATAATGTATTCAAGAAACGAGTAGAGGTGTAAACTATATAGAACTATACCAAAAACTTTAAACGGCCATACTGAAAAATCATGTTTATTGTATAATGCCACTTTTGTTTTCAATGTGCGAAATGTTATTTCCTCAATGGACAACTGTAATTAGACAAGATAGAGAGAAAATAATACACTCTGAACGAGGTCTCATCCTTCAGGAATGTTTTAGGCAAAAAAAATATTAATATCTTATTTTTTCATTTACACCAACATAACATATTCCAACAATGGGGTAGCCAGCGGACCAACTGTATGTAATAAACATGCAGATTGTCCTCTCAATAGCAACAAAAAAGATGACATTCAGGGTGGGTGGCATGTTTCATCGGTGAATTGTAGATGTTAATTGTCTTAAACGTGATATTTTTCTAACACCTGCTTTTTACAGCACATTCGAAAACTTTCAGAAAAGAATGAGAGGTCTATTTTTACCGAGGACTCCACAGGCTATATCTTATGTATTGACAGACATGTAGTTTGTATGTGTGTGAGCTGTAGAGCACCCGGTAAGGAATTGGTCTCCCACTCTTTTCCGTAAGTTTTCGAGTGTCCTGTAAAATGCAACTATTCGTAAAACATCTCGTACGTATAAGACATGTAATATGTTGAATTCATCATCGAGGTATGCCACCAACCCTAAATGTTTTAATTTTGTCATAGAGAGTATGTATGACTTGTGTGTTTACACACAATAGATTGTGAAAAATAATTGTTACTGTATTTAGGAATTCCAGAAGACGCTCTGCCAGGATTTGATGTTTGCGACACCCTTAATGTAATGTCGAATAAGAAAAATTGCAACTTTACAGGTGAGTCAAATAGTGAGGAATAAATGCATAATTTAATTTATTTATTCCTTTTTGTACATCACCATTATATAACAATGTTGACAAAAAATAAAAAAATTAAAACACCAAATAAAACAATACAAAATTTAAAATACTAGGACGATATGTAGAATGAAATGATAATACTATAAAATGAGTAAAACATTACAAACCATAATGACTAAATAATATGTAAAAAGCGATTTTTGTTAAATCTGTAGATCCGACGTTACATTTGGGGCATGATAGTTTATTTCCTGTGCGAAGCCTAGTAGGATTACTCTGGTACAGAATAATGGAATGCAGTTTTGTCATCGTTATGCAATCATCTTGACTTTATAACAATATATCGAAGATCAGAGATGCTTGTCGCCAGATAAATTAGTAGGCATATCATATCGTAGCAATACTATTATTATTATACGTACTTAAAGGCAGTTGAAGTATGATTGTTACAACATTGTTGGATTAAGAAGGAGGCGCTTTCGCAACTTGTTGCCATTGTTTAAACAAGGATTTTGGTAGGTAGGTAGATGTACTTACATGTAATGATAGTTTGGTAGAATTAAGATGATACATGAATACGCATACTACGTCTCCCACTGTTTTTTGTAAGTTTTCGAGCGCTCTGTGAAGACAGGTGTTGGTAAAATAAAATAAGGATGATGTCCATAGTCGAAAATTATAGGACGATTTGTGTCATGTTCAATGCAAGATGAAACTTATGACAAAATACATAATAGCAAGGGGAGTGAGAGAAAAGAAAAAACAGAAACTTGGAATCATCACTCATGAATTATGAAAAGTATAAGTACCTACACATATTTGTATTTAATGTAATTAAGTTTAACGGACTTTAAAATTTTAATATATGTCGGATTGGGTCCTGCATATATTTATTTTCATTTTGTTTGAAGAATGGGCAACATACAAAACAATTTTTACACAATATTATATAATAAAGATTCAATACAAATATTCTACTTAATCAGCCCATCTTTGATTACATGGTCCTTTTTAACTGCCAGCACAGTACAAAATACAGAAAGAGAAAAAAAACAAAGCAAATAAATCATTCCTGCCTAACGTGGCTCCTGAAAAGGCTCCTGGACATATAGAATACGTCCACGGACCTCGGAATTGACATACAGAATACGTCCACGGACCTCGGAATTATTGTATATGATAAGGCATCGGTGCAACAAACATGATATGAAATACATTGCTTATTGGCATATTATGCATCTTAGTGTTACGATTGTATCAGTCTTGCAATTTGAAAAAATAAAACATCTTATTACAGGTATTTATCTATTAAAAGTTCCACATTCTCATTCGGTTTATTACCCACAGAGTGTCGATTCAATTATCATCAAAAATATTTAATATCGGACGTACCGGCTCACAAGTTAAATGTATATTTAGCCTTGAATAAACTAGACATGCGTAAAGTTAACCTCGAACAAATGAAAAACCCAAACCACAGAATGATTTGTTACCTTTAATTAAATTACAAATTTACTCAGAAAACCTTTTTTTATCCCTAGTCTAGTCAAAACTTTATTCATTAAACAAATTTCATATGGTACACTCACACAATATAACAACGAAAAATGTTACACTGCGCAAAATCTAATCGGATGAAGTGAGAAAGGCGTTGTAATACTTACGAATTGGCTCTAGGCTGGCTGTAAGTGATCACTTTCGATATCCATGGACAACGTTCACGAATTCCACCATTCTTACTGTCATGATGTAAGGTCAACCGATCGAGAAAGATTTATTGCAAACCACAAAAGCTTCCATTTTTTCATCTTTTATGTCAGTCTTCAGTCAATTCGAAGCTTTGTACGCCTTTCCCATTTCTTCCAATTAGATTTTGCTTAATGTAACATTGTGTAAACATGATTCTCCATATCGAGATATCTGATTGGTTTTGTCATCTGTGCGTTGTGTCCAAATTCGGTTAAACAATAAAAAAATATTCTAAACAATATAAATTGATATTTAAAGATTTCTGTTAAGTTAGGAACAAAATTGTAATAATGCTAATCTCTGTTAATGAGTATGAGGTCATTTATTCAGGTTTAATAGTTAGAATAATTATTATTCCTTGGTTGTGAACAACCTTCAATATTTTGCAACTTCACTGATATAGATTAAAATAATTATTATAACTTAGCTTTTTATGGCTTTGGGCTTAAGAAAGGTCTCATTCATGAAGATTGGCGAAGAAATAATAATGAACTCTTAATACATATTGTTTAGTGTGCATAGCTATTTAAATTTTTATCTATTTATTTTTTACTGCCTGAGGGAGCGCGATGATTAGACGAAATTTTAATAGTTTCAAATATCACAGTTTAATCTAAATTATTGAGTTTATTAGAGGTTTTAAGTAGGTATATAATTTTTTTAGTGCCCTCTTAAAGTTAGGTTTAGGCATAGAGTTGTATTCATAAAACATCTCGTGTAAGAAAATACACATTCGGTGATGAGGTATGCCACCCATACTGAGAGACTCATTTTTATTGGCATGTAGATGACCATTTGCATTTTCATTAAACTATGCAAAGTTGATATTTTCAACCTACGGTACTTGGTGGAAATTCATTTTGAATTAATTATATATATATGTATATTTTTTTTTTTATTAATGAAAATAATACATTGAATAAGAAATATATACATCTTAGGATAATGAGTCACGCCAAATCTAAAAGATTTGTCGGCGTGTTCTCTTATAACCTACTTAATTAATCTAAATACAAAAATAATTATTAGTTATATATAAATGCACACTTTATTAACCATTCCTTGACTAATTTTTTTGCAATATTTTTTTGAAGATACCGGCTTCATATTAAGTATTTTTGGCACGTTATATTCAAATGTTCTTTTTCCGTATTTATTATTGAATTTAGGGACTATATATCCTTCATTAAACTTTCTTATGTGATGCATATGTCGAGGTTTTTCTTTATATTCGGTTTTTGAAAACTGGTCAAGGACAACTCTCTGCCAAAACAAGCCTTTAGCAGATAATACATTTTTTGAAATACAGAGAAATATTATTACGCGCCGCGTTGCAAATTTCTTTTTTTACTATATGTAAGTCTTAATATCGATTTTTGTGCGAACATTACCCTTTTCAAATGAGTATTAGTACAATTGCCCCAGCTACCAATACCATATCTGATTAAAGATTCTGTCAAAGACTTGTACACAGTAACAAGTGTGGACCTAGGTACAAAATATTTTATCTTAAATAACATACATGCTATAGATGTTAATCGCTTACAAATAATATTTACATGCTGAATAAAACACTTATTTATAGTATATCCACAGTGACTTTTTACTGGACGCGACCCGGCTTTCAAGAGCTTCCGCTCTCATCATCAGGCTAGCAAACCTGGCTTTTCTCCACATAATGAATGAATGAATAACTTTCCAATTTTTTCGAGACTAAGTTTAAAGTGTTGCATTAAGTTGAAATGTCATAATTATTAAGGTATGTAATATCTTTTCTAAAAATTAGGATTTCATTCCCCAATATGAAATTATAATTAAGTTTTTATTCCCTAAATCTATTTTATATATCGAAAAAAAATTAATGTCATTAAATTACTGGCTTTTTGTTTATCTTAGTTACATGTGACTATGCCTTTATACATTTGAAAGAACAAATAATTGATGAAGTAATTGAAATTCTTCACAAAACACGAATTATGCTCATATTGGAGAGTATTTAACTGTTAAATTATGTGTTGTGTAATTATGACTGTAACATACTAAAAAAAATCAAAAAAATCAATAAGATGAATCGAGAAATCATTAGAAGAGGCAATAAGTAGTACAGAACATTTATTTTCTAACATTAGCTTTAGATGATTTCAATAACAAGGAGGTACATACCTATATTTTAAAAAGATTTTCTCATACAAAACTGTATTATTAATAGTTAGCAATATTAAATAATAAATTGATAGGTCATTGCATTGGTATTAAAACACATTGCAGATAAAATATATTAAATAGTTTGTTAGCATTGATCTATTTTGTTAAATGCTATTCTTTATCAAAATATTAGTAAGTATCATTATATTATATTGAAATATTTTGTTGCAGGTTCATTCCAAGTAATTGTAATGACTTTGATCGATATCGATAATAATACGTTTGTTAATATGTATGTATGTTTATACTGAATATGTTAGATAGTAGAAACATGTCACAATAATATTGATGATATGCGCCAACGCACTCAATGAAGATCTGCCATGTTATCTGTATAACATGGAGTAGGCGATTATCCTGATTGAGTTATGCGTAAGTGAGAATATCCAATTATACACTAAAGTTAGATAGAGACTAAAGTTATTGATCGAAGGTACATGATGGAAGTTCATTTCAAAGTGAATTGAATTTAACACTTTTTAGTTCACTTTCACTACTTCTAATTCCCTGAAGATGGAGTCGATAGTCTCCGAATACTAGTAACGTAGATAATAAAGTCACGTGGAGTGTTCTTTTTCTTCTTTCTATTTTAGTGTATTTTATGCCGGAAAATCTTTTTTAGTGTTTTATCAATTAATTAGTATTTTTTAATATTCATTTATTGAACAACAAAAAAATATTTTGTATTTTGTCCAGAAGGTTGTCTAATAACTAAAATTTTCTTTTCCGTCATCTTTTATCTAGAAAAATGTGGACAAAAGCATCGGCGTTTCAAACATATGTGAAAATCGAAAAGTATTATTTTTGTAATTTATTAATTAAAAATGAATTTTCACTTTGTGAACACAAATAACCTTCAAACAAAATTAAATCATTTTAATCAAATTTTATTTTTACAAAGTTAAACAATGAATATCTATATGTGACCGAATACCTAGTCTTCTGCATAGTTTAGCCATTTCAAAAAGTTATTTTACTAGAATGTTGTTTTAGATCAGTGTTTCTCAACTTTTTTTAAGCCATGCCCCACCGTAGTCTTTTCTAAAGTCATATGCCCCACCGGTCTCTTTTTAATTAAACAGTTGGTAAATTTTCGAAGAAGTTGATAATATGTGGAAGCGCAGTGCCCCACCTCTGAGGCGTGATGCCCCACCTGTTTTAGGTAATATGAGCACTAGATTTTATTAATAATTTTATGTTCATTTTCTATGCTAAGTCAGGTTAAAATTTAGACAATAATTCGATAAAACAGCTACAAGTTATTATGATTAATAATAGATAAAAATTTTGGTGCGGGTGATCTGATACATCAAGATATAGTTTCTATTAACGAGGTCAAATGTTGTACAATATTGTTCTTCTTTATAAATTAATATTTTCTAGATTTAAAACCCCAGCTTTGTCAGGAAAAAAATTGTTTATTTATTTATTATTTTTTTACTATACATTGATCATAATACATACAATACGTAGTTTTGCCATATACATTTGCCATATACTAATATCGCTATTAAAAAATAGGGGTTGATGGTATATTATATATTTAGGGCTGTATGTATTTTTTTAGTGCCTCACCATAAAAAAATTAAAATAAAAAAAAAATCCAAAAATTAAAAAAAAAAAAATTCGGGTTGGACCACTCTTAACTTTTAGGGATATGAAAAATAGATGTTGGCCGATTCTCAGACCTACTCGATAAGCACACAAAATTTCATCAAAATCGGTCCAGCCATTTCGGAGGAGTATGATAACAAACACCGTGACACGAGAATTTTATAAATAAGATACATTCAAATTACATAAACCAATATACTGAGGGCGAGTTTATCGCAAAGGCACAATCTCTTCGAAATAACTCAATTTTGAAAGTGATAAAATAAAAATAGAATTATAACTAGAGGTTCCAATAGCATTAATGCTAGTGGTATCTTATTGTTAATAAGTATAATATGTTGAAATTATTTTTAGAAAATATATTTCCACTCGACTTTAAAGGGTTAAAACATGACTAAACAGTAATACATATTCATGCGAATACTACAAGTATCGTAAGATTATTTTTGAAAGTTTAACTATGATTTTACTTTGACGTTTTCGTCGATAAGTGTAGGAAATAAATATTAATTATATTTTGAAGTAACTTAAGAGGCAAAATATCACAGTTTTTTTTTATCACTTCCTCGGTTCTGAAGATTGTGAACACCATGCCTCATTTTTTACAGATAGTGGATCAGTAGAGTTCCGTGTAGTTTGTTATGAAAAGGCCTCTTTCATTTGATCTCTTTACATTGCTGGTGCTTGACCGACTGTAGAGTATAGGTACATAAACAAACATATACATACATTTTCTTTTACATGTACGTACATATTAACGCACGGACTCAAATATTTATGCGATATTTCTAAAAGCCATTTTTATAAGTTGAATTATGTGAAAAGCTTTTAAAATGTTTGTCTATAAAAGGTTTCATTAGGAAGAATCCTTGGCGTCACTATTAAGACAATAATTAACTGTATAATATTATTTTAAGATTGGAGACAGCCATCTGTCATTCATTTTCACTGAGCTGTATATAATATTATGTATCCTTGAACTTTATAATATTGATCGGAAGATATTGATAAATAAATAAATAAAATTAATCTCTGTAAGTTTACGAGTAACCTGTAAAAGGTAGATAAAAAAAAAAACACCTATAAAATATTTACTGATATATCATTACGGCATATTATACAGTAATAATAATAATGAACATTATTGCAAAATAAGGAGCATACATAATTACAAAGCTATAAAACAATGTGATACCAATAAGTGATATTGTGCAATAGGCGAGTTTATCGCAGAAGCGATATCTTCCAACTAACCCGTTAAATTACGTCTACAGTAGTCAGCAAACCAACCATAAACAATAAATATGCATATAATCCTCTCCAAGACAATAAAAAAATGCATTCAGAATGAGTGGTATGCTTTATCGCTGAATTGTAGATGTTACCTGTCTTATATGTAATGTTTTACGAGTAGGTACCCGTCTTTTACAGGAGACTCGAAAACTTGGAGAAATAAGTGGAAAACCAATTCCATTCTGAGATTTGACAGACTGTAATATTACTCAGTACTTAGAGAAAAAAATTGTAAACCAATTTCATTCTGGGATTCGAGAGACTGTAATATATATTACTCAGTACTTAGAGAAAAAGATGGTAAACCAATTTCATTCTGGGATTCGAGAGACTGTAATATTACTCAGTACTTAGAGAAAAAGATGGTAAACCAATTTCATTCTGGGATTCGAGAGACTGTAATATTACTCAGTACTTAAAGAAAAAGGTGGTAAACCAATTTCATTCTGGGATTCGAGAGACTGTAATATTACTCAGTACTTAGAGAAAAAGATGGTAAACCAATTTCATTCTGGGATTCGAGAGACTGTAATATTACTCAGTACTTAGAGAAAAAGATGGTAAACCAATTTCATTCTGGGATTCGAGAGACTGTAATATTACTCAGTACGTGAATTATTATTTATTACGATTAGAAATAGTTATAAAAACCATTTTAAATATCTTTTTTAAAAATCTCATTCATTTCTGACAGGACAATGTACTTCTTTGTATCAAAAATAATATTTTCCTTGTGTAACAACATGAATATATTTCAATAATAATTTTATATCAACATATTTTGTGTATGTTATTATTTACTATTCGAATAAATCTTAACAAAGGTGTTCAAAAAAATACTGATTAAGTATTCAAATATGTTGTTAATTGTTAATATTATATTGGTACTGGTTTATGAACATATTAATGAGGTATTGAATTAAAAAAAAAAACGGTAGGAAGCGATTTGACATATAATGTAATCGACGAACTTAATATTATATTGTACATAAATATTTTTACATCAGTTTCATTCACTAGAATCAACCTTCCATTGCCATAGAAATAAATAACAATGTTCCAATACAACCTTTTACACTTTTAATAGTAAGCTACAAGCTTGTGTCATGAAAGGGGAGTTTGTTAGAACTTGAGATCGAACCACGCACCTCTTGTGCATGAGACCGAGACTCTACCACCAGGCTACCGACGAACTTGTTCTTATTCCGCCATTCTCTCTGTTACGATATGAAAATAATAATATGACAATAATTTATATAGCGCCGAATTGTGATAATAATATCACTTGAAGAGCGCTTTACAATATCTAGGATCAACATCCAAGTCGATTTTTAAAATCACATAGTAAAAATTAAAAAATTGTCGTTAGAAAGGTCGTCCACCAATCGAGAAATATTTTATAAAAACCATAGAAGCAACATCGTCACGATAGGCATTTATTCAAGATTAATATCGTGGTCTTCCCATTCTGCGAATGTGGATTGGATGAGGAGACTTGGTCGGATGGACATCTACCGATGGTAATTTGAAACTATGGAGAAGGAATATAATTTTGATTTGTTTAGTTTTGTATACAATTGTGTTTTTTCCAAATATTACCTACTATTGATCTGACTTGTGATCTATTGACTTTTTTCTCTAATCATAATTTGTGCTGTGATATTGATAATTATGTTGTTCTTTTTCAAATTCTTCTTTATTTATATTTTGTTGACTGTTTACTAAAATTGTTGTCTTAATTTTTTATACTTGTGTGTACATTATATGTAAATATATAACATGTAAAAGGCTAGCACCGTGAATTGTTAATAAATAAATAAATAAATAAAAATATAATTATTTTTTCGATGGCAATGAGCCCTAGGTGGATCGATTGCCTTAATAAATAAATAAAAAAAATAATATAGAAGTAACATGATTTTCAAGTTAAGATGTTTGAATAGTTTTTGTCGTCTGCGCGATGTGCCCATATCTAAATCAAAATCAAAGCGCATCTGACAGATCGTTTCTAAATCGGTGGACTGTGTGAACAGGTGTGACGATCAATGGGCGTACGGCGAATTTTGTTTTTTCGCCTGACGTTATATTTTGAAATTCGCCTGGCGATATTCGCCAAATGTGAACACCCCTTTAAACAAACAAAAAAATCGTAAATATTCTATACATTTTGTTTATATTATTATACAAATTGTACTTGTTATACACTAGCACATAATTATTAACGTGGTTATGACTATATTCATTAGTGCTAGTACTTTAACATATGTAATTATATTCAATTTGTACCTAGTTATATAAATAATAACCTTCAAATTTTGAATAATTTAAATATGTATCTCTACCTCATATACATATAATTTGTAATAAAAATGTTATGTTATGCAACAACGTGTCAAGCTAGCATCAATATCATAAATCAGTGTTATAATAATTTTAACTTAAAATGATTTTATTTTTTCATACTTACCGCTGTCATTTAAGCTGGATATTATAGGTTACATTATAAAAAATCCTTTCTTTTTTTCCGTCTCGAGCAACACGGACTCATTTATTTCCCATCGCTTGGATAATCATCCTTTTTTTTTGTTTTCTCTGTGATAAAAATTAGGATAATAATTGTGAGGCGATCTAGACTATAGGACATGGAAAACCCTGAATCGTCTAAGATCTGGTGTAGCAAACTGCCGTTAGAATAGAGAACGATGGAGTTTCCTACAAGACTAATCCGGAGCATGTGACTGTGGTGCAGCACAGACTATGCCACACTTGTTGGAGTGTCCATTGTGTCCTGTCACTTGCACTATGGAGGATATTATTGACGCATCTCCACGTGCACTGCGTTTTGCACAGTACTGGAGATCATTTTTTTCTGGGTTTTAACACGATAAATAAATAATAATAGCGAGTTTAAATGGACTTCTAAATATGTAAGAGCAAACCTCAGAATATCTTGAAACAACGAACCTGTGTTGACTCAACACAAAACATCAATTATAGTTATCTTACTTTGTGGTTGGTGTCGCGGTTTGATGCATTGTTAAATAATACCGTCCGAATGTTTCATTAACATCAACGATTGTGAAGACAATTTGTTGTTGTTATTGAGTTATTGTTGCATGCATGATGGTTTTATACTCTATATTATATGACCATTTACATGAAATTATTTGAAAGTACAATAACATTGTTTATTATAGGTACACTTTTTCTTTTTATTGTGAAGAAGATATCTTCTACATATTTTACTTATGTATCGTCTAATAGTGTTTTGAAAAAACACAGAGGAAGCAAATCTCTCAAATTTCAGTTATTTTATAGTAGCTATGTAACTTTGGACATTTTTATTATTTTTTATTTTTATTTTATAGTTTACGCAAACATACAGTTATTACAATACATAGGTAATACAAATAGATAAAAAAAAATCGGCACATAAACCAGCAAAGTTTGCTAACACATTACAAAATAAATCTTACCAAACATACTACAATGAAAGAAAAAAAGAACATGATAATTTAAAAGAATCACTGCCGAGTCCGAAAACCCGCCAATCATGCGCATACATTATAAAGAAAACTTACAGTAAGGGAAGGATTAGGGACAGAAACGGTTAGGAGAAAGGAAGACATCAATAGAGACATCAATAGAGTGGAGGACCCCTGCCTATGCCCGCCGAGACCCAGAATCTGTCAAAGATCCAGCAATCATCCTTTTAAAACTAGAAATGGACTCATGAAAAATATCCATGTCTACAAAAAAAGCATTGTAATTGTCACATGACCGGTGAACGAATGAACTTTGAAGATAATTAGTGCTGCACCTAGGCTGTTTGAAAGTAAGCGTAGTCCTGGTGAATCTAGTTGGGCAATTGATAAAAATTTTACTTAGTAAATAATTATTATCAACAACGTTGTGAAGTATTTTGTATAAAAAAGTCATATCGCTTAAGGTACGTCTATTCTCCAAACTAATCATTCGATGATGACGTGCAGATAGGCGCGAGTTTTCAAAAGACAAAAAGGATCTAAAGTCCAAATGTTTTAAAAATTTATTTTGTATCTTTTCCAACCTGTCGATATAAGTTATATATTGGGGACTCCAAACCACAGACGCAAACTCGAGGCAACTACGTACATACGTGTAGTAAAGCAATTTCAGAGTATCTATTGACTTGAATGGCTTGGAGACCCTCATTATAAATCCAAATTGTTTAAAAGCCTTATCTATAATCATATCAATATGTGCTCTAAATGTCATTTTGCTATCCAGTAATACACCAAGATCCCTAACATTCTGACATCTCTTTAAAGACGTTTCATTTATCTTGTAATCGTAGTGAAGAGGTTCCTTACGTCTTGTAAAGGATATGGCATTACATTTAGAAACATTGAGAAACAGTTGGTTTTTGGTGCAATAATTATAGAGATTATGTAAGTCCGCCTGTAGAGATTTAGCATCCTCCAAATGACATATTTTTTGGTATACCTTTATGTCATCTGCATATATTAGAAAATTTGACGACTTAAAACATTGTTGAACATCATTGATATATAAGATGAAGAGAATTGGACCCAGGTGGGATCCCTGGGGAACACCGGATACACAATATTTAAATTGGGATTTTTCATTGTTAATAGCAACAGCCTGATGCCGTTCCCTGATGTAAGAGGTCATCCAACGTAAAAGATTGCCATGCACACCGTACTTACCCAGCTTATGAATTAATATTTCATGGTTAATTTTATCGAAAGCTTTAGAGAAGTCGGTGTACACAGCATCAACTTGCCCTCCGCCTCCCATGGAATTGAAAATAAAATCCGTGAAATGCACTAAATTTGAATCGACCGATCTACCACTAAAAAAACCATGTTGGTTTGGCAATATAAAGTGCTTTATTACCGGAGTTAATTGTTCAACTATGATTTTTTCCATAATTTTACTGAAAAGGGACAACTTAGAGATCGGTCTGTAATTCTCTATATCCCGTTTATTACCCGATTTATGAATAGGCATTATGTAGGATCTCTTCCAGGCAGCCGGAAAAACTCCCTTTTCAAAGGACATGTTAAACAGCATTGTCAGTGGTAATGACAATTCGGAAGCACAGTTGACAATAAATATCGGAGGGATCCCATCAGGTCCCGGACCCTTACCTAGATCCAACCCCCTCAATTTTTTACATATATCGGACGTTTCAAAACTTATAGTACTAATATCTATTTCACCTACGCATTCCACGTCTGGCAACTCAGGAGCATTCTCAACGAATGACGACTGGAAAAAATTACTGAACAGTTCGCAAATCATTTTCATATTACTTGTAGTTTCTTGTTTATAGAACATATTATGGGGAAAACCTGAATGAGGTTTTTTAGAGTGTAAATAGTTATGGACACTCTTCGGGTTCGATCTAATTTCAGTTTCAGTATTTGATATAAAAGCTCTATAACACTCCACTTGCATTGACTTTTGCCTAGACCTGAGAAGAGAGTACTCATCATAATCACTTATCAGTCCCGTTCTTTTCCATCTTTTATGGGCCCTTAACTTCTCCCTGATGACTCTCATTAAATCCCTAGTGTACCAGACAGGAAATCTCTGGGAATTAGTATATGCCTTAGATGGCACAAATGAATCGATGCTTCGCTTCAAAATGTCATAAAACCTATCAAGCGCCTCCTCAATATCTAAGCAAAGAAACTCTTTCCCCCAGTCAATATGGGACAAATATTCCCTAATGGATGGATAGTCGGCTTTGTGGAATTGTTTAACTAGTCGAGATGAACTATTGATATAAGATTCACTTACGTCAGCAACCCGTAACAAGAGAGCCCCATGATGTGGATCCTCTCCAGTCAGCACGTCATCGCAACGAGTGAGCATGCAGTCCGGTACACCACCAATCACCAGATCAAGCACGCGATCATTGACATTACTTATTCCGTTGTATTGCCTAAACTCTGTAAAAGACATAAATTCAATGAGAGGTATACAATTATTATTATTATCGTAATTTGTTACTACGTACGAATGAGAGCTCTCTGAATAACTCCAGCTGATGGTTGGTAAATTAAAGTCACCCAAGAGTAAGAAGAGGTCATCAGGGTTGTTTGATATTAATTTTGAGCTATTTTCAAAAAATATGTTCAAATTATTCAAATGTTCCGAATTTTGTGGTAAATATGTACAACACACATGAAGGGAACCTTTTATTTGTCCTGATGGAATGGTTACCCACAAGTCCTCAACACTAGTACCCCAACCATATTCATGTCTGCTGCGTAATTCCGACTTCACTGCTATGACTACCCCACCACCCAATCTTTGACCTGTCAATTCATAGCTTCTGTCACGTCTGTAAACTTGATATCTATCATCAAAGAGTTCGCGATCATAAAAATTTTCGTTAAGCCATGTTTCAGTAAGGCATATAACATCATAATCATTACTTAGAACATTTTTAAGGAATCCGTGTGTTTTTGTTCGAAGACCTCTGACATTCTGGTAATAAAACGTCAGAGAACCTTTGCCCATAATGGTAAGAAATTTACGACAATCTCCAAGCAGGCACACGCAAGAGGCTCCAGGGAAACGAGAAAGGGAAATGAAGAGGAAGAAAAAGAGGAGAATGGTATACTTAATTTTAAAGATTCTAAAAAGAAACAAACATATTGGTCGTAATGCATCATAAAGAAAACCAAAATAAAGAGGATACTTATGCTTCCAAAACTACATGAAATTAACTCATAGAGTCATATCATCTTCTTTAAATCCATGGGCTTTTTCATAAGTAGAGCTCTAGAGCCGGAATCTTTTCTAGCATATATTTTACAATGCTTTATCCATACATATTGATATTCCTTGATCCTTGCCAGCTCCCTTACCTGTTTCAGGAGCTGTTTATTTGAAGGAGTTAAATGGCAATTTATAAAGATTCTGGATTCCCCATTGCCATAGCCAAGCTCCTCAGCCTTAATACCACGCCTTCTTCGAACAGCAGCCAAGAGGGTGTCAACAAAATCCCTTCCACTAAATTGCACTATGATCTTCGATGGCTTCTTATGATCACTCCACGAAGCGACTCGCCGAACAAAATTAATATTCTCAGAACCACAGGATACATCCAACTTTCTGGCAATGTTTAAGATCACATCCCTTAAGGATTCGTTCTTGACTTCGGGTATGCCAATTATTTCAAGGTTATTCATCCTCATATACTGCTCCTTCTCATTGTTCTCCTCCATCCATTATCGTCAGTAAGAAACCAAAACCTAGTAACAAATCACCAAAAAAAAAACTACCCGGATTTACACTTCCCGTTCGTATAAGTGTGATCTAGGATGTACTACTTTTAACGTATACTAATGGGGATGGATTGATTCACCGGCGTGCATATGTGGAATGACACAAATTATCGACCATCTGATAAACGAGAGTCCATTCTAAACAGAGAACCTCAGGACTTACGCGCTTTTACGGATGACGTGATCCGGTGGCTGCAGAATTCGGAAGTCAAGTTGTTAGCGATCATAAGATGAATGAATGGACTAACTTTTAAAAAGCTGTTTATTGTATCTAATTTAACTGGGTTTATGGCCTATTGTCCTATGTAATGTACAACCTTAAGAGATCCTTCTCTATTGTTGGTTCCAGGACCTCTAGTCACTTTAAACGTTTTTCCAACACACATGTTAGACTTTAATAGTCTTTGCCAGCTACCTTAAGAGTTTCCCAATGGCCTTCTGCCTTCTTCCACAGTATACAACGATCTCAGTGGTAATCTGTCATATGATTTGTGAATTACGTGACGTAGTCATTGCAGCTGCGGCGTCTCTAATAATAATTTGGAATGTAGTTCGGTCGCACCAAATACATCTGAAATAAAAACTTATCTAAAAAGAAAACAAGAACTATTGAGAAGTAATTGGTCTAAGACTGTATAGGTGATTGATAAATACCGCTTTAAAAGCATTATCTTCAGTCGACGAAATAAAATTAGATATTGGTAGGTTTTTTTAATTATTTAACCAGAAATTGTTTTTCATTGACAATACATTGATTTAATATAATTTTGTTTACTTTAAGACATTCTTTCATCACTTCATCATCTTTAGATTCATTTGAATCGTTGTAATTAACTCTCTTGCGCTTTGGATGCACAAAAAGGCCGTGCATGAAGAAATTATTACAACACAGAAATAGTATTAACTAGCTGTAATCCTGAGTCATCTCAGGAAATTAACATTTAAATGCTTAAAAATCTCTTGTCAATTAAGCATCTTTACTGGTCTACATATTGAATGTATATTTTGTTAACATATTCTGTATTATTCCGCTATAACACATATTACGTGAATGTGTTTAGTATAACGAATTTCGAAACTCGGCGACACATTTCACTTTTTGATCCTGTAAGTATTGTAAAAATAATGACACGATGTCATAGTATAAACTGAAACATCTATTTATTGATTAAGTTGATGTAAATTTCGTAAAACTTAAAACTGTTAGTTTGTTTCCATAAAAAAAATGGAACATTATGCCAAAACATTAGATACTGAACGATGACACCTCGTATAGAGTGTATTATTTTACCATTGCCTTGCTGTACGATTTATTTACGATGTTCTTTGAGTACCTACAGCACACACATATATTTACGAACGTGTTCAATTATTATTGTAAGTTCAACTTATTCATCTCTTCTTTGAATGGAAACAAAGCAGTCTAGAAAATATTAAAGGCATCAAAATTGTAAGTAACCATGATACAAAAAGATTTTGTAGTTGATTAGTTATTGTAAAGCATAGTCATGGCGTAATCTTGTGGCATAACCGTATTTATATAAATGACTGATAGTAATTGAAATTGAAAGAAATTGTATTCTTGTATGTAATATTGTTAAATAAGGCATTCTACTACTACTACTACTATACCATCACGGCATATCCCACAAGTGGGATAGCCAGCAGATCAGTTACATGTAAGAAACATGCAAACTGTCCTCTTCGTGCCAATATAAAATCAAGACATTCAGGATGGGTGGCAAGCCTCATCGCTGAATTTAAGAAGTAAAATGTCTTAATTTTTTCGAACACCTGCTTTTTACAGGACACTCGAAAACTTACGCAGAAGAGTGGGAGACCAATTCTTTACCGGGTGCTCCACGGGATAAACCAATAAGGCATTCAAGTTCCTCAATTCGGCGATGAGTTGTTCCACTAATTCCGAATGCCTCATTTTTTATTGGCCCGGTAAGGATAAACTGCAAATTTCATAAGTCGTCGATCGATCCGCGAAATATTCAGTGCGTGAGACATCCACGTCAAACTTTATTGAGAGAATAAATTAAATCTCATACGTTCTGCTTTTTCTTGGAAAACTCACATGTACTAAATTCATTATGTTTCCAGTTTTGCAAACATTAACAGCTTTAAAGCTTTTTGATGAAAATCAATTGCACAGTAGTACTAAATGTATAAAAATTAAATATAGTATTAAAACCATAACAAAGTATTTAAAAAAAAAAATACCTAAAAATGTACATGTTATACTAGTGAAAATTTTAAAATGTATCTGTGAATTTTTTTGAAATATGCCTAGAAAATCAATAAGCCTTCTGTAGAATTTCGAGGACGCGTTTCATATCATGAAACGTTATATTATTATGTATCTTTCATTGTCTTTTGTTTGTAAATTTATGTAATTGTAAACAATTATTTGAATAAAGAATTTAATAGAAAAACTAATTAGACATACGAATATATGGAAAATGTCATCCAGCAAAACAATTTTTATGATCTTCATGAATCATGAATCCACCGATGACATGCTATTGTTCTACTGGCTACTGCACTTGTGGAAGACAACATACTCTGGTTAATTGTCGAAACAATTTCGTATAAAATATTATGTTAGCTATTAATTATGATTCTGATGTTTAATATCGTGAAAGTTAATAATAAATAATGTATGAAAAACAAATTACGTTTAATATAACATACCTACCTGTTAAACATTCAAATTATGATTCATAATTTTTCAGGCATTATGTAATATTGTATAACAGTGAGCATTGTAATTATGATGAATACATTATGTTGTTGTAAATATGAAGAAGTATGTGTTCCAAGAAGTCCCAGGAAAAAATACGAAGTCCCATTCTTTTCTGTAAGTTTTCGAGATTTCTTTAAAACGGTAGAAATATTTTCAACTCAGAGACGATCTTGTTTTTTATAACTACGTTTGTTTTGTCTTGTTTCATCTTCTTAACATTTCAAAACCTCTACTAATGATGCTAGTAGAGAGACAAAGGAGTAAGGGTATGAGATATGAAGGTTTTTGATGTAGATCTTAAAACAAATTGAAATAATTTTTTGATCATTTTTTCAAATAAATATCCATCTTTGTGAGATGTATCAAGATAAATATGATTTATTTCAAAAATAAGAATCACTTGCAAAGTAGTAGAGAGAGTATTAGGTGTCCCGAGGCTTACGAATCGGCTCTAGCTGGCTTAAGGGCTTTATACGATGGCAACGTTCACCAATTCCACCTTTACACCTAATACTCTCTCTCTACTCTGCAAGTGATGCTTATCTTCGGATTAAATCACACCTATCGTTATAAATCTCACATATAACTCACTTACATAAATGCAAATACCCAGTTGAATTCGAAAAAATCAAAGCCTTCGCAAATATCCATCTGTTCTTCAAAATTTAGCTCAACACTAATAAATATTAATATTTCTTGTCTATATATTGATAAATCGATAAAAATAAACTTTAATATGTCCATAAAATACATATATTCTTCATATTATATTACATATAGCATTATATATTAAATAAAATAAAATGGGTACAAAGACATTGAAGATCCACAGTTCGTGATATGTCAGCATTATCTGTCCATGTTAATCATAAAATTATGATTATTGAAATGATCTATGGGTAATAGATCTACAATGAGATGTTCCGTAAGATCTATGACCGCTAAAAATGTCAGACACAACAATGATGTATTGTGGGTTTCTTACATAAAAAAATAATGATTTTTATTAGTATGAAAATGATTGATCTTATGATTATTTTTTTTATCTATAACATCATTAATATTTCACAAGTGAAGTAGACAGTAAACAAAATATTATTGTTATAAACAATAAGACGATTTGTGAAGAAGATAATTACAGTTGAAGGCCAATGCGATCCCAGAATATAACTTTAAACGATGAACTCAACTAAACAGTCAGATGACATAACTAAAATAATATTCGCAACTTACTTTATGATTTCCGCTTATGTTACGCCAAAGATATCAATATCTTTAGACAAATTATTAAAACATGTATGTAATAAACATGCAAGTTGTTCTTTCCATGCCTATAAAAAATTAATACATTCAGGATAGATGGTATCACTACAGAATTGAAGATACTAAATTATGCTTTGCCGAAATCTCTCCAAAGAAATAATGCGTAGCTTATGGTTTGTTTTTACTGCAGTCCAAGTATAGGCGGCCATATACATGCCTGTAAAATGGAACAGTAGCGAGCATGCTTGTTAATGGCATGTGGAAGTTACTGGCGCGATCTGGATACATTTGCAAGTTAAACTTGCATACAATTTGCGTCCTTGCATGCCTGTATTTGCAAGACGTATACACAAGCTAGCCACGAGACAGTACATGTCTCAAATCTTTCATTCTCAAGCTTTTTTGCAATGGAAAACATTCAAAATGAATTAAATATTATCATATTGCAATTAGCAGTACAATGTGTGGCTAATTTAATGAGAGAAAAAAGAATAGTAAAAGAAGACGAATTTGGGTGAAATATTGGATTAGCAGAAGGGAAAATTTTGGAGCAAGTAGTTGTCTGCTTACATAAATGCGACAAGAAGATATAGATGGTTACAGAAACCATTTAAGAATGCTGCCAGAAAAATTTGATGAATTGTTAGGGAAAATTGCGGATAAAATAAAAAAGAAGGTCAGCTACTGGCATACCTGTACCTGTCGCGACGTTCACACATGCCGGTTTCGTAGCCCCCCGCGTCCCCTCCCTCATGTTGCATGCCAGTAAATCAAATGCTGTGCTATCTACTTGCGTGGCAGATACAGGCATGCCAGTTAGCGTATATACCTATGTACATGATAGTAGATGGCATGTGCAATGAGCTGTTATGCAAGTGTGCCTACTACAGTCATGTGTATGGCCGCCTTAACACTCAGTCAGAATAATAAATTGTCTCTCCAGAATCACAGAGTAAGTAAAGATTTGATAAATATAGGGTTGAAATGATCCCTTTTCCTGGTTATTTCAGGAGTCTAAGGACTCCAATTTATCTGTTTGGGTGACAATTTCTTTATTATTTCAACTCTCACCAGTCCATCAGTACCACTAAGCTAGTGTTGGCATCTCCAACCCTACCACCTTAGTGGACGGTGGACCCGGCGGACAAATATATATTTATCCGATCCAATCACTTCTAAACACTCTTCCTGGAAGCGTAGGGCAAAGACCAGCCTCCATTATTTAGAATATCTTTGCGCCAATAGAATATTCTCTTTTGAAGATATTCCAAACGCTCTGATGTCAAAAAATAATTATATTTTTAAATAGTATACACAAACTAAGCCAGGTGAACGAAAATGTTTGTCTTATGTGTTCACTAATGATTTAATGTAAAGCACCTTACATTGCCAGACAATAAAATAGTTTAAATAAATGTTTGTGTGTAGGTATGTATTATTATTACTTGCATTTATAAACTTTGATGTTAAATAATAGTCTACATAATAAAGATTCAAGGATAAATACCATATTAAAATTTTATGTATTATATTTATTATATACCTGCTTATTAAAAAGATTTATGTTTGATAATAAATAAAATTACTTCGATACCGTTCCAATATTTCCCACAATTAATAAATGTCGTATTTTTTATTAAACTTAGTCAGACATTGCTAAGTCTGGGATACAAACTTGAAATTATGTAAAATGATTTTGAACGTACATTATGAAACTGTCATTGCGGTTTGTAAGTGAGAATTTCGAAGCCTCCGATTTGTCTCTAAGTATGTAGCTTAATTGGAAAAAGCACAACTTGCGATAAGGCTTCAAGTCCCATCCAAGGCACTACCCAAATAAGGTGATGTCGTCTGATACTAAGCCATATATGATATGTCAAACCCAAAGCCCTCAAAGCACGAGCACTGCTCAATTTTGAGGGTCAAATATGTAATAAATGTTTTTTTTAGTAATAAGGTGTGTATGTAATATTATTAAATTTTAAATTTTATTTTAATAAAAAAAAAAATAAAAAAAAAATCTTTGGCACAAATCACTCGCCTGGGGTGGATTGCCGTAACCGATTAATAATATATTGCAGTTTCATGTATTAAGTTTACGGAATTGTGTAACCTCATATTATAATGGTCAATATTATAAAAAACAAAACTCGGAAAATGATTTAAAAGTTACTGCATATAATTATGTCCTTCAGCTTCATCATATCAAGTGTCTGAACACATTTTTGGCGGAAATTTCTAAACTAAGGAAGATTCGAAACTAAATTATTATAAATAAAAAAAAACTTTTTATATTTAGTACTTCCACAACAACTTAGTTTATTGTTAGTCAGCTTTTTTCATCTTCCGCTTTTATCATCGGGCTAGTGTAAAATAACTTTACTAAATAAAAGTGTTTTTTTTTTCTTTTGATAATAGGTTAAAAATTATGCTATTAAAAATAGCACACAGTGTAGTATTAAAATGTAGCAAATCCTTACTTGGATAAATAGAAACAAGCGTTTCGTTCTACGCGAGAGAGAAATGTCTTTTGTCTTACGAGGTCATTATCGATTGATGTCGAAAGACGTCTCTCTCGCGTTGTTCGGTCTATAGTAGAACTAAACACTTAATTCAACTTATCCAATATTTTAATACTACACTGTGTGCTATTTTTAATTCAATTAATTCAATTAATGGAATACTTGTACTTGTGAAACAACTGTAAATAAAATTTGACTTTCTAGAAACACATTTCTTTGCCCAGCAACAAACTAACATATTCCCTAAGTTAATTACACAATAAATACGTCACTGCTAAAATATGCGATCGTATGTTTTCATTCATAACAAAATATATTTCATAATGAATGATAAATATTTCATCTGATAAGGGAATGTGATGCATTTCATGTACTTATCTTATTAAATATGCTGACATTATCTAATAAAGTGTTACTATGTGATATGCAGTTATATATTTTAGCCTACGCCTGCACAATTAGTTATTCTACTACCTACTATAATATAACGGAATTTAGACGGAAGATCGCGATCTATTTGAGATCTGAAAAATGAGATCCCAATAAGATGGTTGCTTCTATGGTTTGCATAAAGCGTCTCTCGATTGGTGGACCTTACAGTGAGAATGGTGGAATTGGTGAACGTTGTCCATGGACACCAAGAGTGATCACTTAAGCCAGCCTAGAGCCAATTCATAAGCGTTGGAACACCTTTCTCACTTCTTTCGATTAAATTTTGCACAATGTTGCATTGTGTAGACATGGTTCTCCAATCGAGGTTTCTGATTGGTTTTGTCATCTGCACCCAAATCCGGTTAAACAATTAAAAATAATTAGGAAATATTCTAAACATTCACTTTCATTTGGTTTATTTTGAGCGTATTCAGTTACAATGTGGCTAACCTGAGTAATAAACTTTTTTTATTATAACAATCTTTACTCTTTTTGGACATATGAAAAGAATGTATGATATAAGGATGACGAAGAGGATGTACTCATCTAAAAGGAGGGGTGTGAGAAAGCGTAGACATCCAAAAAATACGTGGCTTGATCACGTGGATCAACTTCTAAAGGAAGACTGCGTGTTGAGTAAGAGAAATAGACGTGCGAGTATATGATATTGTATGAATGAAGAAGCGAACAAAAGTAGGTATGTAAGGATAGATATATATGTATATGGCGTTCTGTCCTCTCTGCCTACCCCACTTGGGATATGACGTAAGGATACAAATAGATAGATAGAAAGATATATAGATATTTACTCTTTTATCTTCAATAGTTGCCATATTGTACGATTCCATTTCATCTTATTATTATATAGAGGTCAAAATGTTATTGGGGCTGAGTGGTTGTAACTATAAAATCACTATCAGTTGGATACTCATTAAATCCAACTGAGATACTGCATATGAATCGGTCATTTGAGAAACAACATAAGTCAGTCAATACAAACTTTTCATAAATCACAAGAAACTGTTTGTTATTAAATTTTGAATGGAATGTTGATATCTTACTCAAATTAAAATGTTACTCACAGTGTATTCTTTTATTATAAACCTTTATTTCATGTCAAAATATTTTATTTGTATATTAATTTGTTAATTTAAAACCTTTGACTTATGTTGTTTCTCAAATGAACACCATTTTAGGGAATAAAAATCAACATTTCATCCCAAATTATTTATTAAACAACCAAAAATCACTATTTTTCATAATTTTCACCCACGTTACTGGTTGACGTTAAGTGTCAGCTGTGAATCGACACGAAAAATTTAGTGTAGTTACAACACAAGTCACGTGACTTGTGTTGTTTTTCTATTGACTGGCCAAGTGAGTCAGCTCAATTTGTATCAAATAGGTCAAAATTACATGGTTTCTAAATGAAATAACGTGCGTATCAAGAAAAAGGACCCAAATAAAAAAAAAAATCACCAAAAACCTGACTTATGTTGTTTCTCAAATGACTGATTCATATATTATGTCAACATCAATGTAACTTACAGAGATAATCCATGTGAGGTCTTATAAAGGTTATCATTGCAATAACAATATCTTTGTCCTTTTCAATTAATATAACTATGCATTTATTATTATTAATTTAACACGTCAATTATTCACAATGTGTAATTTTGCTCTTATCATATCAACGGCATTTATTTCTTATGAACAGTTTTACATTTTGATGTTCCACCATGTTTCAAAATTGATTTTGTAGTAGCAATAAAAATGTTAATTTATTTTTTGGACTGTACTTAAGGAACGAGAGAGAACACTATTGATGATTATTTTTCAAGTAAAGGTAAATACTCGTAAGCGTCAGGCAAATGTTAATTAAAGCTTTATTATAAAGGAAGGTATGTGGCAAATAGAAAAATAAAGAAAACATTAACTTTCCCATGAGAGATAAGCTCTTGTCAGATATGGTTAACCATGTTTTAATAAGTTTGTGAACCGCTGTGGGCTGTCTTAAATAAAATATCTCTAGCATTTAGGTACATTCGTTCGATAAGGTAAAAACCACAGAAACCCTTATCAGAGATACGATTTTTTTATTTATGTCGCATCTTCTAGATTGGTCTGTAATTTAAGAATTTAATTCAGATGGTGATTATACTATGAATCAAGAACTGCCCGTGTGTTATGATAATATTATGATTTAAAGTTTATCTGTTTCATTACATATTGCAATCAGCGCACATCTGTTAACCTATGTACCATTGACTCCGACTTCACTCAGTGTTATCAAATACGTTTTTTAAAATATGTAACATTTTGTTTAATTTTATAAATTATTTGTTTATTTAATCTGAATTCAAAAACAAATAATATTTCAATACTTATTCAATAATCGGATGATGCCTGATAAGCTAAACGCAAATCACTGTATCTAAGCATGTAACATAATGAATGATTAACTCGTTGTAAATTTAATGTTAAAAATATTTTCCAATATTTTATTGTTTATTATTTTTTATTGATCTAGCAGCCGATAAAGACAGGAGATTTTAATCCATGCGAGATCTGAAATATTAATTTCCAAAAAAAACGGTTGCTTCTAAGTTTTCTCAATTGGTGGACGTTATATCGTAACGATTTGGTGTCCGTTGTCCATGGACACCAAAGGTGATTACTTAAGCCAGCCAAATTCAATTTGTTAGCTTTGGGACACTTTCTAACTTCCTGTGATTAGATTTTCATAATCCTACATTGTGTAAATATGGTTATTTGATAGAGATATCTGATAAGTGTTGTAAAACTAGACAAATGGCAGTTCAGCCAATATCAGCCAATATTTCATAGTTTAACTTCATCTGATTATAAAAAAGCAAAATAGACAAAAAACAAGTGCGGTGTGGGAAGAAGGCAAATTTGTTGACTGGGACATACAGGAAAATAGACAGGAATCCATAGTGTGGAAAAGCTGTTTCGTTTTAACTAGTGTACAAGGAACACCTATGCCAGAGTGATATTCGATATTATGAAGACTAAATTTTAATATAACACTCAAAGAAAAGAAATATATAACACATATTTGGTACTTTTGAGTCTTTACGTAGGTAGCTATATACAGCATATTATAACGCACTGGGTTTAAAAAGGAAAGGATCTTTCCTTATACAGAGCTTATATCTCCAGAGCTTATATCTTCTGATATAAGCTATATAATATTTTTGTCATGTATTTATATGTAAAAAACTCATTATGAACATGTTATCAATGTACAGAAAAGAATAAACAAATAAATAATTGATCCAGGGTTTGTGTGTTCACATTGTGAAAAGACATTTTTAATATATTATTTGATACAAACACTGTTAACTTTTCACACTTGATTTTATTGCTCGAACGCTTTCGTCAAGTCAGCTCGAGATTTTCAAGCGAACTCTTTAATAAAGTTGAGTTCTGTTGAAAATGTCAAGCTGACTTGACGAAACCGCAGGAGTAATAAAATTAATAGTGAAAAGTAAACAGTGTTTTGCATCAAATATGTTTAATAAATAATCCTGATATGGGCCATTTACCAGTTATAATATTATGTTTACTTTGTACTTAGATTGTGATCTTTGACATTCAGACATATCTAGTACTAAACAAGTATCGCGTAAACTGATGAAGTGCACTTGTTATTCACACATTTAGTATTCTGGTATGTATTAAAAATTTGCATACTAAGATAACATTTTGATCTAGACAATTAGTATCTAAATCATTTTATAATAAATTAACACTACTTATACTAATGATGTACCTAAATTATCTCAACATATTTTGCGCAGTACTTTTGATATGTGTAAATAATATTATTCATAATTCCTCCTTTAGAGAAATAAATCTACTTTATAAAACATTTATTTGACATGTGCTTAGTGATGGCTTAGAATGTTGGACAGTTAGTAGGTATATTGATTGGACATGAAAGCTCTGATGGCGACATTTGAAACGAAGGTTCTGCGCAAGATATATAGCCCCATTTGCAATAACGGACAATGATATATCAGGTATTGCAATAGTTAACAATAATTGCCAGCTCTCGTAAAAAAAAAATTCGTAAATTACCTACATTATAGGGCAAAATTTATACTCGTATAAACTAAAATTTAAGATTTCCAGTTAACGGTTTATTATGTATGAATTGTTTTATTAGTACAATTTTGGTATAACCAGGGATATTTTTATTCTCACATTCAATTGATTCACTGTGTTGGTGTTTAGGTACCTAGTAGAATTCCATAACGAAATAAAAAAAAATCTTCTACGTGATTTATTTATTTTATTTATTTATTTATTTCAATTTTACAGGATACATATAGTTGATACAAAAAATACAATGGTCTATAACATATTTAGCAATAAGCAAACCAGTGAAGATCCCTATATTACCCTGTGTGCTCTACAAAACATACATAACTAAACACAACAGACAAAATCAACAAACAACAATTACAATAGAATAGAGTAAATTATGTTAACAAAATTAATAGAATAATGCTCACAAAGCAATAATCGCAGGAACAAACAATAAAACAACAAGCAATAAAAACAATACAATGAGTCATGAAAAATAAAATTAATAACATCATATAAAATCTCTCAAAATTTAAAATTCAAAATTTGACATTATTTAAAATTCAATAGTAAAATTTGTCATAAGCAAATAGGGATAATATTATCCAACACATGCAAGAGATTAGTTACCATTTATAAAACAAAACATGCAATACCATATAGAACAAATACTAAACATGAAAAGAATAGATATTATTATTATACGACATTATTCTCGAGAGATACGTCTTTCATCTTGTTAGGACATTGTCAATCCTCTTGTCAATCCAGATTGACAATGTTCTATCAAGACGAAAGACGTCTTTCTTGATAATAAATCACACAGTGGAAGAAAACATTTGTTTTTTCTTGAACCAGTTTTATCTATTTTTCTATTGTTGATATCATTGTGTCCTCTTTACGAAATTAATATGATTTATTATTTCATTTCAGGTAAGTTACAGTAGACAGACAGTCAATGGTCTAGACAAGATAATATTGTCAACAAGGTAAACAATAAATGTATTTATTTTTTTCAGAAGCGCGTGCTCATTTTGATTTGATCTTTTAAGATTTTTTTTTAAATGTTATCCATGTTATTTATATGCGGCCAGTGTGATGGGGAGGTAACGCTCTTGCCTTTGTATCACGAAGTCCCTGGTACGATTCTAGGCCAGGGCATAATGAAACATGGGTTTTTTTTAAATTGTCCTGAATCTGGGCGTTTTTACGAAGACAGGAAGTTTTCGAAGCTCCTGTTAAAAAACATCACGTTCTATGGTATTTTACATTTTCAATTCAGCGATAAGGTGGACTGCCTCCCATTATGAATTTTTAAAATTTTATTGACACGGAGATAACGATATGCATGTCTATTACATGTATTTGGTCCGCTGGCTACCCTACTTGTGAGAAACGCCGTGATGGTATAATATATGTACGAATTATTAAAAATCACGATACTCAATATAGAAAATGACAAAAGAGAGAATATTGCATGAAAAATTACTTACGAATTAAATATTATTCACACAATCGATTTAGTTACTTGATTTATTGCAGACTTGATTCTGTAACAGTGAACGTGATTATAGACTGGAAATTCAAATGAAAAGTTGGTAATGCGACCAATATTATTTCATATCAATCAGTTGTAAACGAGCGTTGTTTCAAAAATAAACGTTCATATATTATTATCTCCCTCGAGTCTCTCGGTATAAACGCACTCATAAAAATATGTTAGTGTTGATTAGAATACATTGATGGTCTATATATCAGAAGTGCGCCTTTTTACAACAATCACCACAGTTTGTTTATAATATTATTTTCATATAAATACATAGTATCTTTTGTGTTATAGACTTCTTCTTCTTTCGATGTCACGTCAGGTCTCCCCGACGTTGGCGATCACTCCCTGTCCTGTGTTGCTCTGAACAGGTCATCCACTGTCCGGATTTCGGTTATGGACTACTTACTTGATATTTTTTTTAAATTTATTGTAAAGATCCTTTTATGACTGTTCAGGTATAAAGGATGACTTATACTTCAGCATTAGTAATAAAGACACCATAACCATCTTAATGATGTTAGAAACAGCATAATATTTTTTTTTTTTTTTTTAAAAAGATATATCTGGGTTATGTTAAAAACCCAAATACAGCCTTATACACCTTTTACAGTAAGCTAAAAGCTTGTGTCGTGAAAGGGGAGTTTGCCGGCACCTGGAATCGAAAATTATTATTAATTTCGTAACAATTTCACAAGAAATTTGCACTGCGCTTCCAGTCTAGTAAATCAATGTTCTGCGAATACTTATTTAATATTATATTGTACAGTATTTGAACGTATGTACATACATGTATTGAATATGGATAATTGTAATGTGACCTATGATACTCTCAGATACCCTGTAAGGAATGTCAGTAGTTTATCTTGCGGTTTAATTGATGGCTGCCTATAAACTTCCGTGATTAGGTATATGGGGTATTATCATGCGAGAAATTATTTTTAATAAAACATTCATTACGAAGATATGGAACATGCGGCAAAGGATTAGCTTCTCTATACTTTTTTTCGTAAATTTTCGAGTAACCTGTAAAAGGAAGGTGTTCGAAAAAATAAATATATTTTAAGTACGTTTTAAATTCAGACATGAGGTTTGTGACTCATCATGTGTTTATTACATGCAACTGGTCTGCTGACTATCCTGCATGTAATAAACACGCACATTTATAACATGCAGTTGGGTGAATTTTAGGATTGGTGGCGTACCTCACCGCTGAACTGAAGATGTAAAATGTCTTGAAACGTGATGTTTATGAATACTTTCTTTTAACAGCGTGACACTTAAAAGTTTACAGAAGAGAGTGGTAGGCCTAGTCATGACTAGGGACTTCCCGGAATTAAATTGGAATTCTTAAATATTTTTTAATCCCAAGATGATAATTTATTTATTTATTCATTTACAATCAAACACCATCAGGCATAACATAAAGGTTATAAAAATAAACAATAATTTAGTCAATGCTGTGCCCTATTATCCAAACCCCCCAGCCCATGCCCACCCTGGCACCCTCCAAGTATCCAATGAACCTCTAGAACAAGGGTGGCCAACCTGCGGCCCGCGGGGTGCCTGCTTGTGGCCCGCGAAGCATATGCACACTTTTTATAACAGTCAGTACAAGTACCCGTTACTTTTTTGAAAAATGGTATTTGTAGAAAATATTCTTAAAGAAAACCGAGGAGTTTGCAAAACATTTCAAATACCTATAGAAATTTTAAGGTAAAGTAAAATTATTAAATGTTCCATAATATATGGATATTGTATTAAATTACATTGTTGTGGCCCGGTAGGAAATCTCATTCTGAAATTTGGCCCGGCTCCTGAAAAGGTTGGCCACCCATTCTCTAGAACATGAGAACTCTGGGAGGTTTCCCAGACGCAACAGGAAGAGCCCGATAGATTTATTTAATATCGAAAATATTATTATTTAATAAATAATATTTTTGATAATACCTCAAGAAATAATAAAAAATGAACATTTTGATTAATTTCTCTCGCAATTATTTATGATATTTTTCTGCTAACATGAACATTTACACGTGGTTCCATGTGGTCAGAAAATCATTTTGTACACAAAAAAATGAGAATCGCTGGTTTCTCTAATTGTGGATGTCATTGACTTCCCTGTACATAATATTATGTATATACACATAGTGACTACGGACAATACTATTAATAGTTGTACATAGTAAGATAACAAATTTATTTATTTGAATATATAGTTTTACCCGGTTCCCCTCAGCAAATAAACGCTACTATAGTATACCATCACATATCCCACAAGTGGGGTAGTCAGCAGACCAGCTGCACGTTATGAACATGCAATCCGTCCTCTCCGTGCCAACAAAAAACAAGACATGATTTAAAGAAACGAGTTTTTTAACTATGTTTTTAAATTATCACTATAATTTTACGACCGGTTTCGACACGTTAGTGTCATGACGAGCACTTTTAAAACTGAGAGAAAATATTTTTATTTCCTCTCTAATATTTGCTCTTAGTTTTCAAACTGCTCATCGATGACACCAACGTGTCGAAACCGGTCGTAAAACTAGAAAATTCGTTTCTTTAAATCATGCCGCGAAATCATCACATTGTAAATGTCACTAATATTATATTGATAAATAATAAGACATTTAGGATGGGTGGCACACCTCATCGCTGAATTTAAGATGAAAATGTCTATTTGTAGGAACATCTGCCTTTTACAGTACACTTAAAAACTTACAGAAAAGTGTGTGAGATCAATTCTTTTCCTGGTGCTCCACTGAATTAAACATCAATTTGCAAATATAGTTTTACACGAATAAAAGTTTTGACTTCTGAAATATCCAGATGTAAGGATTTTTTTATGTTCATCTCGTAAGGAATTATTCTTTTTCATCTTTTGTGTTCCACGCCACCAGTGATAATCTATTTTTCTGTTTCCCTTCTCTCATGACATGACTTTATCGCCAAGATAGAGACTCTCCTTTGATTCTGTTGTTTATTTTGAATGATTTCTTTTATATTTTTTTTTCTTATTTTTTCTGCTGAGATCGCCTTGGCCAAAAGCTGTTACAGTCTCAGTGCAGGGTGACATTTTTGGGGTAATAATAACAAAATAATCTTCTTCTTCTTCTTTAAGTGCCCTGTCAGGTCCCCCCAACGTTGGCGATCACCTAGGCGAACTTGACCCTGTCCTGTGCCGCTCGGAACAGCTCCTCCACACTTCGGATGCCGGTGCACTCCCTTATATTTCGCAGCCAGGACATCTGTCTCCTACCGGGTCCTCGGCGTCCCTCAATTTTCCCCTTCAATATCAATTGGAGAAGGTGGTGTTTCTCCCCACGCAGCACATGACCCAGATGTGAATCCTTCCGAACCTTGATAGTTGACAACATCTCCCTGTCAGCTCTAGCTCGCCTCAGGACTTCGGTATTGGTTACCATGTCTGTCCAGGGAATTCTGAGCATTCTGCGATGGTACATACAAAATAATAATATATGACTATTCACACAAGTCGGGCCAGTCCCAAATAAAGATATGAATCTTGTATTATGGATACTAACGCTACGATACACATATATACAATGCATCAACGACACATACATGTAACATCCAGACCCAGAACGATTAGAAAAAGGTCATCCTTCATTTTGCCCTGGCGGCAACTGAGCCCGGAACCTTGTGACTCAAAGGCAAGAGCTTTATTTCTGCGCCACCGCGTTCGTCAATCTAAAATAATATCTTCGAAAAACTAGTATCTATGCATCTGATGAGAGCCTATTTTCGATCTTAATCTCTTGGAGAAGATGTAATTGTTCCGTGATGTCCATGGGATTTGCAGCATACGTCTCCAGCATCACATAATCAAACGCCTCTATTTTCTGCTTTTTTCTGTTCTCTTTGTCCAGCTTTTAATACAGAATAAAAAAAATTTGATTCGTTTGTTCATAAGCCGAGTTTTAAAAATATCAAAAAAATATTACCCATTAATCACAATCATATTGTAGCTACCTACATGATTTTATTATATATCATTATTGTTTGTTTGTCTTGTTACCTATTTACTGAAAAAAGAGTAAACAAAGACATTAAATCATTATTTTTTTAAGAATATCTAAAAATAAATATTTTATATATCTTACACAATTATAAATGTTTCCTTTTCTTATCAAAGTTAAATAATGTTATATTTGGCGTGTGAGTTGTGTCGTGTCGTTAAGCCAGAATAAAAAAAAAATATAACAATGAATTTAGAACACACGTTAGTAAATATACAGGGTGTCTACACTTAGGTTCCATTTCTTTCATGAAATGAAATAAAAGAAACTATTGAGTTGGTACTTCTTGTAAGCGAAATAAATTAAATAAATATTTTATTCTACTATTTGTTTATTTGACGAGAGAGACATCTTTCGTCTTGTTAGGACATCATTGTCACATTGAGAATGTCCTAACAAGACGAAAGTCGTCTCTCTCGTCAAATAAACAAATAGTAGAATCAAACAATATGTTTTTATCTATTTCGCTATGGTATGCTACAAAGACTTTGTAAGTCGAAACCAGATTAATGTATCTATTATTACATATAGTAAAACTTAAACTGTTTGTCTTTATTTATATAAATTTATATGGAGTTTTACAAAATAATCGTCAGTTTAATCAATAAATGAATGCAGTCCCCACATCGATAGGTTTTTTTTATGTAGGTATATTTATTTACAGAACGGAAGTATTTTGCAATTAAATACGCTGTATAGGTACCTACCTAATACAAATTGTATTATTTAGTTTAAATATAGAGTAAAAAAAATAACACTGATTCGCTTGAGTACCTACTCAAGAAATTATTTATTATAGTAGTAAAGTTATCATATTGTTTACATTTTTTTTTCAGCCTAGCAACACAACGAGATAACAATATTGTTGATGGGGGAAATTGTTTAAATTAGAATATAATTATATCATTCGAAATGATGGACGCGTGTCTATGGCGTGATGCCCTAATTTTATCTGCTTATCTTTTGTTTATCGTTTCTGCCAAATTTTTATAGCCTTTTTTAGTAAAAATAACGAAGCTTCAAACATGATAAATAAACAATAAAATAATTAAAAAAAAAAAACTTAACACCATGTTAACGAACGTGTATACAACATTATTATATACCACAAGCACGTCTAGTGCTTTCACCAATGAATCGCCATCAACGGGGCATAGAATTGAACTAAAAAAAGTAGATTTTTTTAGAAAAAAGAGATGACTACTTAAAATGACGGATGACGTTGCGTGGATTAAACACTCTTGCCTTTGGGCTACGACATCCCGGGTTCAATTCCAGATCAGGGCAAAATAAATAACTTTTTTTTCAAATTCTCCTAGGTCTGGGTGTTACATGTACGACGTACGTATATGCATGTGTTTGGTACATTGTATGTGTGTACCGTCGCATTGTATGTGTGTATTGTATGTCGCATTGTATGTTCGATTCCCGGCCAGGGCAAAGTGAAGAATGACCTTTTTCAAATTGTCCTGGGTCTGGGTGTTACATGTATATGTGTGTATCGTCGCGTTAATACCCACAATACAAGATTCATCTTAGTTTGGGACTAGCTCGATCTGTGTGAATTGTCTATGTATGTTATGTTATGTATAATACTCAATTGATGAAATGATAAATGGATAGAAATTCCTTATTGTTTTTGTGTTTCTATAATTTGAATTATTAATATATTGAATTTTTGACGTTGTAGATCCGGACTCTACATCCGTGACTACAGAAATACTATAATTTATTATTTTATTTAACTTTGATTGTTTCATCAGCTGTTTTATTTCTAATGTATTTGAAATTGTAATGAATGTTATCAAATGTATGTATGAGTCCAAGTGCCTGCATAATAGGGGCCTAGGGACTATTAGAAACAATAAACAATACAAAATTTATATCATAGTTCGGGACTTGCTTGATTTGTCCATACAAACGTTATGTCAAATATCAAAATATTAAAGAAATTTATAAAGGCTGTGTCGATAGCAATAGCGTTCTCGAATAAGAATATTTAATTTAGTTTATGGTGACATTATAGCGATAATAGGCATGAGGTGATAAAACGGAAACGATGAGAGAAATTCTAGGTTTTAATTAAGTTGTGAAGGTGTCGTGTATATTGTATTAGAAGTTGTGTTGGCTGTTTTATAGAATTTATGGATTTAATTATATTATTTTAATGGAATTGTGATAATATAAGTATTAAAGATCACATTAAACTAATCATTACTTGAGTTTAAGCGTGTCTAACAATGTGTAGGCGATTGGCAACAGTTTAAAAAAAATGTGCTTAACCCAAATATACTCTAGACACGTTCTAAATGCTTTGGTCTTTAAGGCGGATTAGGTCGGCAGCAAGTGAAATCGAACCCAGGTCACTCGATTGAAAGTCCGAGATTCTACCACCAGGCTACCGACAACCCTAATTTATTATTTGTTAATTTCTTTAATTATATTTCATTTGAGATTAGGAACATAATATTTTACCTAATCGCATATTATGCAACATCGTAAGATGGAGTGTAAAAAGGAGACGATTCTTGAGAGACCATGTGGATCGGATGGCTGAAATCAGAATCTTACATATAGCTCTAAAGGAAACACCAGTTGGTTCACGTCCCCGAGGAAGATCACCAAAAAGATAGAAAACTAGCTGGTCTTCAGCGTCACAAGAGGCATCAACTTCCGAACTGATAGATCGATGATCTACAATACGAAGATTAAGAAGAAGATGTTTCATTTATTACGTCTTAATACTTTAAATGAGCGAATGCGTTAGTCCACTGGATACTTCACTTATGATAAATGCTGTCATAATATGAATGAGTGAATTAACGTGTTGAGGATAGAATAAATTCATTTATGATTTTACAAAATGGTTTAGCACCACTTAATTCTGTCATTTTTACGTAAAAACCTAATAATTCCACTCCGGTCAAAAGAATTTTTATTATTCAAGTTTTTCTTTTAATTTCATTTCATTTATTACAGCTTTTTTTCTTATAACATCATAATCATTGTATAATCAATAGCTAGTGACAACGAGTAGTTAGCTGGTATTTATCTAATTATATAAAAGAAACTTGATAAACTAGATTTGTAATGTGTTATTATATCAATCACAAAAAAGTGGAAATAAAATAAATCTATATACATAACATTTAATAATCATACTTAAGATATTAAAATGTCAATTATTTCATAGGCTGTATGAAACTATGTACCTATCACTTTATTGAGTCTGTCATTAAAGCAAAAAAAAAATAATTGAATTTTCGTCTATTTTCCTACACGGTATTTCTCACAGCGGACTAACTGCGTGGAACAAACATTCGAGAAGCTTCCTATAGATTTTTTTTTTCATTGCAACATTTTTTATTTATTTAAGTACATAAGACAAACTATAACAATAAGTAATTCATTACCTTAATATATCTAATAAGTAACAATTTTTTTTCTCACTCTCCAAACAGTAAAAAGTTTACTGGTATTAGGAGAGTAGGGACATATTTAATATAAAACAAATCAAATGCATACAAATTTGAAAACTATTTCTACAAACTGTTCTTTTACAAATTACATTATACCTACTATAATTTAAACAAAACCTAAATAATAAACTTAAAGAAAATATATCCAATGCTAACACATTTGAAAGCTATTTCCAATTTTTTACAGACTAAGATTTTCTAACCTGAATAATAGGTACTAAATTTATTTTTTTATATCAACGGCCTTTTATACAATTCTTAACATGCAATACAAATGCATAAAAAAACACTCAATAAAACAACAATCACAAATAATGCTAGAAAAATTAAAAGTCAACGATTAAAAAGTAAAAGTAAAAATTCTTGAATTAATACCAAATTTTACAAAATAAAAAAAAAACAAATACAACAAATCAGTAATAGGTACCTTATAGTAATGAGTCATATTATACTTGGTAATACTTTTTTTTTAGATCAACAAATTACGCAATAATAAAGCAAAAAAAAAAACATATTTCTGTCCAATAATAGTGAATTTGGGTATGAATTTATTTTATTTTGTCTTGAAAATGTCATTCAAAGACTTCTCTTTCATTAAACACCAGTATAGAATATTTTTTTTTTTCAAAACAATAGTGTTGTTGTAAATTTATACTTGCTTATGAAGCTATTCCATTCCACTGTAGAACATAAGTCTCTTCCATATATCTCGCGGCATATATCTACAACCAGCGATTCGTCTAATGTCGCCAGATCATTGTGTGGGAGGTCTTCCTCTTCTCCTTTTATCTTCCTCAATAAAAAATAATTTATACTTTGTACATAATCTCAAATTTAAAAGAAATGAAATCCTTCCGGAAAAAAATGTCTGAAAACAATGTGCATGTTTGTTACTCGCGGTTAGTCCGCCGGGTACCCTATTTTGTTGGAATACCGTGATAGTATGTGTAGTATAATTATATGGGTTGTGTAGTATTAATAGGATAGATATAATTTTGGTTTGTCCGTTTATATGTATCTTTTCTTGTTATTCACTATTTAAATAACTTTCTATATGCCACAGCATTCATTAACAGTTGTCTCCTATTCTCAATGTATATCATTACCTTCTTCGTATTTACATATATTATATAATATATTCCTATAATAACTACACTTTATGATTTGTCAACTGTAATGTAAGGCCGATGTCATCTAGCATTTCCACCGCGAGATGACTATTGAGTGACTCTTGAGGTGGTTGGAATACACTTACAATATGAATATGATCATTGAAAAATCCGTAACGACAATCGATAAATATCAGAAAGTTCTATTATAGAACGTATATATTATGCCATTGTATATTAAGCATTATTATTAATTATTCGATGTAATTCTAAAGTTAATTCTGAAAGTTCAGATTGGTTGTACTGAAGTTTTTTTACATTATTTATTTACCCACATACATTTATTTTTATTATTATTTGATAACGATAAATTTTGAAAAATTAGTGAAATCAAAAGATCCTAGGCTCGATTCTTTCCACTACCGATCTACTTCATCACCTTCACAAGATATTACTTACTGCGAGAGTTTTTGAGTGTTCTACCCTTTACATTCATTCACATCATTACGTCACTTCCCACGAGTGAGGTACATAGCTAGCGGTTCAATTACATAAATCAACATGCAATTTGTCCTCACCGTGCCAAAAAAAAGTTAAAGATATTCAAGATCAGTGGCATACCTTATCGCTGAATTGAAGATGTTAAATGTCTTCTACGAATATCTGTCTTTATTTATTTATTTATTTATTTCACAATCCACGGCGTGAGCCTTTTAAATGTTCAAGAATAAATAATACACAAATCAAATATCTCATTCACAACACAGTTGGAAAACAAGAATTAACAAAACACAAAAGAGAATCATTTCATAACAATAATAATTTAAGTCAAATCATAAAATATTGGAGTGTCAGTACAGAATGTCAATGAAATGTTTAGTATTTAATATGTCATGAATTAAAATTGCAATAATGTAGGAGATGTCATGTAGATAGAAGAAAAAAAATCTAATCTAATGGAAATGATACAAATAATTTAAATGTCATAAGAATTAATGTCATAAATAGTTAAAATGTCAAATTGTCTGTAATGATTTAAAATGTCAATAAATTAAACAGAAAATTGTTAATTATAATTTAAATTATCAATGATGTGACGAATATAATATATACAATTTTCGAATATCTTTTACAAGATTTTCGAAAACTTACAGAAAATATTTCGAGTATTTGTTTTGGGGTGTATATAAGGGCTAATTTCAGACATAGATTCATATATTTTTTAAATATCACTCAACCTTTAAATGGAATGTCCACATTTACCAAAAAATGCCTATTGAATTGAAATCAGTTAGGTATTCAAAAATATATACGGCCCCAAGTAATTGAACAACATACACCAAATATCAGAAATTGCTTCAAGCGAATGTAATATAGTAATATTCAGTCTCTGATGTTTTTTTTTAAATAACTACTTAAGTATCAGCCGCGATAAGAAAATATTTTTTCAATAGTCAAGACGAAACGGTTGAGCTATACAAAATCAATTCTATAGCATAAAACATAGAATTGCATCTTGTTATATCATAAGGTGCAATCATATAGGAATGCCTGTTGACAAATCGGAAAATAATTATTAACTGCAAATATATATTATTACAATTGTGTAACGATTCTTGCTAGAAACAAAATCACAACTGTGAATATTATTATTATTAACTTCACAATAAGTAATTAAAATATATAATATGTATATAAGTAATATGAATAAATAAATATGATGTGTTTTACGTTAATAGGTATGCATAATAAGCAGGAGAAACTAATACATATGTTTTTTACTTCGTTCATATACCTATATGTTTGTATGTATCTATATTATTGACATAGGTACTAGGTAAGGTACTACTATACCATCACGCCATATCCCACAAGTGAGGTAGCCAGCAGATCAACTGGATGTAATAAACATACAAAATGTCTGCTCCGAGCCAACTAGAAATAAAATATTCAGGATGGGTGGCAAACCTCAACGTTGAATTTAAGATGTAAAATGCCCTTATTTTTCTCAGAACGTTATTATAACGTATTTGAAATACACCGGATATGGGAAATAGTGAAAAAATAATATATTCTATACAAGATCTCATCTTCAAGGCAGATTTTTTTTCTAAACATTATAGACATTTTATATATTGACATAGTTTTTATAGTTTACATTAGGTTTGTTGGGGAATTGAATAAAGAAACCTTATATTGTTTTGCTTGTTTTTAGATAAGCATTTTTTTTATTTCAATTTTATCTTTATTGCGATAGAACATAATTATTAAACTAAAAGAAACATTATTTGCATTACGGTGTTGCTAGGTTTTATATAATTTCCTCCACTTTTTGTCATTCTTGAGGGAAGTTATTATGTAAGTGTTAATTTGACAATTTGATGTTTTTTTCCTGAGCGATGCGCGGTAAATCTAGTATTTATAATAATTGTGTGTTTTTAGGATAATTATTTGCTAAAATTAGAATAATTAGCATATTATTTATATTTACAATGATCAGAATGTTTGTATGTCTCATGAAATTTGGAGCGGAAAGTTGTATAAGATTATAATTTGTTTGTGACATATTTTGCTCTACTTATTTTAATTTTATTTTATTCATTGTAAATTGACCACATTACAAACAGTTTTATAGAGAAATTTATTCAAATTCAATCAATATAAGTACAGACGGCGAGTTTATTAAGTCACCCAATATTATTTAATGAAATTGTTTTAGCATAGCCCTAATGCTTCCAATTGACTTCTTCTGTTTAGTATTATTTTATTTTATTGACAGTTTCTTAATTTTTGATTACTCAAAATTCATACAAAAATGTATTCTTGACTTGTGATTATTGCATTTGTTTGTACTTTGCTGTCTGTTGATATTTTTACATAACATGTAAAAAGCTCACCCGTGTATTGATATAAATAAATAAAAATACAAAATTTAAAATGAAGTAAACAGAGAAATAATATTTTTTTTAAATTAATACCAGTACTGCATATCTGTATGTAGGTTACACCGGTATTAAAGAAGATTCATATGGAATCTTCTGTTTATTCATTTATTCCATACATCTCTCTACATGACAAAACTATGAGACGTCGTCGTCCACTCTGAAGATCACTAAAGAGATTGAGGGACTATTGCAAATCTACTTTGAAGAAAGGCACCTTTGCAAATACAGATCCTAAGGTCTAGCTCTAGAGGGAGAGAAATAAGACGAAGTTAGTACAATAGATTCCACAAAATAGGAGATGCTATGAGGGTATAAATTGATAAATTTATGTAAGTGATTTAAATAATAATGTGTACAAATGTAACATCATAGTGCCATCTATAGAATTATATCCAAAGCTCAGTGTAGATTTAATTAGTAGCTATTGTTTTAAATACATTTATCACTAATTATTATTTATTAATTGTGAGGAAAATACACAGTTTTTTTTTTACAATAAAGGTAAATAGAGAGCGTTCGAAGTTTTGATCTTATAAATACATATATTCTCCCAAAGTATGTACTAGAAGTGTATTAAATTAGTATTGTCGTTCGCGTTCGGCAGTGCTTCTTTTGACCTTATTTTGCACGTCAATTACATGCAGTTGGTCTGTTGGCTACTCCACTTGTAGGATATGCCGTGATGGTGTAACAGCAGTATATTTACTTCAACTAAATACATTAATTGTCAAGAATATTATTGATCAACCAGTTACGTAGGCAAGCAACAGGAAATTTTACAAAATCTAGATTTTTGGTTTACCACATGTAAAAAGTGATCATTCTTTCAATTCTGCAAACAAAAAAATGAATGATTTCTATTAGAAGCACATATTATTTGTTTTGAATTTCCAAACTTTAACGTGACATATCTTGGAATATTAGAATTTCGAGTTGTTGATTTATGATATTGGAGGATCGATATGTTTGGTAAGTTTAATGTATGGCACAGCACACGTGAGGTAACCACCAAAGTTCTAGAATAGAACATGAACTTACAACATTCAGTTTCCGCTAGATAATGTCTACCAATTAGATCACCTTATAAATCACAATAGCACCCTCTTTTCGTACACTATGCTAGCTTATTAAATTCAGTACAGACATTTTTTGTTTAAACAATTAATTGGTAAGGATTTTAGCTGGAAACTGATCAAGTTCTACCCGATGACAGAATACGCCAGTGTTTTTTTCTTCTGTGGTTACCTCACGTGTGCTGGGCTAAATAACAAACATACATTTACTTTGAATTTGTGATCGAAAAAAATACTGTTATGAATTTAAAGCATACCTTCTTGATAATTAATTTTTAATTAATTAATCAAACTGTACAAATTAAGTTATTAATAATACATTTCGTCAGTTAGTTATGACAAACAATCCAAATTTTTCATTTTAATTACTTAAACTAATGGAAATGCTGTGTCATCGACATTTACTTAAGTAAGCACAATACATAACTACAATAATAATAATGCAATATTATTAATGACGGAGAATTCGTGTGAAAATTCCATTTTTTATGAGTAATATATTAATTATGTATTTAATTAAAGTGTTTGCATAAAGTTAGGTAATTAATTATAATGTCATTTAACTGACAAATAGATTTCATGGCAAAGTATAGCCACAGCAAAAAAATAAGTATACAAACATTTAATCAATGATTCGCCTTCTTACTCTCCTTCAGAAATTAATGAGCTATTTCCATTCAAAGTGTCTCTGCACCATTTCAGTCATCTCTTCACATGATATTCCTACACAAAGTGTATTTGTTGAAATGAGGGAATGAGAGCATGTGCGTATCCAGGGGGGCAAGGGGAACAACTCTCTTCCAGGATTTTAAAATTGGTAAGAAAATAAGCAAAAGTAGCATTAAAGTACACAAAATTGACATCGAAGTGGGAAGCTGCTCATCCATACAAGTCAGACTAAATATAAGGTGATTCCAAAGTTGTTGAACAAAAACAAAGAGATCATGAAATATTTCAAATTTTTATAACAAAATGAAAATATGGCGATGAGAGGAAGGGGGAGGGTAGACATTTTGCGTATAAATTAAATAACCAATTTGTGAAAATTGAAACAAAAAAGGTGCACATATTTGATAGGCAATAAAGTTTAATAAACTGTAGCCCCTTTATACAGAAAATCCTGGATGCGCCTGTGGATGCGAAAATAATTATTTGGATCAACCACGTGGATTAAATTTTTGAATACAATCGTGCGCGGAGTAAAATAAATTAGCGTGCGTGCTTGAAAAATAACATAAATGTGAACGAAGCGATAGAAATGTGTAAGGATAGATCGAATTGGCATTCTATCCTTTTCCCCTGTTCCACAAGTGATACAGTGTTAGCGTATAGTATAGGCTAGTTTAATTTACATAATTATGTCTCCATCTCCGCTGCATGCAGTGTTTTAATATAGTGTAACACTGTATTTAATTAAATACAAATAAGAATTAACTATGAAGCTATACTATTTGTACCCAAGTATTCTGCATAACGAGTACATATTGTTATTGTGTATAACAATTGTTTAGTTGGTTGTATACTGATCCATTTCCCACGTTGTGATGTGATAATTGTTACACTATTGTTTTTGGAAACAAACGACAAATACAAAAAACAAACGCAGTAAAGAGTCTGCACATGCAAAACAGCACCTTCTTCAAAAGAGACGAGGGTAAAATGAAAAAAAAGCGATTTAGAAAATTCAGAAAGAAATTAATTGAGAAATGATTTTTCGAGTGTGGAAGCGTTTTGGTATAGACTAAAGAGTAAAAGAAATACTCATTTTGTTTAAATATTTCTCCAATACTTAATATCATTCTTGCAAAGACCTCTCTGTCTTACACCAGTCATAAGAGTTTCTCCAGAAATCTCATTAAGTTGGGAAATTTCACAATTATTCACACCCAGAATATGATCCAGATATGAAAATTTATAGACTCTAATGTAACAATCTAACATAACATAATATAACAAACAAAGACATTTCACACAGATCGAGCTAGTCCCAAACTAGATGAATCTTGTATTATGGGTACTAACGCGACGATACACACATATAGAATGCACTTAACACATATGCATGTAACACCCAGACCCAGGACAATTTGAAAAAGGTCATTTCTCAATCAGCCCTGGCCGGGAATCGAACTCGGGACCTTGTGACTCAAAAGCAAGAGCGTTACCTCCGCGCCACACCGGCCGACCTCTACGTCAGTAGTATTTCTTGTTGGAATTTGCTTTTCTTAATACTTCTAAGGTGTTTATTAAATCCATCCATTGTATACGAAGCATTCTCCTTTGTAACCGCATCTTAATTGCTTACAATCGATTCCTAAGCTATACTTTTAAGGTAGGTACAAGTTTTCGAGTCAGAATAAACTATATTTACTTACTTATACAGCTATTTCTGTTCACTGTTGAACATATGTTTATTTTTATAAATTTGCTATTATTATTCTTCTATTTAAATGTGACAACATTATGGGCTTTTAATATAGCCTGTAGAGTTCGTCGGTAGCCTGGAGGTAGAGTCTCAGCCTCGTGAGCAGGGGTCCGTGGTTCGATCCCAGGTGCCGACAAACTCCCTTTCACGACACAAGCTTTTAGCTTACTGTGAAAGGTGTATAAGGTTGTATTTGGCTTTATGACAAAACCCAGATATATCTTTTAAAATAAATAAATAATATAAATTGTTAAAATGTGTACCCTTGTAAATAGGGCGATTCTTTGACTGCATTGTTTGTTTTTATGTAGTTTTTATATTGTCTGTGGTGAACGATGATTAATAAATAATATAAATAAATAAGCCTTCCCATACTATGTCTCCAGCCATAACTTTCCTGAACTTTCAGCAACCAGTCACTAGGAGTAACTACATGTTGCACATAATTCCTTCCACAACTATGTGAATTAAATTTATTGACTTCCTAATATAACCATTAACATTTTATAGTCCAGTAATCATCATGACCTGTCCACCTACCATAATATTCACCGATGCGGTACATATAAATAACAACATTATAAAAATCACTTTGATATCAATGTGATGTAATACAAATAGATACATAATTTAAACTTTTTACAAAAAGCCGTTTTTCTTAACTGTAACTTTTACTGGTAAATATGTGTTTACTATTATACTGTCTCACCCAATGGTTAATCAACTGTTACGTTTTATTAATGATATATTCAGTTTATTGTTGTCTGTCTTTAGTTTTCAGTAAACGTAAACGTAGACGCCGTATTTTGCATTATAATAATAATGTGGTACTTATGATTTGTTTGAATTTATACAAATTAAATAAATTTAATTAAAATTTATGATAATTAAAATAATTGTAATATTATTAATAATTTTAAAACTGTGCGTAGCAGTGTTGTGATTGTTAAACAAAAGTAAAAATTATTGTTATTTTTATGAACTGGACTAGTTGCGTGTTATTGTTAATTGAGTTTATAATGTGATTGATTGTTTGCTATATACATAATTTAAATAAAAGTGAAAATATTATTTTGATGGTAATTATTTGAAAAAATATTTTTTACTATTCTATGGTTGTCACACAGGTTATTTATTAATAGATATGTACCTATTAATTGACCTTAATGTATGTGTGTAAGTTGAATAATACAATTTGTTATTTTCTATCCATTCATTCATAGCATTTCCCACAAGTGGGATAGCCAGCGGATAAACTCCGTGTAGTAAAGATGCAACTCATTCTCTCCGTGCCGTTGAAAAGTTAAAATATTTAGGATTGGCGGTACATTAATTAACGATATAAGGTTAATGATTTTTCGGAATGTTTTCCAAAAATCTGTCCTTTACGCCCCCTATAAAGAAGATAGGGAGACTTATTATTTTGCGGGGACTCCATGAGACGGTTTTTGTTTATCGTAATTAGGTACATATTTGTCACCGGTTCATCTTTTTATAATTTAACAATGATGATTTCTTGACTCTCAGGGATTTTGAGCTAGTTAATAAATAATTATTAATAATACAATCCAATAAAGTATTCGTTTCTTACATAATAAGCTTTTATTATAAACTGTTATTTAACAGAGGCAATGTGTTACTATAAATTTAATAGAAATGTGAATTACATTGAGTCATCTCTACGCATTCAGGTTTCGTGTTTTGCTCGTTGATGTTCTTAGTACCATTAGGTATACAATATTGTTATCGTGAATGCAGTGAAAGCTCACCGTATGACTTAATATTTTACATTATATAAAATTTATTTTGTTAGTAGTAGGTAATAGTTTATGTAACAGAAGAGGATTGCGTTTTACCTAGCGAATATAAGCCGTTTGTTGAAGTACAATTTTCTCTTGTACCAAATATGAAACATTACTGCAGAACTTTTGATCTTGCAGATTAGTTACTATTTTTCCATCGTTGAATTTAAGATATAAAACGTCTATATTTTTTCGATCATCTACCTTATAAAGGACACTCGAAAATTTACGAAGAAGTGTGGGGGACAATTCTTTGCCGGATGCTCTACGGAAATAATATAATATATATATATATAAAAAAAAAAAACAATATTTTACAGTTTAAAAATCAGTTAAGTTCACTAAAATATACCTTCCTATGTAATATCTTTCTGGTAGCATATTATTTTTAATTTATATTATGTACTGGAAAGATATTTACCAGAGATGAAGGAATGTATGTTAATGTCTGTTAATTTACATGCAATTTGTCCTCTCCGTGCCACTATATCGGTAAACATCATAATCAGCATTTCCCAAAAAAAAAAGAATATCCAGTAAACTCACTGTATGTAATAAACCATGTATAAACTGTCTTCTTCTTATTTTTTATTTATTTATTTTGCATTGATTACAAACAATTACATAAATGGTAAACATTCAAGATAAATCAATATACATAGGGCGAGTTCATTGCAAAGGCGCGATCTCTTCCGGTCAACCCTTCTTTGTTCTATAGTCACAGAATCTCCCATAAGTCTAGTATAAATTTAATAAGAGGATATTGTTTAGCATAGCCATAGCACTACGTACATATTACAAAAGTAGTTTGTCATTTCCGTACCTTTAAAATAGCAAAACCGATTGAATCTGTAAAGTGTGTTCTATATTACTAACGAATAATCATCATCTCCGGTCAATTCTGAAGATCGTGACCATCACATTTCATTCTATTTTAGACCATCTGTCTCCAACTTGAGCAATCCTTAGCCATGTGCAGTGAGCTTTAAGTGGCCACCTTTAATTTGGTCGCTTCATCTTACTGGAACTCGATCCAAAATAAAATTAAAAAAAAACTAAGGAAAAATCACGTTCCTATATTACTCACGATTAAACACTTTTATTCACGACAAATGATTAAAGAAAGGAAGAGAGATTTTCTAAATGTATTTTGTTGCAAATTTGGACTCGTGTGGGCACGAATGTAAAAGAACTATAATTCGTGTAGGTAATACATATTTCAATATGATATTTTAAAGAATCGTGATTTTTACTAGTTTGGGCAGGAGGGGCGTGGTTGATACTAAAATTGTAATATATAACAGTTGTAAAACAAATATTAAAAAGTAATAAGTCATTATTGTATTTTTTATTGTCTATTATGTTTATGATTACATTTATCCTCCTGAGAGGAGCATCGAAGACGTAAAATGAAGCATTAAAGATTCCCTTGAGATGGTATTAGCCGGCCAGCACCCCAGGCTGCTCACTGGGGCCCGCCCGTGACGACTAACATTTTTACTTAGAAGAGCAGATAAATAGAAGTCCCGATTTATATACAGAAGAACCCCTCCCATATCTCGCTATAGGATGGGTTCTTCTATATTATATAAATCAAAAGTTGTCCATTAAAGAGGAAGGAATTTTGAAAAACAAAAGCATAAAGTAAAAAACCATGTTCAGCACGGAAATTCAAGGCAAATCTTATCCCATAATAAGTCGAGTGATTTGTTCAAAACAGAACATTTGGAAATTGAGTGCACCTGATGATACGAACTCGGAGTCCGCGAAACCGGTCGTGCGTTAGTCTAACTCAACAGTAACGTAAAACAAAAATAATAAATATTTATTTTATTTTATTTGATGGTTAATTTTTATTATATAGTAGATCTGTAACCGATAAATCGCTGGCTACTTCATTCGTAAGAAATTTCTTGATGGTATATACAGATAGTTTGAATTAATAATTAAATTACATTATTTTCTATGTATTCCAAATGATACGTAAAATACATAAAATAAATTATTATTTATCACATAAAACTTCTACTGAACGTATGTCCAATTATTATTTAAAACGTTTCACTGTACTAAATTTTTATATCGATGGTTAATTTATTATTTAATTTAATTTAATTTGTTATTGGACGTAATTCTTTACGGTAGGTACCTACTTTTCCGGACAAATAATATTTCATGTCTGTTAGAGCTTATTACCTTTCTACAAATATGTAGCTTCACATTTTTCACCGAATCGTGCGTCGTGTGCGAGTAATGCTAATTTAACCACAATGAGATGATTAAATTGGCGTGTAATGGTTGAAATTATATTTAATAATGTTCTTCACTTATATTCTTTGTATGTATTATACAGTGTGTCGCAAAATATATGTGTATATCATAATCATATAATTCGGAACTTTTGACTTACCTATTTATTATTATTGTTGACATCAATAATTGTAATCATTATTGTTTTGTCTCTGATTTTTAATAGTGATTGTTATCATTTTAATATAATTATTTTCCTTTATCATGCAGTTTAAAATTTTAATATTTCATAATAGATTCTACCCTATTATTATTTCATAATTACATTATTCCTATTTTTTTTTTTAATTTTTCATGTTCAATTTTGTCATACATGTCCTATTCATTATTTAATTATTTCTACTATCATAATGGATTTTGTTCAGTTTTAATTTTATTTTTATTCAATTAGGTATATCTTAAATAAATATTCATTTAATTTCCTGTTATAACTACATTTTACATTGTTTTTGTTATTATTGTTTTTAATTGTTGGACTTTCATTGATTAATCTTACTTAATATTTTATCGTAATTTACTGACTACTATATACCTAATTTTATTGAATTTGAATTTTATTCTCACCATATACCTACATAATTTTATTTCTTAATGTTTCTCTGTTTACCGTTGATTTGTTGGTGCTATAAATTTATTGTCTTGTCTATGTCACTGTTGTTGTTTATATTAGTATAATTTGTATTCAAACATGTAAAAGGCTTGTGCCGTGTGTTTTTGTAAATAAATAAATAAATAAATAAAAAATATTTTTTTTTTAAATTTATTTATTTATAACTTCATGGCATAATCCCACAAGTGGAGTAGCCAGTACGATAACTATTGTCGCTAACAAGTCGTTCTCTCCATGCCAATTTAAAATAGGCCACTCGTCATTGGTGGCATACCTCATCCTTAAATTGTAGGTGTTAAATGTGTTGTACGCGATGTTTTGAGAATATCTGCCTTTTATTTATTTATTTATTTTATTCTTCTTGCACATCATCATTCACATAACAAAATCAACAAATCAGTTTACATAAGAAAAAATGTGATGATATGCAGTGCCGAGATTATCACTTTATAGTGATTTCTTCCATCTAACCACGCCATATTGACACTAAACACAAAAAAAATAAAATAAAAACACAAATAAGAAAAATCTTGACATAAATCAAAATGAATGAAAAAAAATCTACAATTCACATCCACGATTGTAAAATTGGAGTAATAGGTATATCACTTCAATTTTACAAGTGGTTACACGAAAACTAATGGAAAAAAGTGGGAGACAAAGAGGTACAAAACCATCATGGCATATCCCTTAAGCGCGGTAGCCAGCAGACCAGCTGTTGGAATAAAACATGCAAGCTTTTTTGGATTGGTGGTAAAGCTCATCGTTAAATTTAAAATGTAATATGTCTTAATTTTTTCGGATTCACCTGCCATTTTAAGGACAATCGAAAACTTACGGAAAAGAGCGGGAGACCAATTCTTTACCGAGTCCTCCAGGGAATACAATAAAAGTAAATAAGAGTTATTGAAACTGACAACAAAGTCGCCAAACTAGCTACAATATTTAATTTACCGGGGTCATATTGTTTGTAGGTATATATTAGATATTTTCGTAGAAAACAATATGAAAATTGCAGTTAGTTGGATACAGTTTGCTATAATAATATGTTTGCTATGTTATTATTTGAGATAATGGTGAGAACTATATTGAAAATGACAGTAAATTACCCTAATATTATCACTTTCCTTTGTATTTATCTACATTTTACGATAGTTAGATGTTAAAAGATAATAGAAATATATACATATTACAGTAGAAATAAATACTTGTTTCAATTTACCCTAATTATGGAATTCTACTACGTGTGCACCGACACAATCTCTATCATTCGCTAATAGTGGACATTACATAGTCGGTATGTTAAACTATTAAGTAAAGTATAGGTTTGATAATAGTCGGTATTAACCCTTAACCGGAATCGCTATTTCGGTCAACGTAACTGGAATCGCGGGTCCAAATGGACCCGCTAATTAAAATAAAGTTTTTTTTGTAATATAGACGTTATTAACCATTAAATGGGTTATAGATGTATTGAAACTAGTTGTTTGTAGTATGTAAGGTAGTTTTATTAATTAACATTTTTAAATTATACATCTTTTTGGCTTTTCTTCTTAGGAACCAAGTTTAGCACAAGTTTTTATCAGTCCCTTTTTTGACATGTAAAATTATAATAACAAAAAAAAAACTTAAAAAACTAATCAAAGTACAGGGTTTTACGTCTCTTCCCATTAACAAAAACAAACATTCCTTATGAGATCATTCAAAAACAAAAAAAATGGTGAGATATGAAAAAATTAAAAAAACCTCAGTCTTTTTATCATTTTATGTAAGGCACTTGCTACACAATATCCTTTTTTGTAGGTGAATCTTACATTTATATAGTTGCAGCATTTTTCACACTTCTGTGATTGTTTATTGTCAGTCACATTGTGATCGGATGAAGAGTCACTAGAGTGTGAAGTGGATAAGTGTGCCGTATTTTCATTTTCACTTATGTTTTCTTCGTCACAAGGTTCAAAATCACTTAGAGGTTCTGGATCTGAATCATTTTCATCCAATAACAATTCTTCAATATCTTTATTAGTAAGATTACACGTCATTGTTCCAAAAAAATATCTAAAACAATACAAATTAAATAAGTGTACATTTACATAAAAGTTACGTAATTGGAATCGCGGGTCCAATTGGACCCTCGATAGTTCATTACCTCCACTTCCAGTAAATTGTAAGCACCACGCGTCTGGCACCCGCCGCGACTCGCGACGTAATGAGATTAGATTGGCGCGCAAAAGTGTAACTGCCCGCGTTTAAAAACTAAACGGTTTTTTTGTTTATGTCGGGTCCAAATGGACCCACGATTCCGGTTAAGGGTTAATGTATATTCTATAAAGTTATTCTCAAATAAAAGGTCTTCTACACATTTCTGATAATTTTCCAATGTCTAATAGTAAAAAAACGGTATTCTTGAAATATTGCGACAAAGACACACTACCTACTAATAGGTAATACCTATACCATCATGGCAAATCCCATAAGTAGGGCGGCCAGCAGAGCCACTGCATTTTATAAACATAAAAGTTCTTTACACTCCATGCCAACACAAAGTAAAGACATTCAGGAAGGTGAGCCAACCTCTTTGTTGAATTTAAGACGTAAAATGTCTTTATTTTTTCGAACATTACAGATTTGATATTAGTTGTTCATAAATATTTACTCCACGATAAAGTACTCGAGCAATCGATCTGTTTATTTGAAAACGCGAATTTGTTCCTTCTTATTTAATTCTATCAAAATGTTCGAACAAGAAATCTATCTATACCATCACGGCATATCCCACAAGTGGGGTAGCCAGCAGACCAATCGCATGTAAGAAACACGCAAACTGTCCTCTTCGTGCCAATATAAAATCAAGACATTCAGGATGGGTGGCAAACCTCATCGCTGAATTTAAGATGTACAATGTCTTAGTTTTTTCGAACACCTGCCTTTTACAGGATACTCGAAAACTTACAGGGAAGAGTGGGAGACCAATTCTTTACCGGGTGCTCCACGGGATCCACGGGGAACAAGAAATGATACTTATAAATACGTTGAAAGCTTTTTATAAACCACGTAATTTTTTTCTCATTATTAGAAGTCATTTTGCGTTTAAACGTAAAAAGGCAAACAAATTATTTCTGCTTGAAATGGATTAAATTTTGACGGACGACACGGAGAACATAAAAAAAGAAAAGAAAATAAAAAAAATAAGAGAAGAGTGTAGATAATAAGTAGAGAGTTTGGAGAATGTAAGTTCATCTTATTGAATTGCATTGATTCATTCATATTGCTCGCATTTTAGTCAGTTACTGTATATTATTATAATATTATAATTGTATACTGTTGTATTCATTACACACATTAGTTACATTACATTAGTAACGCTGATCATAGATCAATGAACTTCAGTCATGACGTTTGATTACCATTATATAGTTATTCAATGAATACTAAGGAATACAGTGAGGGAAACTTTTTAGTTTTTGGGAAGCATTTTTGCTTACACCTTTAGGTTCAGATGGTTTACTTACATTATTATTATTATTTTTTTATGTTTAGAAGGGAAAATAGATGCCAGTGTAAATCTTGTTTAATCATTTTTTTATATATTATAATATATTCACTGTTTATTTATTTACTTCATTCTTCTTGCATATCATCATTCATGTAACAAAACCAACAAATCAGTTTACATAAGAAAGAAACGTGATGATATGCAGTAGCGAGATTATGACTATATAGTGATTTCTTTGGCTCTGTCCACATACCTGACACTCCAAAGGGACCGGGAACTATAGGAAGGGGTTAGGGGACTATAAGTACTTACTTAATTATTTTTGCATGACTTCGGCTTGTATAATAATCATTCTAATCAAGTTCTTCGTTCTGGTCCAGAAAACCACTGTACCACCTCTGGGGTCGACCTATGGATGGTTATGCAGTCTCCTTCGTACTTTCTTCTTGCACACTCTTCCACCAGATATTGGATTGTTTAAGACTGAGCTCCACAGTCGCATTCCGGAGACTCCTTTTACCACATTTTCACATTAGGTAGTTGCAGCAGCCTTGACCCGTGCGAATTCTGTTTTGTTGGACCCAGACTTTTCGGGGGAGACTGTAGCCCGGGACCTTGACAGTAGGGTATTCGATGATGTTCTTGTTTGTTAGCGAGTCTACTTTTGTTTTTTATTGAGAGAGGCGTCTTTCGTCTTATAAGGACATTGCCAATCTGACATCAAGTCATTGTATCTTTGCTTTAATAAATAAAAGCATAAAAACTACTATTGATACATGGAATTTATTGCTGTAACTGCGCTAATATTATTTTCTTCAATAGTACATTTCATATAATATTCAAAGATGCTATACTAAAGACTTGTATGAACTGTAACATCACGATTATTGTAAGTAAATGTATTCTATGTAACTAATACTTCAAGTATTTTAGTTTTTGCGTTTATTAGTAATACGTACACACGCCTGACTTTGAATTCATCCGATCATCACGTTTAATAATTTAATGTAACAAACATGGAACTGGTAATTATTTTACTTTCTATAGCTTCCCTGAATCTTGGAAAACATTCAAAGATTATATTATATTGTTCGAGGATTTGTGCGTTTACCTCGTGGAAAAACGTATTTTATAATTTAAAAAGTTTATAAAATGCTAACACTGTTTATTTTTTTACACTAGTAGTTATTTATTTGGCTCTTTCGTAAAGATAATTTACACTAGTAATTATATCTTTGGCTCTTTCGTTAAGATAATTTACACTAGTAATTATATCTTTGGCTCTATCGTTAAGATAATATACACTAGTAATTATATCTTTGGCTCTTTCGTTAAGATAATTTACACTAGTAATTATATCTTTGGCTCTTTCGTTAAGATAATTTGACATTTTCAAGAGAACAGTTACTACGTAAAACATTTCATTTTAATAATATCTTCGATTCAGCTGTGAGATGTAGCATTATTCCTGGATGTGATATATAGATGTGATATATTATACAGTATTATTATTGTAGACAATAAGACGATTGTTGCAAGTCTTATTAAAGCTGAAGGCCAGTTTGTTTACTTGCCTTGCAAACAATGATATACACTAAATCAATTTCGAAAAAGACATGCCAGATAATATGCAAGAGATATACAAGTACACTGGTGGAGTTTGTCCTCCAGTTCTGAGAGTGCGAATGCGTCTTATAATGCCATAAAATGAACCATATTGTAAGTCCAATCAGAAACCTCGATTGGAGAACCATGTCTACACAATGCAACATTGTGTAGCATCTAATCGGAAGAAGTGAGAAAGGTGTCCCAACGCTTACGTATTTGCTCTAGGCTGGCTTAAGTGATCACTTTCGGTGTCCATGGACAACGTTCACCAATTCCTCCACTCTAACTGTCACGATGTAAGGTCCACCAATCGAGAGACGCTTTATGCAAACCTTAGAAGCAACCACCTTTTTGGGATCTCTTTTTTCAGATCTCAAATGGATCGCGATCTCCCATCTAAATGGCGTCGGAACAATTAAGTTCAATACTTTATCGGCTGCTAGTTCGACCACTTAGCAACAAATGTTTAGAATATTTACTAATTTTTTTATTGTTTAACCGGATTTGGGTGCAGATGACAAAACCAATCAGAAACCTCGATTGGAGAACCAATCGAGGTTCTCCAATCGAGGTTTCTGATTGGAGATTGATTTTTTTTGTGGATATAATGATAGTTTGTTGATTGTATATTGTTTATTATTTTTATTCGCAGCACGCCTCGATACAGGTTAACCTAGTGAGGCTGCTGCAACTTAATTGTAACCATGTTAAGAAAAAATGTATGTTGATATTTTGTATTTATGCGCAATAAAAGAATTTCTATTCTATTCTATTCTATTCTAAACATTCATATTGTAAGTGTCCTCTGAGTTTGGAAGGGGACCTACATGAGATTACCATTTGACTGAGAAATTTAACATTTAATCTTTAGGGCTAGAATACTGAATGCATTAAGAAGTATTGCACAGAGAGGAGGACCTTTTTTTATTATTATATTATGCAAATAGTCTTTTGGGTTCTCGCTTGTGGTAGATGCCTATCACAACAACGTTTATAAGCAGTATACTAAAATAATGTAGTAATGTTAAAACTGTTGATCGCACAGTGGGCGACATAATTACCTTATAGGACTTTCCTACTAAATTTTATATCTGATGATCATACCAAAATATCGGGCACATATTGTACAATAAACTAAATTGAATATTACTTACTGCACCAAAACCATTTAAGTTTATTATCGGCAGTGCCAATTTGTAATGAATATAAACATTAAATTGAATAAAATATCGATGTTGTGCTCAATGAAAAGCATATTGTATGAACAGTTTTGCAATCTATAAAATGTAATGGTTATTATTTTCATATAAAAGCACAACATACAGCCTTCCTAATACAGAAACACTTATGTATACCTACATTATATGAAGCTGTCATTGGGACGAATAAGTAAGAATGTTGGAGCCTTCGGCGAGTCGCACGGTAGCTTAATTGGACAAAACACACCTCGCGATAAGGATGGGTTACGGGTTCAAATCATCGCGTCCGGGGTACTACCAAATAAGGTGAAATTGTTTTTTCTAAGCCCTATATAGTAGTTTCTTTAATTAAGAACAAATGAAAGTGTGCATGAAGCAATACCGCTAGAACTAACAGATAAATTTGTTTTTTTTTCACACATCAGCTATGAGAAGAAAAATGAATGAACTGAAGAAATATTAATAAAATTTCTTCTAATAGCCATTCTGTTTGAGGATATTTTATCATTAAGGGTTTTCTTACCACTTTCCCTTGAATATTTAAAGAGCTGAGCTCCTATATCATCCAGACTCAACGAAACAAAAGAAAAATTCAAAGGGAGGGCTCGGGATTTGCCTTAATTAAGGGCTCCCCCGACAAAATTCTCCTCTAAATTACAACCCTTAATGTCCCTTGGAGGAGATACTCGCTACAAGGCACTACTCACTACTACAATATTCTTACAAACTATATTCTTACAGTTACGTAGGAGATTTGTTACCTACTTGTATACGAAATATAAATGACTTGTATAGTAAATTAAAGCAGCATTTAATAATATATCTTAAACCGTAGTATCATTGTTGATGATAGCCGATAAAATCATCACATTTATTTCAATAACTGAACGCTTCCTTGTTGTTTATTTATTTACGTCTTATTCATGTGTAATTATTGTTGTGTATAATAATAATAATAATATGCAGTTATACACAAGACGCATATGTACAAACGAGACTATACATAATATTATGATATGAATTATTCATTAATTATTGTAGGTAACTTGTTGATGATATAACAGTTAAGTATTTGCAATGTGTATGCTATACTTGAGAAGCAAACAAATAGTTGTAGGCCTGTTAATAAGTATACATAATATACTTCTGGACTATGTCACGGTATTAAAGATAGTTAGAGATAATAGTAATATTATGTGCAGTAACCATTGCACCATCAACGCATCATTTTGTATATTTCAATATATTCAATGTAAATTCGTTTTTAATTTTCCATTCCATTTCCAACAAAAAAAAAAAAAATCAAAAAAAAAAAAAAGTTCGTCGGTAGCCTGGAGGTAGAGTCTCGGCCTTCAGAACATGGGGTCCGTGGTTCGATCCCAGGTGCCGGCAAACTCCCCTTTCACGGCACAAGCTTTTAGCTTAGTGTGAAAGGTGTATAAGGTTATATTTGGGTTTATAACAAACCCAGATATATCTTTTTAAAAAAAAAAAAAAAAAAAAAAAAAAAAAAAAAAAAAAAAAAAAAAAAAAAAAAAAAAAAAAAAAAAAAAAAAAAAAATCGTACGAATCAAGTATGAATTTATTAAAAAATATAATTACATATCTACTTATATGTGAAGAATATTACTCAACAGATACCTCATTCGCGCAACTAACAGACTGTGCAAGCTTTCTTTAGTATTGATCAGGAAAGGTGTCTCGATGCTTACGAATCGGCTTAGTCTTAAGCCAAAATTCTTCTTCTTAATCTTTCATTAGACCCAGAGGTCTGTTCATGCAGGAGGGTCCTCTTGCGATGTGGAGGTCCAGCTGTCCTTCCATCGTTTAGAGGGTCTTCCTGGTAGGCGTCTTCCATCAGGTAGTCCATGTAGAACAATATTTGGGATTCTGGTGCTACCCATCCTCTGGACGTGTTCATACCAAAATCTTCGGCGTTGTCTTCCCCATCTAACAACATCCTGGACCTCACATATCTCCCGGATTATGGTGTTTCTCACACGGTCTCGCAGACTTTTTCCGGCAATGCCTCGCAAAATTCTACTTAATATAATATTCAATTGACCAGTGCTTGCCTAAGGCTCGCTCAATCTGCGAGAAAAGTATATCAGGTTTAATCAGGAGTTGTATGGTCTATATAGGGATCAAATCATCACACATGAAATGTTAATTTGAAGACTAAGTTGGACTGGACACGTCCAACGAATGAGTGAGGAGGACATTCCAAAAAGGCTTTTGAATGCCACACCGGGTAGTCAAAGAAAACTATTAAGGATGAACCTTCGATGGCTGTATGGTGTCAATAAGGACGCACAGCTCATTTTCATCCAGAACTGGCGAACAACAGCACAGCAGGACTGGCAGTCACGAAGGAAACCAAGACGGGACCAACAGGGTTGTAGAACCATTGATGATGATAATACTGATATTGAGAATGCAGTGTGTACATAAATAGCTAACATAACTAGGTTTGTGTGCATTTTATCAGTTATGATAATGAGCGCCTATTGTTGAGGTCCAGTGTCGCATCATGAGAACCATCATTGTGTGTACATCATTAATAGTTTAGTAAGTAAACAATTGCAACAATCAACTATCTGACTACTTATTACATATTATAACTATTGATAATAATAATAATATTTTCTCAGAGATTCACTTGCATACATGGAAGCACGTTACGTCACTGATGACTTACGGTAGATTGAATAGCAGGGCCGGCGCAATACCTATCAGTTCCGCAAAGATAGGTATATTAATTATTTATTCTTTTTGCGCATCATTAATACAACGGTAATTCCAATTCTAATTTAAATATGTTTATTGGGATATTAAATATTATTTATTTTTTACAAAAATCATATTTATTTTATAAATGCACAGTAAATATATTAATTCCCTCAAATTTGAGCAGAACTCGTACTTTAAGGGATACAAAATAACAAATCAATGTAAAATACAAAATATTATTTTATTTATTTATTCTTTAATGTACATAGATAACAAGCAAAACGTGTATGCAGAGAAATCATACAATCAATAGACAGAGGACGAGTATATCGCAGAGGTACGATTTCTTCCAACTAGCAAAAAGTTTTAAAAATTAGGATGATGTGAAGTGGCGAGATTATCACTTCATACTAATTTCTTCCATCTTACTACGTAATTGACATATATATGCATTACTTCGTGGATCATCCAGCAAAAGAATTGGCCCACTCTTTTCTATAAGTTTTTGTGTGTCCTGTGAAATTCAGGTGTTAAAATAAAATAAACGAATTGTAATAGAAAAATTAACAGACCTCTACATTTCCTCATTTTGGAATTGAGCTTTTGTTTGATACTCATTAGCAAATCACAAAACATAGTCTAAACATGTAAAGCACTCCGAGCATTGATTTTTAGGTGAGATCTCCTAAGCCCGTCTCTGTGTATTGAGTTAATATGAAAGTGTTTATATGAACAAAGTGTTACAAATACTCGTATTAGCTATCTAAATACAGGAGATAACAATAATAAGTATTATATCTGGCGATGATTATTTTATATACCTATCTACAGACAGACCCCGATTTTTTTTTATTGTTTTTAACATTTGTCCACTCCTAGATCGAGTGATTTAAAACTGCAATTGAAAGTTTTGAATCTGCTCGTGAATGATACTAACGGATTGAAACCAGTCGCAAACTGAAACAAACAAAAAAATTCTGCTGTTTTCTGTTCTAAATACTATATTGTTGTATACATTGATAATTATGCTTGCTTGTTATTTTTTGGATCTTTTATTAGCCATTGTTGTTGAGCTTTGTTTATTTATTGCTATTCATTGTGTTTGATTCGTTTATGATTGCGTTTAATCCTTCTGCTAAGGGGCATCGAACACGTAAATGTAGCATAAAAGATTCCCATGAGGTGGTATTGGCCGGCCAGCCCTTCAGGCTGCCCATTTGGGCCCGCCCGTGAGGACAAAAATTTTGCTTAGAAGAGCGGATAAATAAAAGTCCCCCGACTTCTGAGATATCCGGGTATGGGAGAGAGTCTTCAACGTTTAATGTATTCTGTTCTTTCTGTCTGTATTCTACAAAAAAATCGGTCAGTTGACATGTTGTTTGCTCCACAGATGTCAAACATAATGGTTTCAAACAGAAATTGATGAGATTGGTGAACGTACCATGGGTAAACCACCCGAAGCCGATTAGGAAGTTACGTAAGAGGAAGTCAGCACAATTTGACGGTTGTGCACATGAAGTATCTGTTGATTAGTATTCTTAATAAAACTGAAAAAGTTTTGAAGAGGCCTATAATATTATTTTGTTATGTGAATGATGATGTGCAAGAAGAATAAAATAAATAAATATATCTAGGAGAGTTATCTCTAGGGTTGACAATAGAAGAAGTAGTGTATTATCATCATAGGGCGGCCGGTGTGGTGCGGATGTAACCCTCTTGCCTTTGAGTCACGAGGTCCCGGATTCGATTCCCGGCCAGGGCAGATCGAAGAGTGAGTTTTTAAAATTGTCCTGGGTCTGGGTGTCACATGTATATGTGTTCAGTGCATTGTATATATTTGTATCGTCACGTAAGTACCCTTAATATAATTCATTTCTTAGTTTGGGACTAACCCGATCTGTGTGAATTGTCTATAGGTACGTTAAAAAAAATCTTGTTTATTAACTATAGTGTGTCAAGATTGAACTAAATCGTTCCAGTCGTAAACAGAAGACATACTGTTTTAATTCATAACGTAGTACATTAAAGGCATAAATGTACAACAGTATGGTCAAAATATAGAATTATTCTAGAAATCTCATGCACACACATAGAGTATGATTAATATAATATTATGCTTGCATTACGTTACAATATTGTCTATTATTATTATTATTACTTCTTGCGGTGAGCAACAATAATAAAAACTCTATTGTGTTGCCATATGTGTGGGAAAGTTCCCGCCGAATCATATTATAGACAAAAACCGCGGGAAATTTTGAAAAAAGAGATGGAAATCTTGATTGTTAAAATATTGGCCATTTTTAATTTTTTAAATAACATTTTTCCGACATTGTCCGTCTTTTTAATAATGTTGATATTTGTATAATATACAAATATCAAATAAAAGAACTAGCAGGAGAAAGAAAAAATATTTGGCATTCTAGATCCGTTTATATAATACCTTTAGTCATGTCAGCTACAGGGGTAACTCCGAAATCTTTAATAAATAATTTACAAAAATTAGATTTACCGGTTAATTTGTGTATTAAAATTCAAAAATCTATTATAATAAAAACTTGTTAAAAGTTTTTGAACACAGATATTTCAGGCACAATGCTGGTATTTTGATCCCGCGTTTTGAGCCTAATCCTTTGATATCCTGTATATCTGGATAGGTGAATTTTTCACGGCATTAGACTGTTAAGTTTTTATGTGACCATGACTGATCATGTGGAGACTTATCTGGTTGTATAATGCTGAGAAGTGTGGATGGCAATTCTGCCGCCGCGAAAATAAATGATTGTCTCCTATTCTTATTAATATCTGGTGTGTGAGTCTGTGGATCCATAAATCTCCCATGTGTCAAATTTTCAAAAAATGAGATATTGATACCATATTATTCGTCTCGTAGAGCTCCATCTACTGATTAAGTAACCCAACCCTGAGATATCTTTGGAATTAATTATGGGGAGAAGTTTAATCTCTGACATGCTGCTTTTTTTGGATAATTCAAAAAACTACATATATTACAATTCTTGCTGAATCCCCAGTAGAAGACGCAGTCCAATTATTTAAAAGTATTGTTATATTTAACCTAGCTACTCTGAATTTGTGAGTAAAGTGGAAACACTGTTGTGAATTTTTGTCTTCCCTGGGATCGCACTGGCTTAAAGATATAAAGACCCCTGTAGAGTATGTTATAATTTCAATAATAATAAAAGATAATATTTATATTAAATCAAACACTGTTTCATTCCACTATGAGATTGTTTTAATTATTAGAATGTTTTCAACTACAATGTAGTCATCATCAGTAAAAACACAATACTAAATCTTAAATTAAAGGACATGCAACAATTAAAAATCTTAGGAGTGGTAACAATTGGCAGGGGGTATGTGGAGGGTGGGGGTTGCATTGCAATAATGCATTTCCACAAAGTTACACTTGAAAATATAAAATATTTATTCAATAATAATGTTTCTAAAAAATGATACTGTGAAATTTTTTTTTTTTTTTAAAAAGATATATCTGGGTTTTGTTATAAACCCAAATACAACCCTATACACCTTTCACAGTAAGCTAAAAGCTTGTGTCGTGAAAGGGGAGTTTGCCGGCACCTGGGATCGAACCACGGACCCCCTGTTCACGAGGCCGAGACTCTACCTCCAGGCTACCGACGAACTCATTACTCGTACATTAATTAATTACTCGTACAATGCCTGTAAATTCATTTCTTGCGCATTCTCCGAATTGAAATTGTTATCTTTTTACATACACCCTTTTTAATTTAAATTAAGTCAAACCAACGTTGAAAAAGCCATAATAACTTACATTCAGTAGAATGACAAGCAAAAGCGACAAAAATAACCTATTATCATATTGCAATTAAATGACAATATTTAGTTTTGGATTCTATTGTGATTTATCAGAAAATAAAGAGGAAATTAATTAAAATAAATAAAAGGCTTTTGTATTGTTCAAAGTTAACACAAATTCGCCACATTCGCATTGTTAATTATGTGCATTTCTATTATTTGGGTACTTCAAGGTTGTCATATAATTTCGATGTTTATTTGAAAATGGAGATATTTCTGAAGCAGCCTTGGAACTAAATTTATTTCATCATTTAGGTATGTTACCTCTTATATGATTGTTTGAAAATAACTCTGCTAGTCGTGATGGAATTTCGGAAGGTGTTTTTCAAACGTATGCAAGCGAGACATGGACGTGGTTGAAGAAGGACGAATGTGGAATAAATGCAGTAGAGATGCGATCGTTGAGAAGAATGGTTGGTAAAACGTTGCGTGATAGAGTGAAGAATGAGGATATTAGAAGAATGAGCGGATGCAAGAAGAGTGTTGTGGACAGAATGCGCGTGAATAAACTACGGTGGTTTGGGCATGTTGAACGAATGAACGAGGTAAGAATGACAAAGAGGATATACTTATCTGAAAGAAAGGGTGTGAGGAAACGCGGGCGTCTGAGAACCACGTGGCTTGATCACGTGGATCAAATACTCAAGGACGGCCGCGTGTTGAGTAAGAGGAACCGACGTGCGTGTATGAGAAACTGTATGAACGTGGAGGAAGCGAAGGAAGTGTTTAAAGATAGATCTGTTTGGCGTTCCGTTCTCTCTGCCTACCCCACTTGGGACACGGCGTGAGGGTATAGTATAGTATATCTAGTAGAATCTTTGGGATTTTTTCCCCCTAAAAATACATTAAAATATGTTCAAATTTTGATATTTCGAAAAAAAAGTTAAAATATTATGGTCGATTACGAAAAAAAATTGCAAATAAATAAATAGTCAATATTCAAAAATGGTTGCGTAAAATCAGGCGACAATTTCGAGTTCCCTACCTAGAATCCATTTAAAAACTTTAGATTATTTTGATAAAATATTTCTTTGACATATAATCGATTTTCCAATATTTAATGTATTATTTATTTATTTTCGTTTCGTGGAGTAGTCAGCAGACTAGTTGCAAGCAAATTTTTCTGTGTCAATAAAGTATTAAGCCATTCAGGATGGGTGGAATAATTCATCGTTGAGCTGAAGTTGTATTTTTTTTTAGTTTGTAATGAAATTGCAATCTATTATTACATCAGTTGAAATGAATATTATTTTCGGTGAATACCATTCAAGATATTATTTTGTTACTTATAATAGTTTGAATGATATTAATTAAATATGATGTATTTATTCATTAACAATATCTACACCGTACAAAGAACAATAGCCGGGTTTATTGCATAATATCATATACTAAAATTGGCAATTTTCACGTCAGTAGCTGTCTATCATGATTGAATAATGTTGTACAGCAAATTTGTTTTTTTAATATTGAGGAGATATAGTACTATTTTTTTGGTGTCCTAATTGTTTTTACTTTGTTATGTTGTAATTTTAAGAATATTTTTTTATTATTTCATTTGAGAAAAAAATGATTGATAAGTGACAAATAAGATTCTGATTTGTATACACTTGCTAAAGTTTACGAGTTCACGTTAACGTGACTGCCTAAGAATAATTGTTGTAATATAACATAACATGCATAGACAATTCACACAGATCGAGCTAGTCCCATATTCAGATATAAATCTTGTGTTATGTGGTGTTCTCACTTTGGCGAATATCGCTAGGGCACCAAAATATCGCCAGCCATTTGAACCGTGTGAACAAAATGACAGCTAGTCTGAAACGATAAAAACCAGTAGAAACGATATCGTCTCGAGTTGACCACCTTCCAACTTTCTCGGCCGATTGAACGATTTGCACATGCGCAGATATGCGCGGCGTTTGTATATATGGTAAAAGCTTTATAACCTATAAATTTTATAATGTTTCCCGCTTCGTGACAGCTGTTATCTTTTTTGTTGGTTTGTGGCGTTTGTTTCCTTAATTAAAAGGCGCCTTATAACCTCTACTATAACATTTACGATTAAAAATAAACACTTCGCGATCTCCATGTCGACGCCATTTTGAAAACAGTGTCAAAATCAAAGCGCATCTGACAGATCGTTTCTATATCGGTGGACTTGTGTGAACAGGTGTGACGATCAATGGGCGTACGGCGAATTTTGTTTTTTCGCCTGGCGTTATATTTTGAAATTCGGCTGGCGATATTCGCCAAATGTGAACACCCCATTACGGGTACTAACGCGACGATACACATTTATACAATGTACTAAACACATATACGTAATTATAACACCCAGTCCCAGGACAATTTGAAAAAGGTCATTCTTCATTTTGTCCTGGCCGGGAATTGAAGCCGGGACCTCGTAACTCAAAGACAAGAGCGTTACCTCTGCGCCACACTAGCTGCATGAGTAAATCATATGATGGCGTTCTTGTTTACAAGCATTTTCTACAAATAGAGTACGCAGTAAACAAAATATTTTTTTGGTTTAATTTTGCTATTATATATTATATTTTGTTATGTTATATATTTCACAAAATTTTATGTTAGCAGAAATTATCAAGGTACCAGGCATTGGTGTATACCTACATTCATATTGTTATGATATTTATCAAATTTTATGCAGTATGTTTTCTCATTTCGTAAAAAAAAATTGATCAAATGTCTGATAATGAGATTGTGTCAAAAGTATTACAGATATTATGAGTCCTAAATAGTGTTAAAGTTTTATTTATCGACCGTCGGTTCTTGGTGGAAGTTCATGTTAATATTTTTTTAAATGAAATACATAGTTAATTATTATTTCAGATCAGACCTAGTAGATTTTCCCATGTTCATGTATTTTTGGGCAGTTCTTATTATTATTTTTTTGTTTTCTTAATATCTTGACTAGTGACTAAAATTTGTCTTTTTATGAATTTATTGTATTTGTATATAAATTTTCATTTTAATTTTTTGACTTGAACTGGAGTGTGGCTATGTTTTGTTTGTTTTTACATTTTTGTACAGGTGTTGAATGATTGTGTGATATTATAAAGTTTCTCTGTATACTTATAAAGGCAATTGCCGTATATTGTGTTTAAATAAATAAATTAATATCTAGTTATTCCACTATTGACTTTATTAATTTCGGCTTTCAAGAGCTTCCGCTCTCATCGTCAGGCAAAGTTAATAAAGTCAATAGTGGAATAACTAGATATCGTGTTTCATTTAAAAATTATCCTAAATAATGTACAATTGTACATACATATATTTTTTTAACCATTAGAATTATTGCACTATAGACAGAGAGGTGAATCATTCATATCTTGTCAAGGTGGATTCCACGTTTAAGTTACTTCAAATTACAAACGATATAATTTTCTTTCATTGCAATGGTGATAACAAACAATGAAAAGCAAAATAAATAGTTTACCTCCAATTAGTTCTGTTAACAGCGCGATCAATCAAAATATTAAATTACATTTCACACAAAGTCATCAGAGATGCCTCGAGTAGTCATATTTACGGATATCGATCATTGAATATTCGGCCATGTTCTCGGCGAAAGTACGGCAAAATATTATGGGTTTAATGCATTTTTTATTATTTAATATTAGTTTGGTAACCTAGCATCGCTCGGTTTTTTTCAGGGTTCATCGATTTTACTGTATATAAAAGTAAAAAAAATACTTTTCAGTAATATACGCCATTTTTCATTATTTGGTAATGTTGAGTACTTACCTAATAGTTAACCAATTACAAATGTCGATTGCAGAACCAAGTTTGTAAAAATCTAATTAAACGAAGTAAGAAAGATATCCCAAGGCTTTATTTATTATTTCCGTGCATTGATTACCTACTAATAAATTTGCATTAAAATACATTATTTTAAATTAAATACAATCATTTACAAAGGGTGAGTAGATGTACCTATCGCAAGGGCGCGATTTCTTCCTAGTCGGATTTCTTCATACCCAATTTTATGAAATTTTTACAAAAAAACCTTTAACGAAGGAAAATAGGCGGTATAAGGGAGAATAATAGGTAAGAAAAGGGATTAGGAAACAGATGTCAAATGTCAGATGATAAAGTGGTCTTTGCCGATCTTTTGAATGCGTGAAGAGTGGAGAGCAACCTTATTCCGGAAGACAGGTTATTCCAAGAGCTTACGAATTACGAATAGCTTTCAAATTCGTATACGGCTCTTGGCTGATTGAATTGATTTCGTCATCTGTTCTTTGGGCCTAAGCTCAGTTGAACAAAAAAAATCTTAACATACCGAATAGTAGGTGAATATTCATTGCATCTCTAATAGCGATGATACCAGCCTCATTCAATAATGTTAAATGTTAAAGCAAGTTAATAGTAATGAAGTTCAAAGGTTTTATTGTTTTGTAAAGATCATGGACGCGAAACGAATGAAGTCATTCTTTAAGATTATTTTAAAATAATCATTATAATTTTCTTTTACATTTTGAGGATCCTGATTTTTTTATACTTATTTATAGATATGAATGCACGTTTTTGCAATTTTTAAAATATAATAATTATGATAAACAGTTTATTTTGAAAATAAATTTGTACCAAGACGTAGAATTATTGCCTTGAGGTTTTGTCTTCGAGTAAATCTAAGTAATATTATAACTTAATTTATCAGTTTCGCAATAGTGTTACTGTGTATACCGAAGTCAGAGAAGCAATAAATAAATAAAATAAATAAAATAAATAAAATAAATAAAATAAATAAAATAAATAAAATAAATAAAATAAATAAAATAAATAAAATAAATAAAATAAATAAAATAAATAAAATAAATAAAATAAATAAAATAAATAAAATAAATACAATAAATAAAATAAATAAGATAAATAAAATAAATAAAATAAATAAAATAAATAAAATAAATAAAATAAATAAAATAAATAAAATAAAATAAATAAAATAAATAAAATAAATAAAATAAATAAAATAAATAAAATAAATAAAATAAATAAAATAAATAAAATAAATAATCTTTATTGTGGAATAAATAAAATAGCACAAATGGCGGGTTTATTGCCTTTAGGCAATTTCTGAGTTTATGTTAAACTGCATTGGTTCAATGCCTTTGAATTGTGAAAAAAAATATGGGATGTTTAACGTGTCTCCATAGAACTTATTTACAAGCTCATTCGAATATTTTCATATAATTTACGTTTTAATCTGATTAGTTGAAATGAAAAAAAATGAGTCTCAAAGGAACTATTCGACTATTCAAGTACTTCATCGTGAAGTAAGTAGTAGCATTCGTAATTGACATCCTGTAGTTTGATCTAGTACCAGATCTAGTACCATGACTAAAGTTAGAAGCTGCCCCCTTTATTAAAAAAGTCAGAATGAATATAATGCGGCTCTAAAATCGTTGAATAAAAACGAGTCATGGCCAATTCTGAATCATAAAATAGTTTAGTTGCACTAACTAAGTCAACTAAGTGTGAGAAGATAGTCGAGTCATGATAATTAGTTCTAATTCGTATTCACGGTTTTCCGTACTAATTTAGTTCATTAGTTCATTTTGACACCTTAGTACAACTATAAATTTCGAGAATCTATTGATTTCGTATTCAGAATGAAATTTTAGTTGACAGCCGACGACTAAAATAAGTTGGATTTGGCAGAATTTTATTCGCGACTTTTAATGTGCGAATATTATTAGTTGCTGTCATTTTACCGCAGAATATTGCTATATTTTGGAAGTGTTAAGTTGTTTTTTCAATTAAAAGTAAAAATTTATATTTTTAGGGCAACTCTTAGCATGTATAAATTGTAAAATTACACCACCACCGACGCAAATACGAACGCCAAAATATATCGGCAAATCTGACATTTCACAATTTTCACGCGCGACAACTATTAAATTGTTGCCAGAAGTGTAAATCGGAACGTGAAAAACATTTTGTATTGCGGCATCACTGACTAATATTAGTTTGTCCCATAGATTTTACCGTTTGCACTTGGTGGTTCTCGAGTTTATAGTTGTTTATAGTTCATAACTAATGCTGAATACTACATAATAACTAATATTAATCAACTTTTTAGTTAGTTAGTTCATTAAGATTTAGAATTGGCCCTAATTAAAAAATAATTAAAAAAGATCCATATATTTGATTGAAGAATATCCATATATAGCTGTCAGACTAGATATAGGTGATTCTAAAATACTCTAAGAAAAACGACTAGATGAAGAAATATTTCCAATTCTTATATCGATTTGCTTAGCTTCTACACCTCCCACTAGAGAAAATCCTGGGCACGTTTATTTAAGAAAACTTACAAACTTTCATCATTTTCAAATCCGGTTCCATCGATTATTTCAATCTTGGTTTCAGGTCCAGTGTTTTCTAATGCGGACTTACTGCTATAAATCCATTTCTTACAATATTAACCTAGTCTATAAATGCGCCTAACTAAGTGTTCCTATGGCGTCATTCTATGGCGTTTCGAACGTTTTAAAGGTGCCAGTGAAAAGGATGGCTTTTATTTTGCTTCTAAATCTAGTGAGATTCCTCAGGCTTCGCAGATCAGTTGACAGTCTATACGTCACAGGACCATCAACGCCGAAAGTTCTATCATGAAAGCATGCGATGCTGTATCTGCTGAGCTTTGTAAGATTTTTGATACCTATCAACGAATAATAAGTAGGGATTACATACATCGTAAAGGTTAAACCACCTTATTAATTTGTATTTTATTTAACGGGTCACCACACCTATCTCGTAGTTTGTACATATGAATTAAATCTACATATTATAAAAGAACAAATCAATAACATTAACTTAATATTTATGGATGCATGCATTAATAAAGATTATTATGATAATACCTACCTATGTTCGTAAGTTAAAGGCAGTTGTTACGACATGATAGAAGACGAGAAATTACTCGTGTATTATCGTAGTACTCGTATTGTAGGTAATATCGAGTACTCTGAAATGACAGTTTGTTATGGAACTAATGTGGATCGAATGTTTAAATTTATGGACGCAGCAACGTCTCGATGATTCGAAGATTACTATTGTGTTCGATCTCAAAAATGAAATTATTAGAGTCAATATTTTTTTCTTTTATCATATTACGTAGACAGATACTTTCTTTACAATCATGCCATCTGTAAACATATCTGAATTATCGATCTTCATAGGAGTTTTTATTTTTTTTAAAAAGATATATCTGGGTTTTTGTTATAAACCCAAATATAACCTTATACACCTTTCACAGTAAGTTAAAAGCTTGTGTCGTGAAAGGGGAGTTTGCCGGCACCTGGGATCGAACCCCGGACCTTTTGTTCACAAGGCCGAGACTCTACCTCCAGGCTACCGACGAACTCAAAGTTGCTAGCGGAACTTTCAATAAAATAGATGGAATTTGGAGTGCGTCTGTACTCTGTAAGGGCGAAATGCCGTCTGTTCAATGCCCGTATTATTCCAATCCTCCTATATGGCTGTGAATCTTGGTACCTAACCGAGGTTCAAGAACGGAAGATATTTAGTTTGAAACTAATTGTCCTTAGAATTTAATAAACAATTATCAAAGTTTAGAAAATAATTTCTCAGTTTTGATATTTGTTTAGAATATTTACTAATTTTTTTATTGTTTAACCGGATTTGGGTGCAGATGACAAAACCAATCAGAAACCTCGATTGGAGAACCATGTCTACACAATGTAACATTGTGTAGAATCTAATCGGAAGAAGTGAGAAAGGTGTCCCAACGCTTACGAATTGGCTCAAGGCTGGCTTAAGTGATCACTTTCGGTGTCCATGGACAACGTTCACCAATTCCACCATTCTCACTGTCACGATGTAAGGTCCATCAATCGAGAGACGCTTTATGCAAACCTTAGAAGGAACCATCTTTTTGGGATCTCATTTTTCAGATCTCAAATAGATCGCGATCTCCCGTCTAAATGGCGCCGGAACAATTAAGTTCAATACTTTATCGGCTGCTAGTTCGACCAGTCAGCAACAAATGTTTAGAATATTTACTAATTTACTAACCGTAAGCGTTGGGACACCTTTCTCACTTCTTCCGATTAGGTTCTACACAATGTTACATTGTGTAGACATGGTTCTCCAATCGAGGTTTCTGATTGGTTTGATATTTGTATTTTTCATTACGTGCCTGATTTTTTTACAGTAGGATACTCGAAAATTTGTGAAATAAAAGGCTGGGAGACCTATTTTTCTCCGGGGATTCTGCGGATTTATCTGCCTATATCACATCATACTACGGAAAAGACAATTGAAATATTACTTTTCTTGATTTGATTGAAGCAGCAGCAATCGATCATAAAAAAACAAATCGATCATTTTATTTATTTGATAGCAGACATCACTAACGAGTACCTACCTACTTCACATAATATAATCCCTTGAAGGTACGACAACAAAACCTTTTTAGTTATTATTATGTAACTGTGTTAATCGAATGTATGACGAATCAATTTTCTCCACACGTCTGTTTAGAAATAATAATATCAAAGTGATATTTATTTACTTACATACGTTGTTTGTACATTTTCAGTACAAAACCATATTGTTATCATTATCGTTATTGTGTTTGAGTGAGTTCGAATAAAGAATGAATCGAATGATTATAATAATGAAAAATCATGGCGCCAATACATTTAGAACACATTTACATATTCATTTTAACATAATTGGTTAGTTTTAAATAAATGAATGAATAGAACTTGAGTACTTAGTTGTATAATGCGTATGAATTATGGTAATTTTTTAATTGTTGAATTATTTTCGAAGTACAGATATTTAAATAGAGTTTATGTGATAAATTTATTATACACTTTCCTTAATTTTATTATATTCTAACATAAATATATTTTTCAAACAATTAGGTCCAAAATATCGAATTGTCTTTTGGACGACGCTTATACTAAGTTAGCTTTCATTTCGTTGAATTTGCTTTTACATACAATAAACTTCAACATTTCACAGATATTTCACATCTACATATTCAGCGATGAGACTTGCCACTCATCTTAAAAGTTTTATTTTATATTAGCATGGAGAGGACAACTTGCATTTTTATTGCATGCGGCTGGTCTGCTGGCTACCCCACTTGTAGGATATTCTGTAATGGGATAGTAGTAATTGTAGTTTTACAAAGTATCATAATTTTTTTAAATCTTTGGGTCAATTACACTAATTTATTGTGAACGTTTAGAAATATATGCAAATTAGGATTTTATGCCTTTGTCATCAATAAAATTTTGTGTGACAACCATAGATATTATAATTTTACTTGTTTTACTAGAAATGTGTTAATAAATAAAAGCAAAAATGGTGAGCAGAAACTATACAGTGCAAACTGATAAAAGATCTTCGTCATATCACGAAAGATCTCCAAACAATTCTTACGGAAAGGGTGTTCACAAAAATGGTAATATAAACAACACCCCAAAAAGAAGGGAAAATATTTACCATAAACATGCCTCAGTTGGAACTCAGTACAGTTCACCTTACTATAACGAAAATAGTTCACCAGTCAACAGTCGCTACACATACTCAACACCACATCCTAAAAGTAAAGTGGAAAGACCTATGCCAGTGATTGTCCCAACATATACAGTAACCAACCAGGAGTCATATCAATCAAGTAAAAATATTGATTTAAAAAGAATAACACCTTTACCTGAAGAAAACATATCGTCAGTTGAAAGCAATAACACATCACATGTACTAGGATACAATACTTCCGATGTCCAAAGAATCAATTGCACAGACTCACAATATCAGTATTCCAAAAATGTTGGGACTTTTAATAGTTTCAATAATAACAGTAGCAGTTCTGAGGCTTATTCGATGCAAGGATACAAAATCAGGATTCCATTGACCAACACGTCTCCTACCAATAATAATATTAATAATGTCAGTAATTTGCCAACAATTGCTGAAAGTGTTGTGGACGAAACTGAGTACCCTGTGGACGTCCAGCAGGATTATGAGTATCATGCCAAAGAAAATCAAGACCAAAGAATTGGTCATAATGGGAACAACACAAGAGATTGTGAGATAGATGTTAAAAATGAAGAGTGTTACTGTCGGGATACTCCGTACGGTGCTAATAATAATGAAAGGTTTCAGTACATTTCGGAGAATCCCTCAAGGGACAACAATGAAGCCCCAAAATCGAACAACAAATATAATTACAAGGTGAGTAGTAATTTTTTATATTAAAAACTTATTTTTTATCTTTTTCAACTAAAAGCTTACTTATTTAATAGTCAAAACCAATAACGTAAACTGGTTGACTTTTTCAGAAGCGTGTGTTTCTTGATGTGTTTTGAGTTATTTGGATATTTTTTTAATCTTGTAGGTTCACAAATACTAATATCTATCCAACTCGAAGCCTTATCGGCATTAAAAAACCTTGTCTTTTGTAAGAAACGTAAGGAAATTTTGTTAGACATTATATTTTTGAAATTTTCTGAATGTCAATCCATCATTATTGAATATTCTTAAACATTGCGTAATTTCTATTTAGTCACATCCAAAGATGTTGTACACAGTGACTTTTTTATTACGCAATAAATGTAACAATTTAATCGAGTTTACTTTCATTGAAAACAGCTATAAGATCCCAGATAAGGTGCACGTCAAAATCTCACTGCACTTATCTTTTATTAGGTTATAGTATATGTGTATATAATTTTATTAGGTTATAGTATTTGTGAACACTATTTTACACACCGTTTCACTTACTCAACCTTCGCAATATATTATGTTGTATACTTTTTAATGTGGGTACATCCGTCGTTATTCTTACTCTATCGAGATGATTCAATATCCACAATATGTCATATAGAATTGTTAAATTTTTTTATCTAGCTATTTTCTATTATGTATGGTATTAAATAAAATAATTCATTTAATGCCAGTTTGTATGTAGGTTCAAGTGTAATAAAATTAGATGTAAAACGCAGTAAATCATTTTTTTTTCTTGGAATAATTACAAATTAACTATTTAATTATAATAATAATGATGATGTAATTGTGACACAAAAACGGGTGACGTTTGGCACATGTGCTCGTGTTACCGGTCTATAATTTCAAACTATGTTGTATAGATACGATCAATCAAATTTTGCGACCATACACATTGATGGTGAGCCCTTTAATGACTTTGTCAGAAAGGCAGATGTGACGCACGATCCTTTTTGCCTACCCCACGAAAGAAACGGCGTGATGTATGGATAATAATGTCACATTGTATGTTTCGTTTTTGATGTAAGTATAACAGACATTTTCATATAGGTACTGTATTAATGGGGATGTTTATTTTTATTTCCATACGTGAACTTACGATCTAGTTCTTCATTATAATCAAGGCTTACTTTGGGGATTATACGAAGATAAAGATTAAGTGGTGAAACCAACATTCGCCCATTGCACAAAATTATGTTTTCAGTGGTAATGTTGTCATGTTTTTTATTCTTTGTATACTAATTTTGTGCATAAAGATCATTATTATTATTATTATTACATATCTCATTTATTTAACAAAACAATATTAGATTATACATTTTGAAAGCAATATAAGATTAACAATAAAATATAAATTTTATTATTATTATAAGTAATAATTGATAAATCCACAATTTTATGGTTAGGTTAGATATTACCTAAATTATTGAAAATTGCAAAAAATTAAATCAAATTTTTTAGTGCACGTTTTTAACGTCACTAATCAAAGTAGAAATGATTGTAAGATTTTCTTTTCATGTATTTCATTAGGTCATCGAGTAAATTATACTTGTCTATACTATTTGCATAACAAAACAATAAATTAAGCTCCCAATATGATTTATATCAGTCTGTTACTTTGTGTTGTCTATTTAAGGCCCAAGTAACACCTACTGATGCTTACTTAAAAATAACACTCTATTATTATTTTATTAGATAGATACTGGTGTGGTTATACCCGGCTTCGCTTGGGAATTAATTTGACAATTAATATTTTTTTGCAGATATCATAAGTATTCTATTCTATTCCATCTATCCCCTGTCCCAAGCGAGGTATGCAGAGAAGGTCGAACTCCATATAGACCTATCTTTACATACCTACTTTTAATTTTAGATACACGCAAGTCAATTTGATCCACGTGATCAAACTACGTTGTTTTCGGATGTCCGAGATTTTTCACACCCCCTGATTGACTTATGTACTTCCCTAAAAAAAACAAAAATGGTGGAAATCATTTCAAAACTTTAAATCCACGAAGCAAAAACTTTTGATAGTTTATCAAGATCTGATGTAAAATATGTGTGATTTGTTTTCATGCAAATGCTTATTTTAGACGTTGCAGATCATGATGATAATAAAGTATTTTTTTTTAACTCCATCTATGTATAAATATTCAACAAATTTTAAGTGAACTGTCGTGTTTTATAAAATTTAAATAAAAATATGCTGAATATTTTAAATATTCTATATTTTCATGTGTTACTTTCTCATAGTGGAATGAAACAGTGTTTGATTTAATTTAAATATTATCCTGAACATTTTAGTCTATTTCCATACAAATTCAATGACATTGTGTAATAATGCTAGCATGGTATCAGCTTCCTTCTAAAGCATTTCCTATTTGCCTGCTCTCGCAGACCCAGAGTCGGTTTTTTCCAGCATCTGGGACACGCAGCATTAAATCTGTGTCAATATAAAATTTATTTACTATATTTTTAGCGTAATACCTGCCTAGTAAATGATTCCTCGTATAGAGTGTATTATTTTTCCCCTGGCCTTTCTTGGTACCTACTTAGTAGCTACATATCAGGGATGTTGCGGATGTCGATTTTTACACATCCGCGGATGTGAATGCGGATGCGGATTTTCGAAGGCTCACATCCGCGGATGCGGATGCGAATGCGGATGCGGATGTTTAAGATGTTATAGAAAAAAGTAGGAACTATCTTAGTTGGTAGGCCCCACTGTCAAATATGTGACGAAATTTTTGCTACAATAATATTATGGATCTTTTGGCGAAATATTTTTTTTCTTCTTTGTTATTTACAATAATAAAATAAAACCGGCAAAAATAAAAACGCGTCGCACTTGTCACCATTATTTTCGTTCCCATTGGTTAATGTCAAGTGCAAACGGCACGCGCCTTTCGCCGGCCCCGCCCCATTTCTTTCTTGTCGCAAATTGTCTTACATCCGCATCCGCATGAACATCCGCATCAATTATTGCGGATGCGGATGCGGATGCAGATGTCCAAATACATGCGGAAGCTCCGCATTTGCGGATGCGGATGCGAATATTCGCAACATCCCTGCTACATATAAACATACAAATATATTTTCAATGGAACTACTTTATTGGTATTCCGATTAGGTGTGTAATGTGATTGTATGATGTTATTTTATTAGGTGCTATTACATAATAACAGTGACTGTGATGATTATTTTTACATTGTTATTGTACCTATGTATGTACAATAATATTCTATCTAAGTCACAGGTACTCAATCTTTTTATTTGAGGTCACCTCTATTATTTTAATCTTACGAGCTCTCGTAACTATATTTTTCAATATGACATTACCTACCTATGTATATTTTCCATCTTGGAAAGCCACTAGGATATAATTTGAGTTCAATTCTAGGCGTGATTTTTAAATACTTCGAGAGGTTTGTTGATTGTGAGTCAAAGAAGAAAAATAAAAGCCATTTTTTTTGACATTTTTAAATAGAGAAAGCTTTAATAAATAAATCGAATCAAAAAAAGATATTATTTCTGTTGCTACCTATGTCTTGATAATTTTTTTTTATTTAATTGCAATTGTAAATATGCACAATATTCAAATACAAATGTGATATTTAATACTATTTGGGTGACCGGCAAACTAACCGCAAGAATAAACATGCAAATCATCCTCGCTGAGTCAATTAAAGTAAAGATATTAAGGATGGGTCATCATCGTCGCCGAATTGAAGATGTACTCCCCTTTCACGACACAAGCTTTTAGTTTACTGTGAAATGTGATATTTTGGGTTTATAACGAAAATCTAGATATATAATTGTATTAGTAAAATAAATGTATTGTGTTATTGTTCGATTGTTGTAAAATGATATTGTGTTTAATAAACTATTATTATTATTATTATTATTATATATACATACATATATACATACATACCATCACGCCGCTTCCCTCGCGGGGTAGGCAGAAAGGATCGAGCGCCACTTCCTTCTATCCTTGCATACATCTTTCGCTTCCGTCACTGTCATACAATTCCTCATGCATGCTCTCCTGTTCAACGTGCTCAACACGTGACCGTCCTGTAGGATTTGATTTAAATGATCTTGCCATTTAATCCTCGGACGTCCACGTCTCCGAGCACCATTCCTCTCAGACAAATATATCTTCTTAGTCATTCTGTCCTCATTCATTCTTTCCACGTGCCCAAACCATCTTAACTTGTTTACATTCATCCTTGTTACTACACCAATTTCATTCCACATTCCTCTCGTATATCACTGTTACGCACACGATCTCTCAGACTTTTACCACACATGCTTCTCAACGATCTCATTTCCACTGCATTTATGCCACTTTCATCCTTCTTTAACCATGTCCACGTCTCACTTGCATACATAAGTGTTGGCACTAAGATAGCAGAGTGCACTAACCTTTTAGCTGTGATGGATATGTTTCTATTTGCAATTATTGGTCGGATTGCACCATTTACCTTATTGCCAGCTAGATATATCTTTTCTAAAAAAAAATGTCTTGTACCTACGTGATGTTTTACAAATACCCACTTTTTACAGGACACTTGAAACCTACAGAAAAGAAGGGGAAACCTATTATCAGTACTTATTCATATTTATTTCATTTTGTAATGCCGAATCATCATTTTAAATTAAAAAAAACTAAAGATAAATAATGAAAAAGTAGCCCCCCGTCCCACAGTTTGAGTATAATAACAGTTACAAATCTATTTAGGCGAGTTACTTTTAATAATAATTTTCGTAATATATATTATTTTTTATGATATCGCAACTGATTCACAACACAATTAGGTATCCCACGATTGTGTGCGTATCTTGGATTAGTTTTATAATCGCAATAACAAAATACACATCATCTAATAATAATATTTGGTATAATTTCACTTTTTAATTGCTATTGTTCTTCCTTAAGTCGTGACTGTTCCGAAATACAACACCTACCTTGCTTCCTTATCACGGATAAATAAATAACCTACCTACGTAAAACTTAAATACTTGATTTTGTTATTATTTTTATTTGATGCGCAAATTTAAAACACTTGGTACTTTCACTTATTAGTTCAAGAGTTTAAACACATCAATGTCCTGGTACAGGACACTCGAAAACTCGATTATGTTTTCGTCTCCATTTTTAATGTGCTGAAAAAGAATTTTATCATATTTCATATTTCAACGATGAGGTTTACTAACCATCCTGATTGACTTGTAGTTCGTCGGTAGCCTGGAGGTAGAGTCTCGGCCTCGTGAACAAGGGGTCGGCGGTTCAATCCCAGGTACCGGCAATTTCCCCTTTCACGACACAAGCTTTTAACTCGCTGTGAAAGGTGTATAAGGTTGTATTTGGGTTTATAACAAAAATCCAGATATATTTTTTTTTACAAACAAAAAAAAACTTATTTTTTGTTGGCATGGAGAAGCATAATAAAATGTCAAAACTTTCATGTGTCTTTTTTAGATATATTAGAAGTTCGAGTTGTTAGTTTATGGCTGATCGAATTATCAACCTTTCATTATTTAGAACTTCGATATTATTTATGGTTAGGTACCTACAAGAAAACAATCGAAATCGTGGCTTTGGAATGCGTAAAAGAAATTGAAGATTGATATCTCGATCTGAATCATTGTATAATATTCCATATAATATAATATAATTGACATAACCTTTATGGGATGATAAATCGCCTGATATTAAAATATTTTACAATGCGCATCAAAAATAAATCTGTATTCATTTTTCTCGCTTCGTTGCGCACCTATAAAAAATGATCTTTAATACCTTTTGCTATATCCGTGATAGGTGTTAATAATTGTAAAAGTAAATATTGTTTGTTTTTATTTCTAGGTATTCATCAATATCATAGTAATTTTTTTATTTATCTTGGTGTCAGGGTTGAACTAATTTGAATATTTTACTTTTACTGCGGACATTGGATTAGTTGGGAGAAATCGCTCCTCCGATAAACTCCGATTGTATAATTGTATTTAATTTAAATGTGTTTTTGTGTAATTTTCTTGAAATTAATGTACAGTATACCAAGAATTAATAAATATATAAGTAAAATCATATAAACATTCTGTCCATCTTTTCCGTAAGTTTTAGATTGTTCTGTAAAAGGAACGTATTCGAAATAATAAAGACATTTGACATCTGAAATTTAGCGGTGAGGTTGGCCATCTATTTTAAAATTCTTAATTTTTTGTTGCCACGGAGAGAATTACTTGTATGTTTATTACATGGTTGGCTGGTTAATCTTCTTATAAGATATGCCGTGATGGTATATTAGTACTACAAACATTCTGTCTGTGTCTCTGTCCTAGTCACTTTTCCTGCCTGATTTTTTGCCTTGTACCTCCTTATTTCCATTCCTAAAATTGGATTAGTTTAATTTATAATGAAATTAGGTTTGTTGGAAGAAAACACGACTTTGGGATATAGGTACTCGACATCTGCATACTGATTGCATTTGATATTGTCACATATTTACCTATGTGTAATATTGCTTGTTATCAATGTGCAGTAAAGAATAAATAAACATTCAAAAATCACATTCCTCCTTTTCAGCAGTTTGAGTTCATGTTTTGGATATAGGTCTCTTCTTTGACTTATTGGAGTAGATTTCACATATAATAAGATTTATCCTGGAACCAATACTTGCATACATTTTATAACATGCAGTTAATTCATTGATTACCCCGCTTGTGTATTGATAAAAAAACGAGATGTCATCCCTGGGGACAATAACTGTTAGTTAAAAACAGTTTGTTACTTTGTCGTTAATTAATTATCCGAATCTAAATGAGAGACAAGAGGTTCATAATTATATTGATGTGTTGAAAGTGTGTAACAGTAAAATATTAATGTTTATGTTGCTAATTGTTGGAATGCCTAGGGCCAATATTAATTTAAAAAAAAGCTAACAAATTGAAAGTTGTCTTCTTCCTCGTGAGCAGAGGAAAATACATTACGACTGTCCATAACTCAACATTCAAATTTTTTTATTTGATTGGTAATAATAATACATACAATCAACTCCATTCTTCCAATTTCACTAACAAATAATCATAAAAATAGACAACTCATTTTTATATTAATTTTTCAGTAACGAAAAAAATAATTTACTTACCTATTTACAATTCAAAAATAAATTTATTTATTTATTCATTCTACGGCAAAATTTTTTAAAATATTTCCAATTGTTAAGCTATTAAACGGAACAAAGACAACGTACTCGTATGTCTTTAACGGAGCGATTATTACATGGTTTATTTTATTTTATGTTGTGTTTTTTAAGCATAATATAAATACACCAAAATTACTAAAATGGCAATTTTTCCAACATAAGATATTTCTACTTATTGAGCTATGAAACTGAACAGTCGATTTGTACTAATTTAGTCACGATAACTAATTATTATTAAACATTTTATTTGTTGGTTTGATTGAATGAAATCTACTAAGGCTTGCTATGAAAAGAAAAGTGAAGTTGACCAATATGCCACCTTTGGTGTGTACAAGATTTTTTAATTGTAGAATTTCGGACAAATGGAAGTCCCCAGACTTCTGCGGTATCCAGATGAAAGGTAGGTCTCCATCGATACTTATTTATTGCTTTGCTTTTCGTGTACCATCCACGTCTTCTTTCCACATTTCCAACTATTATTACTCTTTCCAGGTTCTCAGCCTCCTTTCTCTCAATGTGCTCGAAATGTTCCAGAAGCGCTGTCTGCATAATATAGAGTCATGCGGAAATGTTTAACTCCCTGAGGATGGACTTTTGGTCCTATACTCATTCCAATGCACAATACTTCCTAATACTAGCATTCTCAATCAAATAAGCTATAATTAATTATTACTGAAAGTGGATATCTATATGGGATGTCGAAAAAGCTTTTAATTTTTTGATAAATCAAGAGAAAGTTGATAGTTGTATCATTTGTTTAAATGATCTATATTATGTCCAATGAACTTTCATAGTGTTTCCATTTCAAATAAAGAAAAGTTATTTTTTTTCAAATTATCTAACTGTGTAGGTAACTAAATATTTTTTCCTAGAATCTTAAGTAGGTACGTACATATGACATATGTAATATGATTTCTATCAGCTGATATGCGGAGAGAAATTATTTTTAAATGTAAAATTTTCTTATTTACATATCAAACATAACAAACAACATTATCAATACATATTGATGGACATTTAAGTATTAAAGATTAGGGCTAAGATACATTTGTGATGTGTCAATCGAAATATTGTCATAGTCTACTGAGAAAACATGACTTTTTCCAATCAACCTAAGCTCTGCTTAAATTTGAGGCAATCAGTTATGTTTTACTGTGTATTCTTTTTCTTTTTATAACATAGCATGCATTCACACATATCGAGCTAGTCCTAAACTAAGATATGAATTTATTGTAAAAAAATGTACGTTTATTACTTAATTATATAAGCATATTTGAATTAGAATTATTATCATTGGTTTGGTGTTTATTATACTGAAAGAACAATAAGCATATTTGAATTAGAATTATTATAATTGGTTTGGGCATGTAAAACGAATATATGGTGACAAGGTGACGAAGAAGATGTAGGTACTTATCTGAAAGAGCGTATGTTAAAAAATGAGGACATCCGAAAACTACGAGGATTGATCACGTGAATCAAATCCTCAAGGATGGCCGTGTGTTAAAGAAGATAAATCGGTGTTTGTGTATGAGAAATTGTATGAATGCAGAAGAAGCGAAGGAAATATGTAAGGATAGGTCTATATGGTGTTCCGTCCTCTCTGCTTACCCCACTTGGAATACGGAGTGAAGGTATAGTATAGTATTATGATTTTTATACACCTCACACACTCACGTCTTAATAGTCAGTCATACCTCTACTGCTGGATATATGCCTTTTCCAAACCATTCCAAACGTCACTCATTCATTCCCACTTTTTTCCGTAAGTATTCGAGTGTTCTGAAAAGGTAGGTGCCCGAAAATAAAGGAAATTTTACATCTTAAATTCAGCGATGATATTTGCCTCCCATCTTGAATGAATTATTTTTTTGTTGGCACGTAGAGGCAGCTTGCATGTTTGCCACATGAGGCTGGATACCCATTTGTGGAATATACCGTGATGGTATAGTTGTAGCAATTTTTTTTTATCGTCGTAGGTTTATTGGAGAGAGATACAATTTAACAATTTTATGATAACATTCTGAATATAATATGTAATTCATCAATCAATAATATTGTAATGTGATGTATAACTGAAGAGTTGGGCATTAACTTGTTTATCGTTAATTTAACGAAGTCAATAAAGCTGCCAACTTATTTTAAAAGTTTTTTTATAACGGATCCTTAAAAGAACTTTTATTAAATTAAGTCCATTAATCACAGAAAATAGATGAGAGTTAACACTATAGGAAATGGGATTTTAAATTTCTGCTCCCATCTCGTGTTAATTTTTTTTAAGGAGTAAGTATTAAGTGTAAGATGTATTACATTTTCCAAAAATATCGAATTAATGAAATAACGGATTAACAAAGTTAAAATTTAATTAATGGTGCCCAGTTTTAGTTAAAAATTATTGAGCTGCTTATTGCAACAAAAGCCTAATGCTCTCAAAGATTATTCGGAGATATGAGAGTAAAAAATAATTAATTTTCATTATTTTTTTCGGTTTTTAATTTTAAACAATACAATACCAAATTTAACAAATAATTAAGATAAACAATATCTATTGTTGATTGTGTTGAAGTTTATATTGTAAAACTCCATGTTTATAATTACATGGAAGAAAACCCAAATGGTTTTCGACTTACTTTGTTTTTAATTATATGTATAGTGACCGGATTAGTTTGAGTATGACTTTATAAGTCGGAACCTGGTCACTATATGTAAAGAAAACCACCTACCTACTCATAGGAGTGATTTCCTTTAGTTTATTTATTTGAATTTAGAATTTTTGTTTTGACAGTTGGTAAAGTAATTTTGTTTGTAATTTTGTGTTAGTTTTGAAAGACCTGAAATAAAGACTTTAAATGTTGTTTTATAATGGATGTTTATACTTGAAATAAAGCAATCAGTGTTTTTCTGAAATAATATCAAGAATTTATTAAAAACATTATTTAACTACTACTATACTACTACTACTATACCATCACGGCATATCCCACAAGTGGGGTAGCCAGCAGATCAGCTGCATGTAAGAAACATGCAAACTGTCCTCGTCGTGCCAATATAAAATCAAGACATTCAGGATGGGTGGCAAACCTCATCGCTGAATTTAAGATGTATAATGTCTAAATTTTTTCGAACACCTGCCTTTTACAGGACACTCGAAAACTTACGTAGAAGAGTTTAACTTAATTTAAGAGTTTAAATATTCAACATGGTTTGCGAAAATTATAATAATAAAATAACATTTCATAAAATAGTCTTGTATTATAACTACCAAAAAATCTCAAACAAACCATATTTTTATTATTTAGCTAGATAGAACCTTTACATAGAACATTTTTTAACAATTATTTAGTGTTATTACGCGCCATAATAAATTGTAAAACAATAAAATAATCAGTACCTACTATAGTTTTTCAAACTACGCACTAAATGTGTATTATTAAAAATACTTACAAAACATTGTTGGTCATAAAATTCGTGTTTTCTTGGATAACCAAATCTTTATTACGAGATGCTTTTTGTTTATTTTTTTATGAATTTCTCTACTTATGACACATCACAGAAGGACAGCCAATTCATTTAATTGATATGCAGAGTCTGCCGTGAACTTTTTTTTACTGGTTGACTGGAAGAAGTTGCTCGGCAACAAGTCCGCCTTTTGACCTAATTTTGGTAATTATTGACACGTTTTTGTAATGTTGAGTTTTATTGTATATGTATTTATGTAAAATTATGGCCAATAAAGATTTATTTACTTATTAATGATGTGAACTCACGTATTTTATTTCTGATTTTTTTTTTTTTTTTTTTAAAAAGATATATCTGGGTTTTGTTATAAACCCAAATACAACCTTATACACCTTCCACAGTAAGCTAAAAGCTTGTGTCGTGAAAGGGGAGTTTGCCGGCACCTGGGATCGAACCACGGACCCCTAGTTCAAGAGGCCGAGACTCTACCTCCAGGCTACCGACGGATTCCACACTATATTTTCCAAATTTCATTTTCAATCCTTTTTTCATTGTAATTGTACCTTTTCAAACTGCTTATTCACGTAAGCATCAATATAGTTCATTTTAAGGGGAATAATAAATGTACTCTGGCAATATATGAACCGTGATATTTACCATATTAAAACAATACACAGTTTTAACTACCATCGTTTTAAAATTTGACCGTTTTGTTCTTTTATCTATGAACTTGCTTTTATTTAGATCAACACTTACCGACTTTTATTGGCTATGGTTAGGTGGTCAAAATTACGTCATGGTAAAAAACAGTGGACTATAATAAAATAATATGAAGGCAAATCTATTCTCTTAAATTTATCTATATAAATTAATTATAATATAAATCTAATTTATATAAATCTAAATTTAGATAAAAGCGGCTAAGTGGTTATTATAAAAATTTCTCGCAGTAGATATTTCCCGCACACTTTAAAAAGTTTAAGATTGATAGCTTTTTATTTGATACTTATAATTTCTCATCATACGAAATACCTACATGTAGCAGATATATTCATAAATAAAGGAATTTTAAATTTTAAATTCAGCACTGAGGTTGCCACTTAATGTTTTATTTTTTTGATGGCATGGAGAGGACTGTTTTTATCTTTTCTCCAATAGGGAACATTCACAAAAAAAAAATTTCAACCCAAAAAATAGTACAGAAAATTAGAAAAATTATGGTACTTTTTATATTTTTAAATGTGCATTTTTAAGGTTTTTATCGCCATTTAAAAAAGCAATTTTCACACTTCGCCGCAAAAAGGTCCACTCGTGGCGGAGCAGTGTTTGACGATATCAGGCGCTACAAACAGTACTAAGAGTGAAACGTGTGGCAATACAAAATAGCGACTAGCGACGTCACACCGGACTAATTCAATTACAGAAAATATGGATTTTTAAAATGAAAATAATGAATGAAAAGTTTTATTTTATGGTTTCTTATTAGGATATTCATGATCAGCGTATATTTATTAATATGAATTGATAACATTTATTCATATTCCTCACACATGCATGTTCCCTATTGTGGGGTAAGCCGTGATGGTATTGTAGATATTATTAATTACTCTTCCAACTTTTAATAGAGTGTTAGGAATTATTAGAAGCTTAGATATCACTTTTGGTTGAGTAAGATACATTCATGAGAAGCAGTTACCTTAAAAGACCTTATTTAGATAGCGCAGCAAAAGCACACAAGTTCAAAGCTTTCGCCATGATAATCGCTAATGACCTGACAGGGCACGCTAAGAAAGTTTACTTACCAAATGAAAAATGTCACTTACAAAAATTACAAGCAATATCACCGCATGGGATTATCACATTAAAAATTATGTGCCAAATATTGGCAAAGTACTTTTAAGTGTTTTAACAAAGATGTTATGTTATGTAAATATATGGCCATAAGTTTTGAAATATTATTTATTCAGAATATTATTTATCATGTAATATACTTTGTCTTTTACAGAATATTATAGAGAAAACTATAAGTATGTGTAATATTTAAGCTTTTATTTTTTGCATAATACCGTCAAAGAAGAGATGGAAAGCTATTCTATCCTGGAACTAAACAAAAATCTAATTTTTCCAAACAAATAATAAGCAATACAAAAACGAATCGAATAATTCTGGGTGTGTCACCCCAACGTGAATTATTATTATTTTGTATGGAATAGATACATCAAAGTCCTTGCTTTCTCTGATTCTAGGGGACATACATAATTTTATACATAGTTTGGACTGGAGTTCACCACACCCATCACTATGTAGTAGTATAGTCACTACGAGAGCTTTGGTATATTATTATTATGGCTTACAACACTGTAGCTCGTCTACAAGCTATTACTCTTGTTGACTATGCAAACTCGATAGTAGTTAGGTATAATATGTATTAGAAATAGAATTGAATACGGAATGAAAGGGAAATAATAGAATATACTCCGCCTCCCGTATTCACAAACATAGAATAATTCTTATTCCGACTGATGTGCCTGGTTAAGTGGCACGTCTCTAACAAGCAGATATTAGCGATATTGTAACTTTATTCATTTATTTATACCAGATCAAAATTATTAACGATTGTTAATTGATTTTGGGGTATCCTGACTACAAAATATAAAAATATCTAGTACATAAGAAGATAAACATTTCTTGATAATCCGTAGCACCCGAAATAGTAACTATTAGAGAATTTTAACCATTCTAAAGAGTTACCTACTATGTATTTCACGTGGTACACTTTATTTTTTCATAGGAATATAGAGCTTATCGTGACGGTGGTAAGTATATTATTGCTTATATTTTGATTATAAATGCTCTGTTTAATTCTTGTAAAATGTCTTTTTGTATTTACTCTATCTGTCAAAAGAGTGACGGCTCACAAACACTAATAATAGCTGCCCTCCAAAAAGTACATATGTGTAGTTTGAAATTAGAAAAGGTAACTGAGATTTAAGAAAAGTAATCGACAAACAATACTGATTTTTTTTTTAGAAATGAGGACCTCAATAGGCATATTTGGTCAAAATTTTATATTTTGGTCGAAATAACACAGTCTAGTTCTTTTGTCAATTGAAAATTAAAAAAAAAATGATGTAGAACAACATTTTATTTTATTGATGCAAAAAAAAAAACTTGGTAAAATTCTACTTACAAATTATATTGTTCGAAGAATTTTTGTTAAATCAGGAATAACTCATATTAGACATGACTAGTAAACCAAGCCTAAATAGCTACGTATATATTTTTTTACGTGTTACGGGTGATAATTATGATCGACGAAATAGTTTCATATCAGACATGTCGGATTGTGGTTAATTTAGGATTATTTTTAGTTTTTGTAAGTTCGCTGACAGAATATTCCTATCAAACAATTCCACTAGCAAAGTTGCAAAATGGGCAACGAAACTTGGAACTAGAATCTTCTGATATACCAATCCATTGGACTGGATGTCTATTTTTCACCCATCCTGAACCTCTCATTTTCTGTTGACACGGAGAACGCAGGTTGCATGTTTATTTCATGCACAACAGAGACCTGTGTCAAAATATATTTTAACGTTACGTTTTCGTTCCGTTAACGTTCTAATATAGACGACGTTGCAAGCAAGTGTCAATTTCGTTACTATGATACACAATAGTTACAAAATTGTCACTTTGGCGCAACATCGTCTGCACTCAAACGATCGGAACACGAAAACGTAACGCTAAAATGTGCTTTGACTCAGGCCTCTGGTCTGCTGTCTATCCTAGTTGAACGATATGCCGTGAAGGAATAGTAACAATAATTTAGACGGAATGGTAATTAATTGTTATACAAATGGTAACACTGCGCAATTATTGTATGTAAAACTATCAAGGGTTGCCATCGGCAATACTTATGGTCGCTACTTCGCTATGGCAGTATATATTATTCTAGTTATTTTCATTGTATAAACATTATTTAAAAATATTCCTTTGGGGGAGCATACTAAGGCACAGTGTGCGACAAAATAAACAATTATATAAATTGTGTTTACAAAGTTATTGTGGGTGACCGATTGACCAATGTATCTATTCTATTTTAGTAATTGAATTAGAATGTTTATAGAGAATGAATAAACATTTGAAACTGTTCATTATTTGTATTTATGTCTGAACATCCGCTGAAGATGCATTTATTAGAAGAGTAACACGGAAACATGGAATGCTGATGTTAAAAGAAAAATGTGGTCCAGGTGGAAGATGTTGGCGGAGTATAGAAATAAGTGACACCCAAATAAAGAGGTCTATGCCCAGCAACGGTTGAATACGGGCTGAAGAAGAATAATATCAGAATCAATGATATTAATGAAAGTTTCTGCATAAGAAAATAGATTGTATGAATGTACTAAAGATGATCAAATAGATCTATTTCTACCTTTACCATCATGACGGCATATCCCACAAGTGGAGAAGCCAGCAGACTAACTACATGCAATAAACATCTAAGTTGTCTTTTTGTGTCAATAAAAAATATTTTTATTGACACAAGAGACATATTTTTTGTCGAGGATTCACGGAACACAAGATTTTTATCAAAAATTGTTGTACGCACTAACACAATATTAAACAATGTGCAGTTCAACTTATCGACCGAAGGTTTTTGGTGGAAAATTATGATAAAAATAATAAACCCTTCCTGCAGTAGGTACATTTACCTGATAATAAGAGCAGAAGCTATCAAATACAGGCCTGTAAATACATACAATAATGTCAAGATTGTCAAGTGTTACTGTTACTTAAATCATCATTTTTATTTCATATATATCATACAATGTTAAACGAAGCGATATATGTAAGTAAAAACAAAAAAAAAACTAAAGAAACTAAATAACACTAAACATAAAATAAACAATAATAAAACAATAATAAAATACAAATTAAATATGAAACCAATTGTGTCTTTTTTCATATATATGTATACATGAAACTTATTAAAATAATCATGGAATCCAAAAAAACGCGGAATTTGATGAAATAATTTTCAATGCAAAAAATATATTCCTTTATTTTATAGTACCAAATTCGGTTTAGGTTTTTGTCGCATTTTTAGAATATGAGGTATGAGATGTTAAAAAGACGACAGAACTAAATAATCCTGATTTTGTGGTTTAGGCTTTTATTGCACTATACAACTCAATTTTCTACCTATGACAGAAATGCTCTAATCGATATGTTATATTGATAAATACTTACTTGCATTAACATTAATTTCTTGTTCGGTGACAAACACGGAGCTAATACGTAATCCCTTTATGTAGGAATAATAATGCTTCTATCACTTTCTACATGAATAGTAAGTAAGTAGAAATTACTGATGATTGAATCAGTATTTTCTGTTTTAATGGTGGGGATAACCACTCCTCAGAAGAGTGTAAGACTGCAGAAATTAAATGTTTTCAGTGTAAAGGAGCACACAAAGCGATAAGTACTTCGTGTCCTGAATATTCCAGGCAAAGAGCTATAAAGAATTCTATGACTGTTTCTAATATTTCATATATTCAAGCAGCAAAACTGCACCCTTCAATTAAATCTTCATACGCTGAAGTTCTTGCTACCCCTCCAGATCTCCCAACAATATCTGTCAACTCTCAAAATTTTTCCACACGTCATAGTAGAACAGTAGTTGGTAAGCCCCATAAAATTTCAACAAATGGTGGGTATGACAAAGAAAAGCACAATTCGTTCCTCTCATATACCAATGGATCTCCTTCTCAGAGTTCTAATGGTTGCGCAATTTCACAAAGAGTACTCGTACCTGACCAAGATGTAGTTGAAAATCTCAAAGAAACTTTGACACTTGATAACAATAATTTTCTTTACTCACTATTAACAATGCTTATTGAAATACTTTCACGAAAAAATTTGACATCGCCAAACGCTGCTTCCTTAATTCCTGCACTAAACGCACTCCTCATCGAAAATGGCCAACGCAACGAACATAACCAGCATCTCGAAAAGTAAGCTTTCTAATTTATCCATCCTTCAGTGGAACTGCCGTAGTGCAGTTTCCAACAGAGATGACATTCTGTTTTTGCTCAAAACTCATAACATTGATGTAGCTGCTTTATCAGAGACATGGTTTTCGCACGATTCGTTTGTATCTTTCCCAGGTTATTCCTGTTTTAGAGATGATCGCTTGGATGGTAGGGGAGGAGCAGCTCTTTTAGTAAGGGACTCTCTTGAGTTTAACAGGATTTCTCTGAATATTCCATCAAATATACAGTTGGTGGCAGCGAAAATCAATAATATATCTGTAGTGTCCGTATACGCTCCTCCCAGAACTAATTTCGACAGGAGCTTCTGGTCTGAAATCATTTCAGAACTTTCCCCATCTTACATGATCCTGGGAGATCTCAATGCTCATGCTCCCTCCTGGGGAAGCCAGTCCCTGGACTCTCCAGGAAAGGCTATTCTGACCTGGACAGATGACTTTAATCTCTGTATCCTTAATAGTGGAGATCCCACTCGCTTCTCAAATCCAAATCAGAGACAAAGTGCGGTAGATATATCAATCTGTACTGCGGACATTGCTCCTATGTCAACATGGGAAATCCTTGAGGACCCGCTCTCCAGTGACCACTTTCCCATAATCATTGATTTAAAAGTAACCTCCAAAAGCACCTCAAATGGCCCATTTAGGAGTAAATTTATTACAAAGAAAGCTAATTGGGATGAATTTCAGAATCACATTCTATTGGATGTCGCTGGTGTGCAGGGTGAGCATCAGGGGGTCGACGAATTTGCGAACGGAATCCATGATGTGATTTTACGTGCTGCAACAGCCTCTATACCAATGTCCTCTAATCGAAAGCCCCGCAAAACATCCCCTCCTTGGTGGGACAAGGAATGTTCGGAGGCAGTCGAACAAAGAAAGGCAGTGATTAAATCTTTTAAAAACAATATGTCTTGGGAAAACTTTTTACTCGTTCGGAATGTGCAAGCTCGTACCAAAAAATTTCTCAGGAAAAAGAAAAGAAAAGGTTGGCAAGATTTTTGCACTTCTTTATCCCCTGACACACCTTCATCGGATGTGTGGGAATCCATTCGACGATTTAGAGGTTCTTTCTCCCCAAACCAAAGACAAACCAAGATAGGTCCATGGATTGAAAACTTTATAGATAACTTGTCCCCAGCATACGCACCTGAAATGCTGGAACTTCAAAGAAGTCCTACATCTCAGGAGCAATCTAATGTACTTTCATCTCCTTTCTCATTTGATGAACTGTCTTCCACCGTTCACTCCGCAGGGGATTCTTCTCCCGGACCTGATCTCATACCATACTCTTTTTTCCGACATGCTCCTAAGCTTCTTTTAATAAAACTATTGGAATTATATAATTTAATACTGAGGAGTGGAAACATTCCTTCTTCCTGGAAAAGGCAATCCATTGTTCCAATCCTTAAGCCCGGAAAAAACCCTTCTCTACCTTCATCATATCGCCCAATCGCATTGTCTTGTTGCTTTTTGAAGATCCTAGAACGCATGTTAAAAAAAAGACTGGAATATTTTTTTGAAAACTCTGGTACATTTCCCTCCTTTCAATTTGGATTTAGAAAGGGAAGATCTTGTATGGATAACTTGAGTATTCTAGTAACTGATATACACATTGCAAGATCTAATAAGAGTGATCTAGCGGCCTGTTTCCTAGATATTTGTGGGGCATATGATAGCGTTCTCTTACCTGTATTGTTTCAGAAAATGTCATCTGCGGGCTTACCCAATTCATTATGTTGTCTTATTTTTAACATAATGTGCGAAAGGAGTATGCTAATTAACTCCTTCCATGGGCTTGTCGAAAGAAAAGTGTATAAAGGACTCCCACAAGGATCGGCGCTTAGCCCAATTCTTTTTAATCTATACACTCATGACATTGGAAACGCTCTGCCTCCTGAAGTCAATATACTACAATACGCAGATGACTTCGTTATCTATTGTTCTGTTGGTTCCACGCTCACTGCGGGTGAGAAACTTGAAGCATCCCTTAATCTCTTAGGTGAATGGTTTAGTGCCAATGGTATGACTCTTTCACCTTCCAAAAGCCAACTCGTTGTTTTCTCAAATAAACATAAACCCTCCAATATATCTTTAAAGTGCAACAATTCCACTATTTCAAGTTGTGAATCAGTAAAGTTTTTGGGGGTCACTTTGCACAGAAAACTCTCTTGGAACCTTCATATTGACAATATAATAGCCAAGTGCGAAAAAAATATAAACATCCTCAGAGCGGTTTCTAGAGTCTGGTGGGGGGCCCACCCGACTACTATGAGAATGCTTTACTCATCCCTCATCCGAAGCCTCATCGACTATGCATGCTTCCTAATGGATCCCCTTCCAAATTATTTAAGCGCAAAACTAGAAAGAGTTCAGAATAAATGCCTGAGACTGATACTGGGAGCCATGAGATCGTCTCCAATAATAGCCTTGCAGGCAGAGTGTGTAGAGATGCCCCTTTGCCTAAGGCGAGTTTTTCTATCTCACAAATTCGTTTTGAGGAGATTGAGCATGGGTCCTCATATGTTGCTCCTCAAATTACAAACATTGTTGGAGCTTTGCTTAAATTCTCCTTATTGGCGTAATAGAAAGTACCCTCTTTTGTGCTCCTCTTGGGAGTATGTAACCCAAAGTTTCTCTTCTTCAATTCACCTTACACCTTCAACTCATCATTCTATTCCATTCAATTATTCATTGCAGGCATGCAATATTGTTGATTCGATAGGTTTGGATAAATCAGTTTTTACATTGAGCCCGCAGGTCGTGAATATCCTTTTCCTTCATAGAGTGAATAGTGAATGGCCTGCCCATACGATCTTCTTTACGGATGGGTCTAAATCTCATACAAATGAATGTGGATCGGCTGTTTACTCTCCTTCTCTTCAAGTCGAACTTCAATTTCAACTCCCATCTTCTGCATCTGTTTTTACAGCAGAATGTTTAGCTCTCAGAGAGGCGTTAGGGGTAATTGTCGAAAGATTACTTTCACGGGCAATTGTCTTTACTGATTCCCTTAGCCTCGTATCTCTTCTAGGGCGAAAGGGTGGTTTGTCATCAAATAATTGTATAATCCACGATATTTTAAGATTGATGTTCGAGGCATCAAGTAAAAATATTGAGTTGGTGATTGCTTGGATCCCTTCTCATGTGGGTATTGCCGGAAACGAGAAAGTAGATATTCTGGCTAAGGAAGCATGTTCTTGTGGTATATTGCCAAATGCATTTGTACTTCCTATAGGAGATTGTCTGGGTGTTGTAAGAGATAAAATTTATGAGAAGTGGAATTATTCATTTATCGGGTCTGTATCTGGGTCTCATTATAAAGGAATTCAGCCTTCAATCCCCTCGCAACCTTGGTTTCAAGAAACAAAATGGCCAAAATTAAACATTTCGCTTCTCTGTAGAATGAGGATAGGACATTGTGTTATTGCCTCTCATTTGGCCAGAATCAATATTCTGGATTCCCCTATGTGCGAATGCGGGGAGGACACGGAAACTCTGGACCACGTTTTCTTTGGTTGCCCACTCCTACCTAATCAAGAATTTTCTCAGACGATTAGGAAGTTGGGTTTTAATTTTCCCATTTCTGTCCATTCTCTTTTGGCCCAAAATTGTAATAAAGTGAACCTAGCCTTAATAAATCACCTTAAAAAATTTAATAAGAACATCTAAATTATTAATTTTAATAAGAATAAATTTCAATAATAAATTATACCTAATGATTAATTTGTTATATAGTAAATGTTTTTGAAACAAATTATTATTATAAAAATAATAATAAATTTTGACAAAGATTTTTTTTTTTGTAAGACTACGATGTGTTTAACATCAAATATATCCTGAAAACGGCCCTGTGATTGCAACGATGTCGACACACAAGCGGTGTGCATGTATTGGTTACTCGGGCGGGGAGTTCATTGATCCCAATGCCCTTGAGATGTACTTGCCGCACGTGGCGACTGAAACGGCAGTTACTATGTAGCTATGAACTAATGAATACCCACTACGTTAAGACATTGTACTCACAGCAGTGAGTATATAGGCATAATTCACTCGATGTCGGGTGCCTTGCCGAAAAGAAAAAGAAGAAGAAGAAGAATCAGTATTTTCGGGCGGGGAGTTCATTGATCCCAATGCCCTTGAGCTGTACTTGCCGCACGTGGCGACTGAAAATGTAGTTACTATGTAGTTATGTACTAATGAATACCCACTACGTTAAGACATTGTACTCATAGCAGTGAGTATATATAGGCATAATTCACTCGATATCGGGTGCCTTGCCGGAAAAAAAGAAAGAAAGAAGGAATCAGTATTTATTTCAATAAATCGACCGGAATAAAGTGGAAATTCATTGTATCAAGATAACTTTTCTTCATCAATTTATGTGCATGCTGCTACAAGCTGCATTTTTGTCATCGTCTGTCAAATTGCTATTGTTGTTTTTTTTTTTTTTTAATTTGACATGTAAAAGACTCTGCCGTGTAAAAGTGTAAATAAATAAATAAAATAATAAATGTTTGGAATTTTTTTTTTTTATTGTTTTACTGGATTTGGGCTCAACGCGTAGATGACAAAACCAATCTCGATTGGAGAACCATGTTTATATAATGTACCTAACATTGTGAAAAATCTAATCGGAAGAAGTGAGAAAGGCGTCCCAACGCTTACGAATTGACTCTAGGCTGGCTAAGGTAGGCACTTTCGGTGTTGATGGACAATTTTTACCAATTCCACGTTTTTGAAGTACCTATTGCTATCCATCCTGAATATTTTAATTTTTGACACGAAGAAGACGACCTGTATAGTTTATTTATTTCCTCGCTCGTGGGAGATGTCTTGACGGTATGATTTATGAAATTTATACATAATATTTTTTTTTTTTTATTTT